>BSBM01001391.1:1200000-1696540 GCA_027924585.1 Larix kaempferi | reverse complement strand
GGAGAAGCATAGGTTTGGTTGTGCTCGAGCCATCCCCGTTAAACTGATCCTTATATGTATATATACATATTCATAAATATATGTATGTATATATACATATATATAAATGTGTGTGTGTGTGTGTGTGTGTGTGTAATATATATATATATATATATATATATGTATATATGTAGTCAAAAAATAATGGATGTCATGTACAAAATGAGGCCTCACGAGCCATATATGAAAATAATGTTGCCTTGGGGATACATAAAAAATCGGCCTCCCATAGGCTTCATCTATACAAAAATACATAGATACTAGCCCCTATTCTTATTATAGAGTGACTAGCACTCACATCTAGCTTGAAGGACCAAAATGATCAGGCACCAATATCGCCAGCAGCGGTACCACCTCTGGTCCTGAATTTGTTGCCCCTAAAGCCTCCCCTAGCTGGGACCTCGGAGTGGGTATCCGTCTTTGATGAGGTATCTCCTCTGCTGTTGGATCTAAATCCTTGTCCACCACGTGCCACACGAACCCTGTGACAAGCTATGGCCAAATGCCATGTCACTCGACACCACCCAGGCCTTAACTCCGTTGGTAGATGTAGAGTATGAGCCATATCATCATCCTCAAGATCAAAGAGGGATCCCTCATCAATACCCTCCTCCGTCAGAGCTCCAAAACGTCTCTCCAAATCGGTGAGGATCGCAACTGCAATGTCCCATAAGGAAGCTACCCCAACAGTAGCACCCTCAATTCCAGCTCCACCAATAGTGCCAGTAGCCCTACTAGCTGCCCGACAATCCCAACAAGATGGTCCCTCTCACCACTATCATGGAAACGTATCCCTACCTGTGGGGGTCTCATTGGTCCAACATCTGCATCACGTATAACAACACATAGTCAATATCTGATATACGTAGAAAGTATGTACCTACTCAAAACTATGTACAAAAATTAAACTATGTATAAAGACAAATTCATAAAAAATAAATCATACCTGTAAGATCCCACCCATAGGGCGATATCGGTAACTCTAAATCCCCTTGGAAGTTCATAACACTCCAAGGGTACTCCTCCATGAGGATGACCCTCTGCTCCAATACATCCAGATAGTGTGGGGTGAATATATGAACTATCTCTCCCCCAATAGCACGGGGCATCACTCGCCCCCATTGTTGAAATTTGGTTGAGCTTTGATCTTTAATTCTTTTAGATGCATAGACTTGAAGCAATGAGGCAATTCAATCCATGAAATTCATACAACCATAACACAAGATATACCCTGTGAAAATCCTCAAAATTATGAGAACAAAAACCCCAAAAATTCTTCTCAGTATAATATAATGGATGGCAGAAAATGCTTTCTTTTACAACATAACAGATTGCTTTCAGAAGATAAGATATCATCAAAATTCTTGGTGAAGATACAAAATAAATAAGAAGAGAGATCAATCGGATGTGTTCCCAGCACAACAATAACAAGCACGAACAATACCCTGCACAAAGAGAAGCGCTTGCCTTCAATGGAGAAGAGAATTCACTTCACATTGGATTCATCAATCCCGTATAACATATTTATACATTCTTCTCTTCTATTTTTAACTTCTAACTTCAGGATAAACTCGCCCTCAAATAGGATGTATTAATCTTGCATGGAGTGGTGCACCCCACTGCTCATGCAGTGCTTCATCTCACTGAGCTGTCACTTAGGGTGAACTCGCCTCTTAACTGAAAGCTTGCCCACTTAGTAGGTGGCTAACTTAAGTGTTGACATGCAAGTGTCACAAATCACGTGTCATCTTTTAGTTTAACATAAGTGTCGTCATGCAATAACACTTAGTTACCTAGATCTTCTTTGTTGTAACTTAGTTAACTCTCTTTAACTGAAGTGTCGCCTTTTAGTTTAACTAAAGTGAAAATACATTAGTTAAATAGTCCCTTTTATTTAACACTTAGTTAACTAAAATCATGTTGATTGATTTACTTGAAGTGACCACTATGAGTTCATTAGTTAACTGAGATATATCTTTAACTGATGCTTTAACTGAAGCATTGATACTTAATTGAAGCTTTATAACTGAAGCTTTAATAATTCGAGTTTTGTTTAATTAGCTGAAGTGTCTGCATGGCCAATTTCGAATTCTCTTGATCTCTATGCTTTATCTTTTATTTCTTTATCTCTTACTGCATGGTCAATATGTGCTAACTTTAATTATCCATCACATTACATTATACTAAGAAGAATTATTAGTCGTTGTGATCATATTATATTATTCTGGACCAAATGATCATATGCTAAAGTAATTCACTTTAGAGGTGATCAATCTCTAAAGGAGACTTAATAGCAATCTGGTTATCATGGTTAATAATATATCACACAACATTAAATGCTTTTAACAAATAAAGCATGACCTTTATACAGAAGGTCCACCTCTATACGGGAGGTCCATCTCATGGATACCTTTATACGAAAGGCTCATATGATAATCATGACTTGATACGCACAAGTTCGGAGCCTTGTCCAGCAAGACTTTACAACATCATTACTTTGATCAATTATCTCTATATGGGAGGAATAACCTTTACACAGAATGCAATCAAAGTGCTCACCTCTATACGAGAGGATCAATCTTGATTACACAAGATTGGTTTGGAGAATGTCTCCTGATGCTGTATATTTAACACTCCCTCTCAGCGAGGGAGGCATTCTATGCCATACCAAGATTCTCTCGGAAATACCTGAACTTTGTCACTAATAGAGGCTTTGTTAACACATCCACAATCTGCTCATCAGTAGCATTGTATTGAAATTTCACTGTACCTTTCTGGACCATGTCTCGGATGAAGTGATATTTCATTTCAATGTGCTTCGACTTATCATGAAACACTAGGTTTTCGGAAAGCTTGTTGCAATTCTGATTGTCACACCTAATAACTGTAGGCTCAATATTTTCACCAAACAACCCTACAAGTAGCTTTCTGAGCCACACTACTTCTCGACAGGCAACACTAGCAGCTATGTATTTGGCTTCGATAGTGCTATGGGCTACGGAGATCTGCTTCCTGCTGGACCAAGATATCATAGCTGATCCTAGGCTATAACAGTAGCCATATGTGCTCTTACGGTCAACAATGCTTCCTCCCCAGTCCGAGTCTGTATAACCAAGTAACATGAATCCTCCACTGGAGGCATATCTGAGTCCATATGAAATTGTACCGGTACCTAAGCACATGCTTAGAAGCTCTCCAGTGTTTGTGTCCCGCTTAAGACATAAATTGACTCAAAATTCTCACAACATAACATATATCAGGCCTCGAATGTATCAAGTACATTAGCGAGCCTATAAGCTGTCTATACAAAGTGGGATCTATTGGATCTGATCTAGAGCCTGACTCATGAAGTTTCCTCAAAATGGAAACCATCGGTGTAGTCATAGATTTGCAATCTATCATGCCAAACCTGTGCAATATATCCATAGTGTACTTCCCTTGATATAGAAAAATTTCATCTTTCTTTTCCAGATATCAAGGCCAAGAAAGTAGTGCATTATACCTAAGTCTTTCATCTCGAACTCTGAGGTGAGATCCCTCTTGCACCAAGCAATAAAATGTTCCTCTCCAGTGAGAAACAAAGCATATAGAACTAATATCAATGGTTGGTTCTTCACTTCTTTGAAGTACAAATTTGGATCAGATTCATTCTTACAGAAACCCAGTTTCTAAACGTAGCTATCAATTATGGAGTAACAAGCCCTAGTGGCTTGCTTTAGCCCATATAGAGCATTATTTAGCTTGCAAACATGGGACTCCTTCCCATGCACCACAAATCCTTAAGGTTGTTGAATATAAACCTCTTCCTCAACCTCACCATTGAGAAAGGCTGTCTTCACGTCCTTCTGGTGAAGTTTCCATCCTATAATAGATGCAAGTGCAATCATTACTTGGATTGTGGTGTACCTTGCCACAGTGGCAAAGGTCTCATCATAATCGATACCTTTTTTCTGAGAGAAACCTCTGGCAACGAATCTGGCGTTATACTTATCAATTTTACCATCTACAACATACTTGATCTTGTAAAGCCATTTGGAAGTCACAATGGACTTCCCATCAGGTTTGGGAACAACCTCCCAAACATCATTCTTCATTATAAAGTTGTACTCTTCTGTCATTGCATCTTTCCAAACTTGTTTCTTTGCAGCTTCTTCACATGAGGATGGTTCTGAATCACTGATGTGACTCATCAATGCAACATACCCTGAATATTTGTCAGGTTGCTTGCGCTTTTTGGATGAGCGTGTTGGTGCTCCATGTTTCTCTGCATTTTGTAAGATGTCTCGGCACCAAGCATATCTTATTTTAGTGGGAGGTTCATCAGGTGACCTCTCAACTAGTTCTACTGGTTCTTCAAGATCTAGCGAATCTGAGGCATCTTCTGGTTTCTCCCTCTCTAACTTTGAATGGGGAGAATCAAAGTCGGAATCCTCCATCTCTGAATCACATTGAATCTCTTTCGATCTTTTGAAAGCAACTTCCTCATGTAAGGTAACATCTCGACTGACTTCAATGTGTCTCTCACTAGATACATATATTCGGTATGCTTTGGATGTCTCAATATAAACCCACAAAGTACCTTTATTTCAGAAGGCTCCATCTTTGTTCTCTTTTCTTTTGGTACATGAATGTATATTGGCTTCCGAAGATCCTCAAGTGTGAGATGTCTAGCTTCTCACCAATAAACACTTCTTTTGGTGTCTTCTCATTAGAATGACATGCGGGATTCTATTCTGGATGTACACAGTTGTACGTGTGGCTTCTGCCCATAATGAGGTATACATATCTTGATCATGCATCATGGCTTTTGCAGCCTCACATATGGTTCTATTATTTCTTTCGGAAACCCCATTTTGATGAGGGTTGTACGGTAATGTTAACTGTCTGCATATTCTTTTACCATCTTTTGAAGTCCTAGTAGCGCTTTGTAGTGTAGTTTTCCAAGCCTTCGGAGCCATAGCTCGCATGATTGATAGTGTGGTGAATAATTGCTTGAATCTACTTCCCGAGTACATTGTAGAATCCTCCCTCTCGAACTCCAATCACAGCAGCAGATTCTAGGCTTTTGTTCTTCGGCCATAAAAGTGCTTTGTTATCCATGAAGATAACTCGGAAGCCTTTGTCTTCTGAGAGGAGGTTCTTCTTAAATCCTAGAAAATATAGAATGTGCTCCACATGTATAATATCACCGTGATTAGTTGGAATGAGGTGGATCCAACTCCTTTGATCGAATAAGTTGAGTTGTCCCCCAACTCTACCATGCATGCGAATTCTTTCTCTTTTAGATTGGTGATGGTACTCTTGTAACCAGTGATATGTTTGGATGCACCATTGTCAATCAACCATGTGTCTGCATTTGTGATGACGGATCCCGAAAGGGATGAGACAAGATAATACTCCTTGTCTCCTTTTCTTCGGATGCATTCTTTTGAGTGATTTCATCTTCTATGGCGGTAGAAGCATGAAAATTTCCTTTCCGCTTTGCTCTACAGTATCTTGAGAAATGGCATTTCTTGTTGAAATTGAAGCATCTAGCTTTTGACTTGTCAAAGCCTTTGTTGAACTCCTTCTTCTTTGAATGAGAGAAATTCTTTTGGAAGAAGGGTTTCTTTCCTTTCTTCATTCTTGCCATGAGGGCAAGATTTTCTTCTTTGATGCACACTGACTTGCTCTGGATTCACCATCCTCTGGAGGCAGTAATGCCACAACCTTTTGAAGCTAGGTTGTACCTCTTGGCCATTTACCACAACCAAGAATGTATCCCATGAGGATGGGAGATCATCAATAGCAGTTTGGAGAAGATCATCTTCATCCACCACTACTCCAATACTAGCAAGCTGATCTCTTACCCGAGATATCTTGGAGAAGAAGGAGGCCATTGTCTCATCCATCTCCATATTTAAGTTTCGAAGCTTATTCTTCAATTCCCTCTTTTGACTCGGGGCCTTCTTCTCATATATATTAGTCAATGTATCATAAAATTCTTTCGTGGTCTTCAACGGTGCGATCACGGGCATCAAGTTATCTTTTACTAAATCATAGATGATCTGTTTAGCCTTAGCTTGATTCTTCTTGAAGTTGATGCACCCTGCATTAGATGTAGGCTCCTCCACCACAATGGATACATACCTGTTATCGGTCAAATTAACACTTCTCCGTTCGTGACCACATTGCCTTGTCGGTCACACAAAAGGACATTATGGATGGAAGAGATTACTTGACCTTAAATGATTTGGATTTGAACTTTGCAATCCTTTCCTCAATAAACATATTTTTGTAACTATTTTGAAGCATAACTGCGACTTTGATACTAGCCAACACGTGGGTTAACCGTGGGTATCTATACAGACAACCCACAGGTATCATCTGAAATGTTGCACCTGCTAGCTGCAAGACATAAGAGCCGCGAGTCACTCGCTGGTTGTCCAAAGCTATACTCGTGGGTATCTTCAAAATCTCGAAAAAATATATAAAACGACTAATTATGGATTAGTTAGGGCAGTTATTTAAACTACCTTAACTTCCCAAACCAATTGCCTTTCGATCCTATCCTCCTAACCTTGCCATAAATACAAGGGGAGGGGCTTGAGAAAGGGGAGCCAACTGTGGTAAATAAATGCTGGAGGAATACTTACTCAAGAGAGAGGAGCAGGAGCCCAGGGTCTGATTACAACAGTGCCAGTTGCAGGACAAGTACAACTAGTTGTTATTTATGCAAATAAAATCAGAGATTTCCCTTCCAATAGCACTTGTCTTGGTATAAACTTGATGTTTGAATATGTCATATGAATTTATATATGAGTTCAAATTTCAATTGTTTATCTTTATATGGTCAAATTGCTTTGAGAAAAGTAGTCTGTTTGTTTGCAGGTCCATCAGTTGGAGCAGTGGATCAAGAAGATTGGATTTCAAAAGCTTGGATCAACCGTCGATTATTCGAGTATGAACTTCATCTTGAATCCTATTTCTTTTATGAACAGAAAGAAGTGTTGAATGTTACATGTATTTGCTTTTCTGTTTCCGCAATAAAATTTGATGTACGTTGGTGACCTCCATTTCCCAGTCATAGGTTATTAAACCGCACAACAATAGCCATCCAAGTCATGTTCCTCTAGGATGTTGAGAATCCTAGCCTTCCAAGTGTTGAAGTTTGAGGTGCCCTCAAGATGGTCTTCTGGTCGTATAGAGACTGATTCCATAGTTTTCAAATCTCGTGCTCAAATTCTTAGGATCTACATAGGCTTTAGCTGGCATGCAAAATTGAGCTCATTCACGCCCTGAGCTCTGACACCATGTTGAAATTTGGTTGAGCTTTGATATTTAATTCTTTTAGATGCAAAGACTTGAAGCAATGAGACACTTCAATCCATGAAATTCATAGAACCATAACATAAGAAATACCCTGGGGGAAATCCTCAAAATTATGAGAACAAAAACCCCAACAATTCTTCTCAGTATAATATAATGGATAGCAGAGAATGTTTTATTTTACAACATAGCAGATTGCTTTCGGAAGATAAGAGATCACCAAACTTCTTGGTGAAGATACATAAGCAATATGGAAGAGATATCAATGAGATGTGTTCCCAACACAACAATAACAAGCACGAACACTACCCTACACAAAGAGAACTGTCTTGCCTTCAATGGAGAAGAGAATTCGCTTCACACTAGATTCATCAATCTCGTATAACATATTTATACATTCTTCTCTTCTATTTTTAACTTCTAAATTCAGGATAAACTTACCCTCAAACTGGATGTATTAATCTTGCATGGAGTGGTGTGCCCCACTTCTCATGTAGTGCTTCACCTCACTGAGCTGCCACTTAGGGTGAAATCGCTTATTAACTGAAAGCTTTCCCACTTAGTTAGATGGCTAACTTAAGTGTCGACATGCAAGTGTCACAAGTCATGTGTCATATTTTAGTTTAACATAAGTGTCGTGATGCAATAACACTTAGTTAATTAGATATTCTTTGTTGTCACTTAGTTAACTCTCTTTAACTGAAGTGTCGTCTTTTAGTTTAACTAAAGTGAAAATACTTTAGTCAACTAGTCCTTTTTATTTAACACTTAGTTATCTGAAATCATGTTGATTGATTTACTTGAAGTGACCACTGTGAGTTTTTTAGTTAACTGATACATATATTTAACTGATGCTTTAATTGAAGCATTGATACTTAACTGAAGCTGTATAACTTAAGCTTTATAACTGAAGTTTTAATAATTCAAGTTCTCTTTAATTAGTTGAAGTGTTTGCATGGGAAATTTCGAATTCTCTTGATCTCTATGCTTTATCTTTTATTTCTTTATCTCTTACCGCATGCTCAATATGTGCTAACTTTAATTATCCATCACATTACATTATACTAAGAAGAATTATCGGATGCTGTGATCATATTATATTATTATGGACCAAATGATCATATGCTAAAGTAATTCACTTTAGAGGTGATCAATCTCTAAAGGAGACCTAATAGCAATATGGTGATCATGGTTAATAATATATCACACAACATTGAATACTTTTAACAAGTAAAGCATGACCTTTATATGGAAGGTCCACCTCTATATGGGAGGTCCATCTCATGGATAACTTTATATGGAAGGTTCACATGATAATCATGACTTGATACACACAAGTTTGGATCCTTGTCCAACAAGACTTTACAACATCATTACTTTGATCAATTACCTCTATACAAGAGGAATAACCTTTACACGAAAGGAAATCAAAGTGCTCACCTATATATGGGAGGATCAATCTTGACTACACAAGATTGGTTTGGAGAATGTCTCCTGATGCTGTATATTTAACACACGATACATCATCTGAGGCTCCCAAGGAGCCATCACAGGCACCACCACTTGGGGTCACAACGTGGGAAAGAGCTCGAAAAAATAACAACACAATACACTATGATACCGGAAATGTCCGCTCACCTCTACCGCGATGGATATCAGTTAGCTGTGTCGTCAACCCCCTTAGCAACATGGGGCCCCCAAGCCACTTGGTTCCCTGCTATAACCCTCTCCACCAATCCCATATGAAATCCTATAATCCTGTGTGGGGAGGATACCCCCAACACTCAAAGAATGAAAGTCATTGTTGCCTTGACAATATGGATCTGAATCCGTGCCACAAGGATTTGGCTAGAGCTAATCGCCCCAACATATCATCCACAATATCTATCTATGAAACCAACCATACTCTGATTAGACCCTAACTGAAGATGGGCGCCTCCATGGTCTCGTGGGGAGACAAACGTGTCAGGAAGTAAATATCCTGCTTTATAATATGGAGATCCTAATCTCCAAGCCAAAAGACCCCCTATCAAGATCCCACATATGGATGGTCTGTAGTAGCAAAAAATATGTAGACCAAAGCAAGGGGCACTTGAAGAAATTCAAGAGCCCCACGTCTCTAAGAGTCTATGTGGCCACTAAATCCCCACCCACCTTTCCCACTAAATCGTCATAATGGCACTCTTTCCACTTGATGTATGCCATCTAAGCCACTAACAAACAAATGCAAACAAAAAGAACACTCAATCATGGTTGCTTTTGGCATCCAAAATTCCAAGTATGGCCTTAACCATCAACCAACATGACTATTTATGCGAAACCTGCGTTGCTAGCATGACATCCCTAAGTCAAAGTTGCATTATGCACGACTATAAAGAGGAACCCCACGTGACTCCAGTGGCGCTTGCCTTGTTCTCCTTGGCCGTGCTGGCAACACGACTAAACAATTGACATACATGCTGATCCAGCATGTGGTCGACCCCCTTTGCCCTTGCATAGCGTGTGGGAAACCACTGATTTTTTCATGCGGTGTAATGTGCATGATTCTCTCAAATCGCACGTGTTGTACTACATGCGATTATCCCAAATCATGCACTGTGTACTGCACGCGATTCTCCTAAATCATGCGTGGTGTACTACATGCGATTCTCCCAAATCACATGCAATTCCCAATTTTCCTGCGCAACAGCACAGGAAAACCCTAAATCGCATGTAGTATACCTAAGACCACTAAGAAGGACCATACGACCCCAAGGACTCCCAGACCTAAAAGCTAACCCACCCGAAATGACTGAGACAAGGTTTAGGCTAACCTGTATCTCGTTGCTCGGAAATGGGAGGCTCAGATCACCCAAAATCGACGTACATATCTCCATACCACATAAGACGAACAAAGTACACATGACCTTAAAAAATGGGCCCACCCCTTTTATAGAGATTTGACCCAATATTCAAACCTTCGCCATGACCAAACTGTAGCTCCATTTGCTGAACCGTTCACACCATCAAATTCAACACTTCAAGACCTCCGCAATGTCTACACCCACACTTCTATCCGATCACTTCCTTTCATATTCATTTTTTGGACAATACCTTTGTCGTGTTCTTTATTACAGTTGGGTATTTGCGCCATATGTGCAGGATAACAACCAAGACCCGACTACCTCTCATTTTTCCTTTATAAGAAAGAACAAGACTCCACACCTCAGGAATGGCGCCATAAAATATCAACCCATAGTTCATCATTTTATAGTTGCGCATTTACTCCCCCACCTTCAACAGTTAATTCCATCAAATCCCTCCTGGAACGTTATGAGTAAGAACCATAGTTGACCACTCATACCTCCAAGAGAAATATACCATCTGCAATGTTCTTTGTATCATCACCTCTGGAAAGACAAAAATTCTCCTCCCCACGCTCCAAAGCAACCAATTCTATTCAATTATTCCCATAGGAACAATCTACATGGCATTGATTCATGGGGCACCCATCTTTGTGTTTGCAAAACAACCTTCACACCAACATGGAAAAGGTTCCCCGAATCACTCAAAACCGTGGGAACGTCTCCTATCATCAAATTAATTCCTCTACTCACCTCAAACCATGGGATTCCCACCCATCATCAAATAGGTCCCTTGACACTCCAAAAACTGTGGGGACCCCACCCATTATTCTTTATGTACAAACTGTTCCCCAACCCACTCAAAACTGTGGGAACACCATTATTCTTTTTGGAAGCAGCGCCCAGTCTCCTTTAGATCAATGTCATTGAGTCTCACTATCCACAACATTATGATTTTTGTCAGTCGTTATCACCCTCAGTGTCGTGTCCCTAGTAAAATCCTTCATCTGCATTTTTTCTCCCTCTGTTACACCTTGTACCTTTCTTTGAAGAATGTTGCTATCAGTTACTCCCCAGGTTGACATTGATCGAAGGAAGTTATGAGCCCCACACTTACCAACCAGTCTTATTTCAGGTATGCTATTGTTACCCATGGTTACAACATGATCTTTGTTCTCAGGATAAGACCCTCGTCTTATCACGTGCTTAAGTTCTCATTGAGACCAAATCCTCATATTCTGAGAGTTGCAGTAGTTGTAGTTGTACCTTGGGATCCCTTTCAATAAACATAAAGGATCACCTTGAACTAAGTAAGGAGAGTCATCAGTGCTTCCTAATTTATTAGTCTCTCCTATGCTCGACATAAACACATCTATCGCATTAGGGAGAGTTGTATATTTCGAAGGTAGCAGTGTTCACATTTACAAATCATGTTAGAGGCATTTTAGTGAGGTCCTACTCTTAGCAACCTCACTGGTATTCTAATCCTGCACCCCCGCGGGATCATCATGGTCATCAACAATCCTGCTTCTTCGACACTTGTAACAAGATTTCAAGATTCAATTACTCTTGCATGGATTGAAGTCGCCTTCATCCATGCAACAACAGTATGTTGAGTTGACCCCTCGATCTCCTCTTATTGCAGTCATCTTGACAAATTTTCACGAGCATGGGTATGCCTGTCTTGTTTGTATAAAACACTATTCTTTGTTACACCTTCATTGGTTATCACCAACAATATTTCCCCAAGGGAACCTTCCGTCCACACTCTCTAAAGACCTTCCAAGAGAATGGGAAAACACACACACAAAAACAAACGATGATGCATTATCATCTCTACAGTACCTTCTAAACCTCATACATCATGGGGCATCTGTAACACATAAATTTCACACACATGTGACATTTTGGCTCATCTTGATGTAAGGCGTCATCAACATATAGCATGTAGCCCACCGAAGACATCCTCAGTAGATCCAAAAAGCAACATGAGTGCAAGAAATTTCTAGAGACAGTAAAAAATAGGAGCGATGCACTTGCACCTGTGATAGGTTGCACTGTAGTGCCTATTATTAGGTTTGCCTCCACGCTACACTAGCACAGGTTTTCCTTCGAAATCTGCGCGTACTACAGAATTTGAACCCAAAATCCGACGACATCCGACGAAAAGGAGTGTGTTGTCGGATTTCACCTTCAAAATTACGAAATTTGATGAATTTTTTAAATTCATAGAAGTGGATGTCGGATATTCGACGACCCTTGGATATTCGACGACGTCTGTCGAATAGTGACTAGTGTCATAGGCTATCCGACATAATATTATGCTCATGGATGTCGGATATCTGACCATATATTATGCCCATGGATGTCGGATATCCGACGCCATCTTATGCCCGAGAATGTCAGATATCCGACATTATATCATGCTCGTGGATGTCGGATATCCGACATCTATTCTCCAACGGTAACTATGCTTAATTTGTCGGATATCCGACGACCGTTTATTTTTTAAAATCTATAAATTTCGAAACATTCCAACATGTTTGCTGTACAAGCGACAATTTGCAAAAGTTTTTTTATTTGGTTGAATGTTTTTCATAAAAGAATACGTCATTATTTCTATTGTTTTTTTTTATTAAAGCGAGCGAAGTGTAGAGCTTGATTTTCTAAGATCGATAATATTCATTCAAGCTCTTTACGAGAAAATGTCCAATAGCAATATTCCTGATCCAGACGAACAAAATCGACAATTGCTCGCTAGATTGTGGGATGGAGTGAAAAGAAAGGGTGATGGGAAATGTTATTGTCCATGTAGTCAATGCAGGGGCTTTAAGAGGAGAAGAATAAAGATCACAACAGCCAGAAAACATTGCAGGGAACATGGACACGCTGAGGGGGGACATGAATATCGTCCATTTGTAAGTTTTGCATTATATATGTTTTTTTTTATTGATTTTGTAAATGTATGTATTATTTTAATATTTCTTATATTAACTTTTATCTATTGATGATTTCATGTAATTATAAAGGAAAGACATCCTATAGCATATCGTCTGGAGGAAGTGCTTTCAGAACAAGTACCGGAGGAACATGGAGCTATGAATAATGGAAGACACGTTAATGATCATATTGAAGAAGATGATAATACTGATAACATAGTTGAAGATGATGGTACGAATACTTTGATCCATGATTCATTTAATGTTAGAATGGATGATGATGATGATGATCATGAAAATGATGCTCATTTTGATGATATTCGTGATTTACCTCTTCTTGAGAAGGCATACGAACCCCTTTATGAGGGCTCCAACACAAATCTTCTCTCTGCTATATTGTTGATAATGAACTTGAAGGTTATGAATGGTTTTTCAAACATATCAGTCACACGGATGTTGAGGTATGTAATATATTCCATCACATAATATATATGATCACGCTAAAGGTTATCACCATTCGTCTAATAATTTAATTATTAATTCATAAGTCAAATTAATACGGATGAAATGTGTTTCATTAATATTATTTTTATATTATATTAACTAGATTTTTTTATTATTTGTTGTAGCATGATAGCTAAATTTTTGTTACCACCGTCAAACATTTTACTTCGCACATATTGAGATTTATCTGCCATCATGAAAGAAATTGGAATGCAGTATGAAGCAACTCATGCATGCCTCGATGACCATGTTATATATTATAATCAACATGAATTTGCAACAGAGTGTCCAGAATGTCATATCAGTAGATATCGAATAGATCAAGTAACAAAAAAGGTGCCTCACAAGGTTCTTCGTTATATTCCCATTATTCCACGTTTGCAACGACTGTTCAGGTGCAAAAACATAGAGTAGTTTATGGATTACCATGCACAGAACATGAGTCAAGACGAGATTATTCGAAGGCCTGCATATGGGTCTACATTTAGAGATATGGAGAAAAAATGGCCCCACTTTAAAGAAGAACCTCATAAAATTATGATTTCTTTGGCAGCAGATGGTGTCAATCCATTTGCAGAGATGAGATCTGTTTACTCGATGTGGCCTATTTTTGTTATCAACAATAACATTCCTCCATGGTTACCAATAAAGAGGGAGCACATAATGTTGTCGATGATTGTTCCAGGTATATCGTGTCTACAATTTATTTTTTAATATAGTGGCATCTCATTTGTCGTATTTCGTCGCTTAATGTCATATATATATATTATTTTTCTCTTGTGCAATATGGTTTATATATCTAAATGGTACGTCTCATAATTATATTTTTTATATGTTCAAATCAATCAGGTAAGTACCAAGTCAAAGATATGAATGTATATATCGAACATCTTATTGACGAGCTACTAAAGTTATGGAATGGAATCACTATGTATGACGTATCTAGACCAATGCGACAAAGAGAATTTCAATTCCATGCAATGCTTGTATGGACAATACATGATGCTCTAGAGTTAATCCATTTTTACGGTTTGTAATGATAAGTTCCACTTTATTTGCATTTAATTTTATGAACTAGTTAATATACTATGCATGCATGTTTTTCTAAATAATCCATTCATTTTGTATATAATTATAATTGACATAGATATTCCATCTCTTTATGTAGGTCTTCAGACAAAGGGGAAATTTGCATGTTCAGTTTGTGGTCCTAAGATCAAATCTCGCCGTTCAAAAAGCTTAGGAAAGGAGATGTTTGATGAGTATAGGCACTCCCTCTCTAAGAATCACAGGTGTCAAACTACCGAAAAACATCTGTTCAATGGCAAGCAAGAGACTGCATTAAAACCGCAGAGAATGACACCTCACCTATGGAAGTTGCAATATAATAGAAATCGTCAAAGTACATATGAATCATCGTATATGAAATGTTATGTATTTTTTTATTGTGTGTTGTTGCGCCGAGAGGCGCTCTATAGCCCAGTATGTGGGAGATCTTGTAACATTTGTCGATATTATCGGCCATAAAAAATATTGTTCCTAACAAAAAAAATAAAAAAAATAATATATATTATGTCGACCATTAACAAAAGGACGTGTATTTTCGTTTGAATGAAATAAATGGCTATATAAAACACCAAAGCTAATATACATAATAAGTAAAAAAATATTATAAATATAAGAAGTAAAACATATTATAGTTGACATAAAAAATAGAAACATAAGAAATAAAAGAAAGAAGTAAAAAATATATTATAGTAGTCATAAGAAGTAGAAACAAAAAAAGTAAAATAAATATTATAGCCGACATAGGAAATAGAAAAAATAGAATGGATTTGAATCTTAAGCAAAATCATCTCACTACTTACCAATAGACAACAAACAAATGTTCTTAAAAAAAACAAGATGCATATTGATTTGATTAGTTGCACTTATTTTAACAAATGCATTGTTTTTTTTGTTATTTACATTTGTAAATTGAATTCATCAATTTAATAAAAAAATGTTACAAAAAAAAATATTATAGCCTACATAAAAACTAAAAATATAATAAGTAAAAAAGATAAAGAAATAAAAAATATTATAGTTGACATAAAAAATAGAAATATAATAAATAAAATAAAGAAGTAAAAAATATATTATAGTGGACATAAGAAGTAAAAACAAAAGAAATAAAAAAAAATTACTATAGCCGACATAAGAAATAGAAAAAATAGAAAGGATTTCAACCTTAATAAAAAAACATGGTTGCATTGATTTTAACAATGCTTAAAAGATAAAGAAGTAAAAAATATTATAGTTGACATAAAAAATAGAAATATAAGAAATGAAATAAAGAAGTAAAAAATATATTATAGTAGACGTAAGAAGTAGAAACAAAAGAAGTAAAAAAAAATTACTATAATCGACATAAGAAATAGAAAAAATAGAAGGGATTTGAACCTTAAGTCCAATCATTCACTACTTACCAATAGACAACAAACAAATATTCTTAAAAAACACAAGATGTATGTTGATTTGATTAGTTGCATTGATTTCAACAATGCGTTGTTTAATAAACGACAAACAAATGTTCTTCAAAAACAAAAGATGCATATTAATTTGATTTCAACAAATGCATTGTTTTATTTTGTTATTTACTTCTGTAAATTGAATTCATCAATTTAATAAAAAATGTTACAAAAAAATATTATAGCTAAATAAAAACTAGAAATATAAGAAGTAAAAAATATTATAGTTGACATAAAAAATAGAAATATAAGAAATAAAATAAAGAAGTAAAAAATATATTGTAGTAGACATAAAAAGTACAAACAAAAGAAATAAAAAAAATTATTATAGCTGACATAAGAAATATAAAAAATAGAAATGATTTGAACCTTAATAAAAAAACATAGTTGCATTGATTTCAACAATGGGTAAAAGATAAAGAAGTAAAAAATATCGTAGTTGACATAAAAAATAAAAATATAAGAAACAAGAAAAATAGCTACAAAGCAGCTAGTCCCTGCTCTAAAATAATGTTTATAATTTGTTTAATTGTTTACAAAAATTTTAAAAAATTATTAAAATTTTTTAGTTAAGTTATCACAATTGCTTCAAATGTAAAATAGAACATTTGAGTTGGTCCATTATTTGAAATAGAACATTTGAATTTTCTCATTATTCATTTATTAGTCAAATCTTTGCATTAAAAGCTAAGTGGAGCTATTTTTCTAATCATATTTCGAATATAATGCTCTTAGTGCTTGAGCGTGACGTGGCAAAGCCTGACAAGGTGTTGGAGCGAGACACAACACTAATGACGGTTGTCAAATCTTTCATAATGTTAACTACACATTAATTCTTGTTGGTGAGGTTGAGAATGCAACAATCCAGATTGAATAAGACCAAGGGAAATCATTAAGAAGGATATCCCCCCTAGTCAATTACAACGCCAATGAGGTAGGGAGCAATGAGAATGCCAATCCTTCCCTTGGCTTCAATGTGGTTAGGAAAAAAAAAACATTTTGGAAACTTAACAAATAACTATTAAGGTCATTGCCAACATAAAACCAATATTTTTGACTCCTTATAAACATAAAAAATTAACCTCATAAATCTCAGACAAAACTAAGTGGATACGGTATATTTCCTGCTGTGGTCACTTAAGCCTAGAACATTTTAAGAGATAACCTTCAAATGGAATAAATAATATCTTGTGTTGTCTTCTCATTATCATTGAGGCCATGGAGAGCATAAAGGCAGTTGTTCGTTGTTCCTTCTTCTTAAAATTTTGATAATAAGGGTAGTTGTTCAACGCATCTAATAGCAAAGCAATTTCTGGGTGGACATTTGTATTAAGGATTTTAACTCCTAGGTTTGTATACGTTATGGTTGGTAGTAGATCGTACTCTGTCATGGATCGACATGAATTAAATTCTGAAACTTAATAGCCTTTAGTAGCATTCCATTACCTATTTCATTTTTAATTCACACTTGGAGGCGACGAGAGGTAGTGTCATGGATCGAGATGAATTAAATTATGAAACGTAATAGCCTTTAATAGCATTCCATTACCTATTTGATTTTTAATTCACACTTGGAGGTGGTGAGAGGTAGTGCGTGTGGCGTGCACGAGATGCATTCCCCACCATATATAAAAATTTCGATTCCCCACCGTATATTCATTCCAATTTAACCGAGGACAATGACAGACACCAAAATAGTGATTTTAAAAAGGAGAAGGCGTGCGCATCCCTCGTGTCAAACGCCGATAAGTATAAAGTTGTGGCCACTTGAAATTTAAATAATAATAAAAACTCGTTATGGGATTTTAATAATAAAATGCGATTTGCTTTTAATTATAAAATGCCGGAATATCTTTATGATATTGAAGGTCCCAGCATCCATTCCTCGCCTGCAAAAAATAAGCCAGTTGTTTTATATTTTAAGGCAGTAGTGTGAGGCATGAAGGATAACACGGACACGTGACCAAGTCCATGCATGAGCTATGCGTGGCATGACCCGGATCTGCTCACTAGAACCATTCTCTTAGTATTCTCTCAATGTGTGGCCTCATCAAGTCGTCGCCCCTCCCTCTAAGTTTTCACATTTCCTCTCATGCATGACAAGTGGTATCATGCATGAATTACTCTCAGGGTGGCCTCAGGGATGGAGTCTCGGTCAATAATCCCTTTCTGTGAGTATGGCGTTGGAGAACGCTACCTGTTTGAAGCCTGCAGATGCAATGAACGGCGATGGCAGGGAGCAACCAAAGGAGAAGGGGGAACATAAATGTTCCTCATTACAGAAATTCAAGCTCTATGAAACTTGATCGGTATGAATCCCTGCTTTCATTTGCTTAACCTAGCTTCTTTCCCTCGTCCACCACAAACTCATACCTTTGAAGATATCTCAGAGGCAGTACGACCTTAGGCTATTTTAATTTTAGTCATATTTGTTGTTTGTCTTATCGTTAGATGCATTTTAGTAATTTGCCTCACTAAAAAAATTGCACTGTCAGCTTAGCTTGTTTTGTGCCGGAGATTTATCTTTTGCTTGCTCCATTTCCATGGGAAATATAAACCAATTTTACTTCTGGAAGAGCCTTTAACAAAATTGAAAGCCACGGCTTAATCAATATTCCTGAAACACTACATCCTGGCGAGGAACACAATCTTAATGTGAATTTATAATGAGTGGAAGTCAAATTACGTGAGCAGTATTGTGCTGTTAAATTTTACTCTTGTGTTTTGATGGGTTCAACAGCCAGTTGCAGGTAATTTATCTATCACTTCATTGTCATCCCTTTTAATCTAGATCAGCAGGAGATACCCCCCTGTCTTTTTTTGTGCCTTTCACTTTCAGAGACTGGTATTGGCCACCGACGTTGGTGTGACATCACATGATCAACTAATGCTCATTCATGTTTAGGTTCAGATGAATGTAAACCATGGCCGTACAGAGAAAAATAGTAGTGAGACAAAGGGTTAGGTTGTTTATTGCCTCATGTTATGGTAATCGCAGATCTCAGGACATGGAAATCTCTAAAGATCCGTTCTTTCAAAGTTGTCACAGGAAGATTTCAGACCTGTTTTGGTGGTCAATGATGCTCAAGCTTTAGAATGTTGCAAATATCGTTTCAGGGAACATATAGCTGAGGGTCCATAAATAAATTTCTCGAAAATATTGGAGAAAATATCTAAAAACATCGACAAGCATAAAATTGGATCTGAAAAACTTAAAAAATATCGAGAACATCAAAAACCTGAAAAACTCAGAGAAATCGGAGATATATGCTATGTTGAATGAATTTGGAGCCCTAGCGATATGCACTAGGCAGACTTTCTGCCTGGAACCTTGATGTGATAGGCAGAGCAGGTGGAAACATATACATTTGAAAGCTTTTGGGCAGGGAACCTGTCATGTCAAAGTTCAGTGGAAATATTATGGAGGTTGCTTATCGCTTGCCATAATGGATTATTTATTTTGGTACCTGGTATTTGAAATCGGTACTTTGAAAATAAAGAGCATTTAGGCTTCCAACATGTTTCAATGTTGTGACTTCAATTATTAGAAAGATGGACAAGTGTGATGGTAATATCGACTTTTCAGATACAGTGTTGCACGATGGAATACATGTGCTTGCAACCTACTTTGATTTGAATATTGTTTTCAGAAAGCAAGCAACAAATGCCAGTGGGAGTGATTGTCGAACTTGGACAGCGTTTGGCAGTAAAAAAATCTGTCTTTGGACTCTTTACTGGCCAAATTTATGGAAATCAAGATATCCAGAACAATGATTTCTTAAAATTTTCCTTCCTAAAAGAATTATAAGCTGTCACATAAAATTTAAGGGTTGTTTAATTTTGGTGAAAGCTATCTCGATCAGATCTAAAAACACCCAGAGCCACAGGTTTGACCATTTTAGTATTGACAATAGCTAGTACTTGAAACTGATACTTTGGAATTTAAAAGCCTTTCAGATTATAGCTCTCCAACGTTCCTTAATGTTATCAGTGCCATCACAAGTATCAACAATTGTACTCAAAATAACACATTCTCTGGTTCAGTTCTTGACAAGAATGGATGTAGTTGCTGACAATGGAATATACATACTTGCGAATGATGGCAATTCAAACCTTTAACAGTTTCATAAGTGATCAAACTAAAAACAACAGGGATACATGGGTTTTATGTCAATAATTCTAGTGAAAATGTATGTTTAGGATACTACTAAGAGGGTTAGATGGATGAACACAAAATTGGTCTGAGTCCTGTTGTTATTGATGAGAGGAAAGGAATAGATTTGGGTTAAAAAGAGCCTCAGGAAGAAGAGTTGCTGAGGCAATTGAGGAGAAAGAGGCCTTTTCTACTATTTTCTCAAAACTTTGGTTCCTTTGATTCTTGTTATGTTCAGACTTATGTTTACATGACAATTTCATTTATGGCAACGAACAACTGGTGGCAGAGACCTCAGTATTTTCATTCAAAGGTATGGAGGAATTGCATGGATAGCTTTTTTTCTTAGTTCTTTACCTTTTTTTCTTCAAATCATTAAGCTGGATGGATGTCTGTGTGCGGAGTTCTTAGTTCTTTACCTTTTTTTCTTCAAATCATTAAGCTGGATGGATGTATGTGTGTGGAAGTAACATGTAGAGGAAGCAATGTGTTTTCGTTTATATGGATGATGAGATTTTGACCTTCTTTAGCAGGAAGCAGGACGCAGACAGTCAAAAAATGATGAGCTGCAACGGCTGTCGAGTTCTGCCTAAAGGTTGCATCGATACTTGCATTCTTTGGCCTTGTCTGTAATAGATCGAATCCCCGGAAGCCCCAGGGGCACGCCACTGTATTTTTCCCAAAGTTCTTTGGCCGTGCGGGTCTCATGGTGTTCATTAGCGCTGTGCCGGATCATTAGAGGTTTGGTATGTTCGAATTGGAGATTTAAGTGATTAATTTCTCGAATATAATGCTATCAGTGCTTGAGCGTGACGTGGCGAAGCCTGGCAAGGTTCTGGAGCGAGACACAACCGGTTGTCAAATCTTTCTGTGTGCTGCACCAATCCAAAAATAAATAATCTAATTTTGAAATTTCAAAAATTTATTTTTAATTTTTAGTAAATTGATTTTAATAATAAAAATTTGAAGAACTTTAATCAACATTAGGTTTAAAAAATGAAAACAATAACGGTCAATGAAATTTGGCGACCAACCGATCATTATAATCTCTGCGGAGCGGGGACTAATAAAATAAAGAAGTAAAAAATATACTATAATAGACATAAGAAGTAGAAACAAAAGAAGTACAAAAAAATACTATAACTATCATAAGAAATAGAAAAAATAGAAGGGATTTGAACCTTAAGTCCAATCATTTCACTACTTACCAATAGACAACAAACAAATGTTCTTAAAAAACACAAGATGTATGTTGATTTGATTAGTTGCATTTATTTCAATGATGCATTGTTTTTCTTTTTTACATGTATGCATTAAATTCCTCAACTTAATAAAAAAACATTAATGCATTGATTTCAACAATGCATTGTTTTTTTTTGTTATTTATATCTATACATTGAATTCTCAATTTAATACAAGATGTTACATAAAAATATATTATAGCTGACATAAAAAATAGAAATGTAAAAAGTAAAAAAAATAAAGAAGTAAAAAAAGTATAGCTAACATAAAAAGTAGAAATATAAGAAATAAAATAAATAAGTGAAAAATATATTATATCAAACATAAGAAGTAGAAACAAAAGAAATAAAAAAAATTATTATAGTCGACATAAGAAATAAGAAAAATAGAAGGGATTTGAACCTTAATAAAAAAACATGGTTGCATTGATTTCAACAATGCGTAAAAGATAAAGATATAAAAAATATTATAGTTGACATAAAAAGTAGAAATATAAGAAATAAAATAAAAAAGTAAAAAATATATTATAGTAGACATAAGAAGTAAAACAAATTACTATAACCTATATAAGAAATAGAAAAAATAGAAGCGATTTGAACCTTAAGTCCAATCATCTCACTACTTATCAATAGACAACGAACAAATGTTCTTAAAAAACACAAAATGTATGTTGATTTGATTAATTGCATTGATTTCAACAATGCATTGTTTTTCTTTTTTACATGTATGCATTGAATTCATCAATTTAATAAAAAAAATTGTTGCATTGATTTCAACAATGCATTGTTTAATAAACCACAAACAAATGTTCTTAAAAAACACAAGATGCATATTAATTTGATTATTTGCATTGATTTCAACAATGCATTGTTTTTTTTCGTTATTTACATCTATACATTGAATTCGCCAATTTAATAAAAAGATGTTACAAAAAAATATATTATAGTTGACATAAAAACTAGAAATGTAAGAAGTAAAAAATATTATAACTCATATAAAAAGTAGAAACATAAAAATAAAAATAAAAAAAGTAAAAAAAAATATTATAGTAGTCACAAGAAGTAGAAACAAAAGAAGTAAAAAAATACTATAGCCCACATAAGAAATAGAAAAAATAGAAGGGATTTGAACCTTAAGTCCAATTATTTCACTACTTACTAATAGACAACAAACACATGTTATTAAAAAACACAAAATGTATGTTGATTTGATTAGTTGCATTGATTTCAACAATGCATTGTTTTTGTTTTTTTTACATGTATGCATTGAATTTATCAATTTCATAAAAAAACATTGTTTTATTGATTTCAACAATGCATTGTTTAATAAACCACAAACAAATGTTTTTAAAAAATACAAGATGCATATTGATTTGATTCGTTGGAATGATTTCAACAATGTCAGCAATAATAATAGTTGGATTTGATAACTAAATATAACACAAGATGCATATTTATTTGATTCATTGCATTGATTTTAACAATGCATATTTTGTTTTGTTTTTTACATGTATGTATTGAATTTATCAATTTAATAGAAAGTAATTTTTTTTCATTGAATTCAACAATGCATTGTTTTTTGTTATTTATATTTATACATTGAATTTATCTATTTAATAGAAAAACTATTTGCAATGATTTCAACATATTAAAGTTTTGTTTTGTTTTGTTTTGTTTTGTTTTTTGTTTTGTTTTGTTTTGTTTTTTTTTTCAATTTTATGGTATATTGTGGGTCCTCATGATAATATTACAAATAATAAAGATATTGATGATAAAAAAGAAAAGTACGACAAATGTATAGAAGAGAAAGAGAAAAATAATCATCAAAACATATAAAAGAACATAGAAAACACGACCGTGAATTAAAGAGATCATGAAGAAGTGTTATTTGTGCAAAGAGATTCTCAAAAGCATGAATGAGAGATAATTTCAGGGTTATATTTGAATAAGTATATAACTACCAATGAATATGACATACTTGGATACACGGAATGTGATAATAAGGAAAATTGAAACTCTAATTTTGTTGATATGGAAACTTTCAATCATGCACTACAATTCATATCTGAAAACAGACAATTGAATACCATTGTTCATAATAATCGTACTCAAAATTATTCAATTGAAATCTTAGCAGAGAAGCAAAGAAAATCATTTGAGATTATTCTTGAGCATTACAGAGGTGGGAACAACGAACCACTATGAATGATTATCCAAAGAACTGCAGGTACAATAAAATTTTACTTGATTGGAGCTATTAGATAAACACTAGAAATTGATTATTTTCCAGATAAGTCACCATTACTTCTTTTGGCCCCAACTAGTGTTGCAACGCTTAATATATCTACATCAACAGTGCAAAAAAAAAAATGGGGATTAACATTGGAGAAGGAAACTATAAATATTGGAAACAAAGAATGACAGGGACTCCCATTTACAACAATATCTTGAGTAAAAGGTCTGGATGGTCTTCCTCCTTTCACATATGATCGATACGAGAAGATGCCAAAGGAAGTAGGAGTGGAATCAAGAAAAAAGGAAGAAAAAATATCAAAGTTGATCACATTGTAATATATTTGTATTTAAACATTATATAGGTTAATATTCTTTGATAACATCAACCAACATGTTGATATATATAATATTTAAACATCATCTTATTTGATCTGTATTCATCTGCATTGTTAAAAAATTTGACAAAATAATTTAATTATGATTACCGATAATACATTAAAACATCACATCATTTTGACGCCCACACCATGATTGGAACTAATAGAGACCCATATAATTGCGGTTCTATGAAGCACCGAGAGGAATCAATTCCCTTAAGGTGCAAACCTTTGCTTTAACAATTTACTCAATCCTTAATACTTATTACTTACATTATGATAATCTTCATAATTCTATCTGTGTTTTCAACTTAACCTGTTCTTTACAATGCTGATCAAACTCTAATTTTGTGTCACTGCCCATGACTGAAACCAGCCTAGATCCAAATCTTAGGCTCTATCAAGCGCCGAGAGGGATCAAATCTCCCGAGGTGCAAACCTCGGCTCAAGTATTGCACTCAAGGAGCTATTCGAGGAGAGGTTTGCACCTCGTGAGATTTGATCCCTCTCGGTGCTTGATAGAGCCTAGGATTTGGATCTAGGATGGTTTATTGTAATTGACATTGATTTCTGTAATTTTTTATAAACTACGATTCATGATGGTCATTCATGTGAACACAAAGACATTAATGGGCTTCCACGAGGAATGAAAAGTTATCTTAGACAATTTAGTAGGTTGCCCTACTATGAGCACCTACAAATTGCTCATCTGTTTCATACAATGCATATCAGAAACAATGTGACTGAAACACTATGGCGAATATTGGATGGAAGGAGTGAGAAAGAAAAAAATTGTTAAAATTTGCAAAGACATTCAAGAAGGCAACCATGCAATGAAAGACGCCATTCAATTTCATAGCAACGGAGAGCAAATTAATATAAACTCACTTCCATGGATGTTAACAAACCAGCAAAGTAATGCTGTAAAATAAGTCATGCAAAAAATTAAATTTCCCACCGGATTTTGTGCGAACATGAAGAATATCATAACAAATAAAGGTGATTTTGCGGGGGTTAAAATGTATGATTAGCATGTCTTCATGAAGGTAATTATTATGGTATGCATTTAATTATTATTATTTTTCTATTCCAGTGAATATGGTTGGTATTTATGTTTGTTTACTCTTTGTTTAAAAAATGAAACGATTTGTATATTGTTACAGTATGTTCTACCTCTCTCTCTCTCTCGGACAACTTCGACAACAATGTCAAACAAGTAATATATAATCTCGGGAAATACATGAGGTAAGTAGCGATTTTTTTGCATGCGCTTAGTGTTTGTTTAATTCATCGTAGAACTTATATTTGATTTTTGTTCTCTAATTCATGTTATGTAATATAATGTTTTTTTCCTTAAATCTCTTGATTGGGTTGTGTCACTTGTAGATAGTTGTCATCTAAAGAATTCCATAAAGAAGATATAAAGTATTGGAGGAGAGAAATTCTTCGTCTCATGTGTGAAATGAAGAAGCATCTACCTTCGGCATTTTTAAATGCACAGGAACACTACTTCATACACCAAGTTGAGGAGATTGAATTGTGTAGACCTACGCACTCAAGGTCCATATTGATGGTTGAGAGACACTTGAAATTTATGAAGGGTTTGGTTAGACAACGAGTACATGCTGAGGGTTCTATGATGGAGGGATATATGGTATACCAAAACATGTTGTATATTAGTGAATATCTTCCTATATTAGCGTCAAAGCTCAATTTACGTCGCATTTGTGATCCGAACTCCAATAAAGATTTCAAAGGGGAGTACCCGAAGGGGAAAGGTAGATCGAGGAAGGTGAAAAGTAATATAACACATTTGACTGTTGATTTTTATGTATATATATCATACATATTCGATTTTTATATTCAATATATTACATCAATTTAGAGTGTAATATACTTTGTTAAGTGAATATACATTTTGTATTGAATTTTAATTTTATTGTCATCAAACAGTTGGTCGAGAGTGGGATGTAATTCATTTATACATCGCAAACAATCTTGATTGGATAAAGGTATGGATTGAACGATGTGAACAATCTGGTCATGGAATATCATGGGAAGGTGTGGCTTCATTGGTTAAAGCCGCACATCGCAATGGAGATACCAATCTAATACAAAGGGAAATCGATTTAGCATATGGTTTAAAAGATAAGCAGGTAAGCATATTAATGAACCACACTATTTTTTTTTGCAAACATATTGTAGATGTACACGCTGATTTTTTTCCTTGTATGGCAGTATAAACATGCACTTAATCATAAATATTGGATCATTATGTAATCTTTTCTTGTATGGCTTGTTGTAGGTAAAACACCATAAGGCTATGTGGTGCAATGGTTGTAGATATCGCATCAAAAAGTTGGATGAAACGAACAAAACGTTAGATTGTGGGATATCTGTAGTCTTTGAGGTGACCAATGTTTCCTCTAGAAGTGACATACATCCAGAACTCTCTGAAAATTGATACTATGGGTATTTGGAAGACATTCTTCAGTGTGACTTTAACTCCTTCAAGGTATTTTTGTTCGTTGTCAAATGGTACAGGTGTCGATTGAATCAACGTGATTCTGATAAAACAATTATTGAACATGATAATGGATTTACCATGGTAAATACAAGGTTGTTTGAGCCAGGAATGCAGCCCTATGTTCTTCCAACCCAATGTGAACAAGTATTTTATTTTGAGGTTCCAGGTAGAGAGGGTTGGTCATTTGCTGTGAGACATAATCCAAGGGGAAGGCCGGTAAAGTATAACGTAGATGAATGTAATGAAGACATTCTCGAAGAAGAAGATGACATTGAAGATGATCATGATCAACATGAGTTAGATGATCATGTTCCAGAAGAAGATGTCGAAGAATTAGTTGAATCAGATGATGTATCAGATAATGTCCATGAAGATGATATCGACGATGACATGATGATCGTAACTGACATCGATGACGATGATGATATGGCCAATCCTTACAATGTTGAATCTAGATCGAAAGATACAGATGATGACTTGGATGAAGAAGATGATGAAGTCCATTGAAGTGTACGACGTATGCATTAATATATCTACTCTATATATTTTGATTTGATATTGCGATAAAAATATTGAATTTTATTGGTACGTATAATAAATTAACTGTTTCTTAGTGTTTTTTTCATTTTCCATTTTCCTGTATGTTATAATTAGATATTTTTGTGGGGTTATGGGGAATTGAGAGTGATGTGGGGGGGGGGCATAAGAGCTTCCACCTTAACGTGGTTGGCCTTGTTTAGTAGAGAATATTAAATTATTCTTGAAACAAAGAGAAGCTCAGTAAGGAAATGCACAATTATCATGCTAACCCAAATGACGTGCTTGATAATGTACTACACGGGTCAACCGTTGAAATTGTTTAAATTTGTGCTGGCTTGGACTGAAATTTGATATGGTTAGACTAGACACATGCATTGAAAGTGTGGGAGGGTTTCCAGACTCAAACATGACTACCACTAACCATTGGAGCATAAAAAACCATACCTATAGATTAATTAATGTGCTACATGGGGCCAACATTGAAATTTTTTAAATATGTGCTGGCTTGGACCGAAATTTGACATGGTTAGACTAGACGCATGCATTGACGGTGTGGGAGGGTTTCCAGACTCAAACATGTTTGCTGTCTATTGGTAAGTTGTGAGATGATTGAACTTAAGGTTCAATTCCCTTCTATTTTTTCTATTTCTTATGTGGACAATAGTATTTTTTTTACTTCTTTTGTTTCTACTTCTTATGACTACTATAATATCTTTTTTTACTTTTTCGATTTTATTTTTTATGTTTCCCCTTTTTATGTGAGTTATACTATTTTTTTACTTCTTACATTTTTAGTTTTTATGTCAGCTATAATATATTTTTTTGTAATATCTTTTATTAAATTGAGAATTCAATATATAGATGTAAATAACAAAAAAAAACAATGCATTGTTGAAATCAATGAAAATAATCAAATTAATATGCATTTTGTGTTTTTGAAGAACATTTGTTTGTGGTTTATTAAATAATGCATTGTTGAAATTAAAGCAACAATTTTTTATTATTAAATTGATGAATTCAATGCATACATGTAAAAAAGAAAAACAATGCATCGTTGAAATGAATGCAACTAATCAAATCAACATACATCTTGTGTTTTTTAAGAACATTTGTTTGTTGTCTATTGGTAAGTAGTGAGATGATTGGACTTAAGGTTCAAATCCCTTCTTTTTTTCTATTTCTTATGTCGGTTATAGTAATTTTTTTTACTTCTTTTGTTTCTACTTCTTATGTCTACTATAATATATTTTTTACTTCTTTATTTTATTTCTTATATTTCTACTTTTTATGTCAACTATAATATTTTTTACATCTTTATCTTTTAGGCATTGTTGAAATCAATGCAACTATGTTTTTTTATTAAGGTTCAAATCATTTCTATTTCTTATGTCGGCTATAGTAATTTTTTTTATTTCTTTTGTTTGTATTTCTTATGTCTATTACAATATAATTTTTACTTCTTTATTTTATTTCTTATATTTCTACTTTTTATATCAATTATAATTTTTTTACTTCTTATATTTCTAGTTTTTATGTAGGCTATAATATATATATTTTTAATATTTTTTATTAAATTGAAGAATTCAATTTACAGATGTAAATAACAAAAAAAACAATGCAAATAACCAAATTAATACACATCTTGTGTTTTTGAAAAACATTTGTTTGTCCTTTATTAAGCAACGCATTGTTGAAATCAATGTAACAATGTTTTTTTATTAAATTGATGAATTCAATGCATACATGTTAAAAAGAAAAAACAATACATTGTTGAAATCAATGCAACTAATCAAATTAACATATATCTTGTGTTTTTTAAGAGCATTTGTTTGTTGTCTATTGGTAAGTAGTGAGCTAATTGGACTTAAGGTTCAAATCCCTTCTATTTTTTCTATTTCTTATGTCGGTTATAATAATTTTTTTTTACTTATTTTGTTTCTACTTCTTATGTTTACTATAATATATTTTTTACTTCTTTATTTTATTTCCTATATTTCTATTTTTTATATCAACTATAATATTTTTTACTTCTTTATCTTTTAGGCATTGTTGAAATCAATGCAACCATGTTTTTTTATTTAGATAGAAATTCCTTCTATTTTTTCTATTTCTTATGTCGGCTATAGTATTTTTTTTTATTTCTTTTGTTTCTACTTCTTATGTCCATTATAATATATTTTTTACTTCTTTATTTTATTTCTTATATTTCTACTTTTTATGTCAGCTATAATTTTTTTACATTTTTACTTCTTAATATTAATACATCTAGTTTGAGGGCGAGTTTATCCTGAAGTTAGAAGTTAAGAATAGAAGAGAAGAATGTATAAATATGTTATACAGGATTGATGAATCCAGTGTGAAGCGAATTCTCTTCTCCGTTGAAGGAAAGGCGCTTCTCTTTGTGCAGGGTATTGTTCGTGCTTGTTATTGTTGTGTTGGGAACACATCCGATTGATATCTCTTCTCTATTGCTTCTGTATCTTCACCAAGAAGTTTGGTGATCTCTTATCTTCCAAAAGCAATCTGCTATGTTGTAAAATAAATCATTCTGTGCTATCCATTATATTATACTTAGAAGAATTGCTGGGGTTTTTGTTCTTGTAGTTAGTTTTTCATCGAAAAGAAAAGTGCATTGATTCATTCACTTATGCATGGTTTGAGTCGAGTCATAACACCATTGAGTTTCACTTCCGCTACCCGATTGAGTGAGACAACAAACCATTAGAATTTATCTCCCTAACACAACACATTTTAACCTCACTTGAGGATACAAAATAAACTGTTAGTTAGGTAGGACACCGGGGATAGGGATCCAAATAATACCCCTTTGTCGCTTTTCATCTGAGACATAGTTGTTGTCCTTTAAGGTACTAAAATCCTCTAGTATTTGTTGACACGGTCATCGACCAGTTTGTCGAGAGGGCCCCCCGTTCCATGGGAGCAAGCAGGGAGGACTGGTTCCGGATGGACTTTGTGGAATGACGCACTCCACTTAGCGCCTAAGGAGACTTATCCATTGTCTTCCTTGTATTTTCCATATAGGTGATACAAGGGCTCAAGGGCAGAAGCTCCGGTTAACCTTCTCGGAAGTGTCATGAACGAGGTAGCTTAGGGGATTTTCTTCTAGGATTATTTTACCTAGGATCCCTTTCGGTAGAGGGATATCCTTCCACTTTGGTCTCTCACTTCGTATTGTTCGACTTGGATTTGATCATCTTGCGGAGGATACGATCTGTTGAGGTCTCTTGAACTTCGTTAGGAATATTTCTTGCTATCATAACTTTTAGATGGTCTTTTATTTTATAGCACTGCTTGTTGGCATTCTATCCTTTTTGTTGTAGCTCGCTTGCTGTGACATCGGTCTCGGTATAGTTTTAGAGCTTGATTTTGGCTTACGTGCCTCTTCTTTTTCTGGCTCCCCTTCTGCACTCTCGGTTGCTTTAGGGTTTTTGAGTTCTTACACGGTCAGTGACCAATTATATGATGATGTGTGATGTCCTCTTCTCCTAGGTCTTCGAGATGGTTGAGTTAGATGGTCTTCTCAAGGGACTGGACACCCCTTGATGGAGCCACTATCGCTTGACCTTAGGAGTAGTCTAGAGGACCACATGATCACATCATCCATGTGAAAGTTTCCTTTTACAGTGATGATGGAATTTCAGGTTATATGGAACACTGTTACATTTGAGAGAGAGATGATTGGTTGTACCCCACCTTGGTTGATTGACTTTTGGTCCTTTCATTTTGTTGATAATATTTTTGTGGTACCTTTCCTTTTACCTTTTGGTTCTTTTACTCATTTTGAGTTATCTTTTGATTTGTACCACCTTTTATGTTTTTGGTTTTATGGGTACTATGGTAGTTTTTCCACATTTGAGGTGCACCCCCTTAGTCCAAATGGTTATGAGTCTTTATATCCACTCTTTTCTTTTTGACTTGTACCTTATTGTTTGGTCTTTGTACCCTCACCTATTTTATTGTGTAACCTTGGTACCCACCTAAGACATTCTACTTTACTTTTTATTTATTTATTTTATTTTTAGCTTTTATTTTCTGCATTTGTCTTTGAAGTTTGAAGGTTATTGAGATTTGATTGGTAACCTTTTTTCCTACTATGTTTTTCGATCTGCTCTCCTTCTCCCTGTTGGGGAGGTTGTGACACTCAAACTCAGCCGTGAGCCCTAGGTTTTCTTTGCTGGTTGTTTTAGTAAGGGCCATGAGGTCTTAAGAGTTCGATTTACCCTTTTGTGTACTCATATGTGGAGGAAGTGAGTCTCTTTGGCCTCAGTTTGCTGGCTGTCAGCTCATCTATGAGGGCCAAAATTTTGTATGGGTAGTTTGAATTGAGTTCTAAAGTTTTTACTGACCTTTGTTTTATATGCTCAGATTTTGTGTGTAGTTCTTGATCTGTGGTTATATATATTTGTTGAGTTTTATTTGTGATGCTGAGACTTATTAAGGGCTGATCTTTATTTTGATTGTACTGATCCTTTTGACTGTCATTGAATTTCTTTGATTGATTGTACCATAGCCCGGTCATATCTCTCTCTCTGGTTTGTACTAACCCTCTAATAGGGTCACTTGGTTCCTAGAGTTGACTGGCCTCTAAGAGGCACAACCATTTCTAAAATTAACTCTTATGAGTATATTACATGAAACATCTACACCTAGTTAAGTATCTTCATGTATTTATTTTCTTGTAAATTAAAAAAGTTTATTATTAAATGTTACTGAAGATTACTTTAACACATTGACCATCTGGTAGTGTTAAAGGTGAGAAGTTGAATTTTATTTTTAATTTTAATTTTTTGTATTAAGTAGTTAAGAAATGTCCTGTCAGGAAAAATTGTTGGTGATCATATATGTGTTGGTAAATATTTTTAAGAGGGGTGGAACTCCTCAATTGAACTTGCGAGGAAAATTATTTTGAAAAATAAGTGTCCTGACTATGGGACAACAACAAATATCTATTCAACAACATATGCGATATTCTTGGCACCAGGTGGGAAAATAATTATACACCTTCAATTACCAAGTACTATAGTGATGAGTGACTTAATGAAAAGCATGCAAATTCCATCATTTAATAGGATATATTATGTCAAATCCATCCTTGAGAGGTGGAGAATGGATTTGTAGAGTTTTCCACTAAAATTGAGAGATTAAATGTTACAACATGATAGGGACATTGGATTAATATGAGTTACAACTTTTAAATTTTTTTAAGGTTTCTTTCTAAGGATGCAACATCCCTCCCCTATTCTCCCTCTACATGCAACCTCACCCTTTTCTTCTAGGTGCATATCCTGTCAAGGGTTTAATGGTGGATGTTGCAAGTTTTTATGGGCACAACCCATGGGTTCCATGGATGATCCATCGGCATGGTCATGGCTTCCATAGGCACAACCATGGCTACTTTCCAAGAAAAAATTGTAATTTTTATTCAATTAGAATCAAAATTTACATTCATTATGTGCCACAAGACAATATACCATATAGTGACTTTACATGCTAACCATAACAACCTTCTAACTATTTTTTTTTAATTATTATTATCAACAAGTTCCCAAACAAAAACCTCCTTCATATTATACACTCTCGACATACTTATAAGGTTAAAAAACATCAACATTGTAAGTTGTAATATTACAATATGATTAGAAATATGCTATTGTAGAGTTCATCACGACTTGTACAACTCCCATGTGAATTTTAGATAAATTACAATGGTTTATAGACAAAGCTAAGCCTTATTTTGATAATTTGTCGGTAGTTTTGTTGAGATCTCTAAATGTATGAGTGAAAGAGATCTCTCAAAAGAAGACCTCTATTTTTTTAAGCTGATCTGCTATGGGGATATGTTGAATATTCATAACACAAGATTCACCTTTCATCCATTTGATAATTAGAAGTGAATCACCAAATACCTCAAAGAAGATAAGCCTTTGTCCAAAAAAGTTTTTAGTAAGTAATACAAACCCAAAATGTTTTCCAAATTGTTTGTACTCGATCCCAAATTTTCTTTGAAATGAAAAAGAGAGAATTTTAGAGATGTAAGAAAAAACCAATTCCCACTGTTCTATCTTCTCCTTGACAATCTCCATCAAAAAATACCCATGGATTGGATTGATCAATTTGGAGGTCTTTTAGTATTCTTGGAATACTTTGTTTTGGGACCATCTTGAAGTGCAAAAGTAAGCTTTGTAACTGTGAAGTAATTTTGAAGGTAGGAGTTTTAACATATTCGAAGAGAGAAACATTTCGTGATAGCCATATACCCCATAGGACCAAGAAAGGGAGGGCCCATATTATCTCCAATTTATTTTGAGTGAACCAACATTTTAGACCATCTTCCAAGTTAATCCCAGACCAAAGGAAGCTTAGCTTGAGATATTCTTCCACTTCCTTCCAGAATTATATAGTGACAAAAAAATTCAGGAAAATAAGATGATTGGATTCTTCTTGATAATTACAAAGGGGGAAACAACCAGGACCTTGTTTCCATCTCTTATGTAATTTGTTCCATGCTAGGACCTTATTATATAGAGCGAGTGTCACGTCCCCATTTTGACCCCCTTCACATTAAATCGTAAATGATGTAAATATTGTAATTTAATCATGGTGAGGAGCTCAAGGCCAAGGCCCCACCATTGATTTAGCGTTTTATGAATCGGCAATTAAAGAAATAGATGCCTATGGTTCTTGTGCTAGATGGGAACGATGTAAATAAGACATCATGTGAATACGAATTTTAATGAAGAAAACCCACAACTAGCTATGCAATGCAACAAAAGAGATGGGGCATGATTCTACAAGGAAAGGGAGGGAAATTATTTAAACCCTTGAGCCAATGGTGTTAATCCATGTGTCAATGGGGAAACCCATAAACCACCAACTACCCATTTTGTCTCATGCACCCAATCATTTAATTCTTCCAAGAAATTGGTTAAGGCAGTTAATGCCTTGGAAATGAAGAAGTATGGCAGCCAATTTCGTGCATGGGCAAGCCATCAACTTGGAAATTCGTGTTTTTGCTTGTTGGGTAAGAAAACACCCACGAAATGGTGCCCAAAGCATTCTGAACAGTCAGTCTTCATTCATTCACGCAGTTGGAGCTAGCTGGGTCTTTCCCTACACGATTTTCATCCAAATCTTGCATTTTTCCATGCCTGGGAGTTCGTTTTTGCATATACAGTAGCTTGGGAGAGAAGGGCCACGTTTTAGAGATTGTATGGAGGTTGTTTTTGCCCCTGAATGTCCAAGGACGTTTTTCTAAAAATGGATTTGGCTTCCTGGGTTGTTCACCAACTTCCTATTTCGTTTTTGGGGGTTCCCACGTTTTTCTGAGTAAGCTGAAACCCCATCTCATGCATCTCACTGTAAAAACGTTTTATCCTGCCCCACAATTGTGTTCTGCTGTTGTGTGCATCCTCATTGTTGGTTTGAACCTGTGAATTGAAGTTTTGGAGTGGTAGTGGATAGAAGTGGCTTGATAAACCTAGTGGGGGAGACAATCTCTCAAGAAGGTCAAGAGGGCTTTGGTTACTCTTCTATGCATACCCTGAGAGCACTAGATAGGGAAGGTATGGCTTGAGGGATTGTACAACAGTGAAAAGAATACTTCCTTGTGCTGGGTGTGTAGGTATTGTGGGTGCCAAGCTAGATAGATCTTGCAAGGTTATCCCTGGCTCTGTGCTGGAGCTCACTAGCTTAGCAATTCTTCCCTTCCATGTCCTAGCAGCCTGATAAACCCAATTGCAGATTGGCTTGGCTCATCTTGGTGTATGCTTGGCTATGTGTGAGTCTGCTGTTCCCTGGTTCCTTCTAGAGATCATGCCCAGCTCGGGGGTGGCAGTGGTGCTGAGAGATTGAGGAGCACACTAGCCTACGGTTGGGTGGAACGTTGCAGTTGCATAGCCAGTTGCGTGGGACTACTTTCGTATAAGATAAGTATTCTCTTGTGTATTAACTTGCAATTACTCATTTGAGGAATATGGGAATGAATGATGAATGTGCTATCGAATTTAATTCCGCTGTGTTTTTATTATGATCATACATTCCATATGTCGTTTACATCATGTGAAAATAGTCTTAATAAGTTCATGGGGCCAGATGCCCAGTTTAGTATCACGTCCGTTCTGCACTTTCACATGTATATGTATATTTTCATTTTTAATTTGAATGTTTGTCTACTATGTATGGGACTAGATGCCCGGTTTGGGATCACGATCCTCTCCATTGCACTAGTATAATGGGAGGGGACGTGACATCGAGCTGCATGAGGATTTTTGCTTTGGTGGGGGCTTTCAGCTTCCATAGTTTCTTCCACCACCAATAGGACTCCTTGACCCCACAGCTGGTGAGAGCTAGCTAACCCATATACAATAAATAATAACCTCCTGACTTGTTAATATTCTAAGCTATCTCATCAGAGGAATATTTTAACCTAATGTGTGCTCTTATTAGTTCACCTATGAAGATTCCATCTAACATCGGATTAATAGAGTTTATACAACTCTATTTCCATAGGTTTGTCTTCAACGTTTTGTTTATGGCTTTAAGGGTGTGCTTTCCCATATCTCTCAACAATGCTATCATTTCATTTAGTAAAAATTCAACCCTCATACAACCCATTATGGCATTGGATCCTAGTCATAGGAATATTTTAACCTAATGTGTGCTCTTATTAGTTCACCTATGAAGATTCCATCTAACATCGGATTAATAGAGTTTATACAACTCTATTTACATAGGTTTGTCTTCAACGTTTTGTTGATGGCTTTAAGGGTGTGCTTTCCCATATCTCTCAACAATGCCATCATTTCATTTAGTAAAAATTCAACCCTCATACAACCCATTATGGCATTGGATCCTAGCCTGACCTAAGATCCTTCTCGTACTCGCCAAGCCAAATGAGGACCAATCACTTGAATGAAAGAGGCACATATTTCCGCTAGTTTGATACATTCTGATAGGATTTATGTTCCTTTCTGATCTAGTCCATTATTGAAAGAGGTGCTATGTAATTTTGGGTTAGGATTCTGCATTAGATACTATCCTTAGTAATTTCTGACAAAATGAATTTAGCTGCTAGTGCAAGACCAATGAATATTTTTGAGACTCCACCCTCCCAACTCTTTAGGGGTTGCCAAAGCTTGCCATCTCACCCAGTGTGAACCTTTATATTCACTTTCTCCATGGAATAGGAAGTTAAAATAGAGCTTTTGATATATTTCCAAGATCCCTTTGGAATGTGGGCAAGTGTATGCTAATAGACAAGCATGGCATCTAATACTAATTTAATCAAATCCAAACCACCTCCTCAAAACAACCATATGTTGCACCATCGATTTATCTTATTCTCTATTATTGACACCAACCACCACCAATATTTATTTACATAATAGTTTGGTTTTAAAATAAACCCTAAATATTTTTAAATCCCTCATTGAAATCAAGATGTCGGAAAGGGAAAAATTGTGCTACCATTATGTCCATATCCTCATTCATTCTAGTGGTTAAAAGTGCTAATTTCTCCTCACTAATTTCCATTTTTGTAGCCAAATTGAATAGATGTAGAATCTCCTTGTATTGATCACTCTCCCTTCTAGAACTCGATATAAACAACAAGACATCATCGACAAATAATTAGTGTGATAGAGTTTCCCCAACAATTTTAATCCCTATATTTTTTCTTGTTCTTATGGCCTCCATAATTGATCTACTTAAACCTTTTGTAACCAATAAAAATCTATAGGAATATAAAGGGCAATATTGCCTTAATCCCCTGAAGGACTTGAAAAAATGCGAATTAACTCCATTTATCATAATCACAAGGAAGGTAGTGATACAACACATAATACAATTAATCAAAGGATGTGATAAACCTAGGTGAATCATCTATAATTTCAAGAAATTCCATGAAACCCTATCATAATCATTTGAGAGATCAAGTTTGATCACATCCATGGGATCCTATGAAATATTTAAGGAATGAATCCCTTCTTATGCTGCCCCAATCTGTCATGTCCCCAATTTTGGCTCATCCAGTGACCATGCTAAAAAGGGGGACAAAATAACCCCTAGGTAAATAATTTAATTTCATTAGGTGTGCATAGGATTAAATTTAGCCTAAGTGAAATGGAGGAATTATTTTTATTAATATTAATTAATTTTTGTGATTAATTTCCTAAATAATGGAGCAAGTGGGCCAAGAGGGAGCCCTCATGGAGATAAGGTTTCCAAATTGGATCTAGAGACAAGAAAATAGAAATATGGCTAAATCAATTTGTGGATTTAGGAAAAGAACAAAAGAAGGAAAGGTGTAAGAGTTTCTAAAAGCAAGAAAATGGAAACAACCAGAAAAAGCAAAAGGAGGGCGCAGTTTCCAAAAAGGAGTCCAGTTTACTAATCAAGCAACTTTTACAAAGCAGGAAACATATGGAGACAAAGGGGGGTGCAATTTCTAAAGGAGAAAATCTTGTAAGGAAAAATAAAGGAAAGTATGTCCACTCATGGGTGACCTATTCTCACAAATAACCAAGCTCTTCAACTTGCTCAGCAGGTCATCATGAAGTTTATAAAAGAATCCAACCAACTCCATTTCACAACTTTTTTCATTGTGAGTTTATGAGTGAAGCATTTTAGCTTCTCAAGGTTTGGTGATGTGCCCAAGCTAATCAATGGGTGATGTGCCCCATTCTTATATTCTAATTCTCTTCTCTAATATTCTCTCAGGATTTGCAGCCACGGAGATCTGATATGCAGGTCCATATACTCCAATACTAAGAAGAACGCAAGCTTACGAGGATTTATCATCATATAGGGTACATTCGGAGGAGACAACATTGAAGGGCCAAAATGGAGGTTTCGGGTTCAACACTTCTGATCATTTCTGGGTTGTGAGACCTATTCCATTGCATCCAGAGGGATGTTTCCAATAGGAAACACTTTTTTCCTCATCGAAAAAGGTGTCCGGATGACCAAGATACACCCATTTTCACCAGAGCCAAGGTGTCATGTGTTAAGGAGCGCACGTGTGAAGTTCTAGTTCAATGAATGCGCCGAGGACATCTTAGGAAGATCAGTGCACCATCATACTCTGTTTCATACCTATTGCAGACCCAAGTACACTTTCAAATCAGAGATGTAATCATCCCATCACTTCTTACAGCTCTTCTGTGGCTCTATGTATGGATTTCGTAGTCTATAAGACATTGTACTGTTGAGGAGCCATTAAATGAGTACAAAATTGGTTCAATGAGTTACTTGATGTTGTTGAATACATTATATTAGAGAATTATAATACTTCAGAATAGAGTATTTTAGTTAATGAAAGTCATTTAGTAACCCATATTGAAAGACTAGCTCATTGAGCACTATTTTGTGACTAGTTTTACTGAAATGACTGCCAAATTCATTCTGAATGTCAGATTTGCTTTCTGTAAGTTGTAGGAGGTTAATAATACAATATATTTTCCATATCAGTCCCTAATTTAATAATTTGAAAGCATTTAACCCCTGTTTGTAAATATTGAAAATTAACTAGCTCAACAATCCCCGATTGACTCAAGACTCCCAAATCACTCCCACTCTTCCCAAATAATTTTGAATGCTTCCCAGTGTATTCATTGAACTTATTTTACTATCATAAATCAGCCTTGAAATATTAGGAACCCTCCAAGTCTAGTAAGCATATGCGGGTGTGCCCAGGAAGCTTTGGAGTAGACTTCAACCTGGCTGTTGTTCAAAACATAAATGGCCCCAGTGATTTGTGATTAGGACTCTCCCTCTGATCTTATTATTTGCTGCTGCACATTTCCCCATACAAATTCTAGAACTGAAAGTTCATCCCACCATCCTCAGATTTAGTCTCCATCCCCATCACTGACGTCCTGCTCGATTTAAAAATTATTAAGAAATTTTTCCAGTGAACTTTATTAAATTTTCTGAAGTTGAGTTAATATCTTGGTCAAATATTCACAAGGATATTACAGTGGTATTAGAACATTTTCCTCCACCCCCGTGGAAAGAAAGAAGCTCATTGATGGAATGAAGATTGAAGATCTTCTCCTAGATGCAAAATGTGGCTCCTACCAGTCAGTGAAGAAGAAGAATTTATTTTTGAGCCATATGAAGAGGAGCCTTTAACCCCTGTTGGAAAATTTTATTTGTCGAAAGTTGAATATGATTTCCTTGTTGAACCAATGTTTTAAGAGGAAATAGGAAATGACCTACCTATGACTAATTGGAATTATGAAGGAATACTCAAAAGAGGGAACCCAAATAAATCCTATGAGTACTTCATGGAGTACTCTGCTTTGAAGAAGGAGGTTCAGAAGTCCCTGAACTTTAGAGACTATTGTGATTTGGAGATTCATAGGTTGTTTAAAGACCCATACAATAGTGACAGCGAAAGAAGGATTGCACATATGGTTTATGGTGTGTGCAAAGAAGTCGAGGCAATATTTTTACCCCCAAGAGCTAAGATGGAAGGGAGGGATAAAGATGTGTCCTCACAGCTAGGAAAAATCAAGGGAGGAAACCAAGAGCCACCTAGTTCTTCGAGTGGAGAAGAAGTAGGAAAAAATAAAGATGAAGTTGCAGCCCTACATGTGGATCCATCCCAATCTCAGGGAAAAGGAATCAAGAAGAAAGTTTCATCAAGGCCATTGGCAGGACCAAGCTTTATGAGACTGTTTGGTTTTCCTTCAAGAAGGAAGGCCAAAGGTTGTGATCTGAGCACCACACAAGATGGAGAGACATCAAGAAATAAATGACCAATAAGACCTTGCTGGTGCCCCATTACTCCAAAGAGTGGATGAAGAAGGTCAATGTACAATGGAAGATCTAGCAGTCAAACATTTGATTTTTGGCAATGTGGAAGGTGAAATCACTCCCAATTTCTTCATGGGTGATTTCAAGATAAATGCAGAAGATATGGGGCAGATTGATGATGGTGAGACATCTATTCGAAAGGATGAGAATAAATAAGATTCAGAGTCAACTCTTGAGCTTCATCAGGAAGCAAAAATCAAGCACACCTCAGAGGGGTGTGGATCAGAAATTGTGTGGGGAAATCATGATGCCATAAACCTGTCTCTTGAGAAGGATAATTATGTACAGAGGCATCAATACCATTTTGATTTTTGCATGCCTTTGTTGCAGCCCCATATGGAAGCCACTACTAGTGGGAGGATTGGTCTGTTTGAGTCCTCCAGTAGTTGGGTTCAAGAATCACGGGAGGTTGAATTGCAAGAAGCAGAAAAGGAGGTTCACCAGCTAGAACTTCTTGCCCTGATTGGACCATTGAAAATGAGTGAAGGAAAAATCAAGGACGCACTGAAAAATATCCATGAACTTAATGCTTTGATCTCTCACTATTGTTGGAGAACTACATCAATGGAGGAGAAACCCTCTATTGAATATTTTGTGCACATGTGGGAAGCAGTAAGAAGCCTACGAGGAAATTTCTCTCAGCTGATTTTTGATAGAGATCACTTGTTGGAGCTTGTGAATATGTACTATAATGCTGCAATAAGGAATGATGAGAAGATAAGAAAGCTCACCCATAGGTTGGAAACCACCCAAAATTCTCTGATTGGTACACATGGTGCTTTTCAAGAATCTGAGAATCAAATTGAGCAGCTTAATGAGAAGTTGCTAGAATCACTTTTTACCTCCCATCTTTCACAAAGTCACAATAACATGGCTGAATTATTTCATGTTCCAAGGGAGAAACCTCATGAGTTGGTGGATCATGAGGAACAGTCTGTTTGGTATGTGCTTGAGGAATGTGGAGACAGAGTTGATGAAAAACAAGCACATGACCTTTTCCAGAATGAACTTGAGAGGTTCATTGAAGAAAGTCACTCTTCCAAGGAAGAGCCAAATGAGTACACCATAGATGGATCAACCATCAATGGAGAGGATACATCCACAACTTCAGTGGATGAAATGTTCAGAAGCATGGCTCACCATCCTTCATTCCCCACTTCAAATTCAACCACAAATTTTGGGAATGAAAATTGGGTAGAAGGATTCTTCCTCTTGGTGTCACATGATGAGCAGGAGGATCCTAAAATTGAGGCCTATGACATGTTCCTTAACCCGCAATAGTTGATGCAGCCCATGCATATGTGTGCAACCAATTTTTACCAAGAAGCATCATATCTACACTTACCTTCAATGTGTGGGTCAATTGATGGAGTTTTGCACCCTTAGATTAATGGTAGAGAGTTGAGCCATTGGATGAAGAGGGGAGCACCTATGGAGTTCCATAGAGATCATGTGTTGATTTATATGTAACTTCGGAATGTATTCCATTTATATATTTATTGTACTCCTATTGAGATGTGTTATTCCTCTATACGGAAGTGTCGTCATTTGTATTGACAAGTGTCGCAAGTGTGTTAACTTGCCGATAGGTTATTAGACCACCTTGTAAAGGGTTGGCCTGGATTTATGTAATATATGGTTATTGTACCTAGCTAGACAAGTCGACCCCATAAGGTTATTGGGAAAACAGAACAAGTATAAATAGAGATCGGGAGATCTCTATTTGGATCACTTCAGAACTCACACTTCCTTCACTCAGAAAGTGGCGCACATGTGAGGAGGAGGATCAGCGGCTAAGAGGAGTCTATCTCTTGTACTTTGGTTGAGCTATTGCTCTATCTATCTCTAAGGAAGTTGTGGGGTTTTTCACCTTTGGGTTTTCCCCACGGAAACTCTGTGTGTCTATTGTCTCTCATGCTTTTGCTTCTTGTGATGATTGACATGCTTGTTATGATTGATATGCATTGATATACTATACATGCTATTCTCTCAGTAAAGATCCTATAGTATTGTGAATTAATGCTCAAAATTTAACATGGTATTAGAGCTAACCCGAGAAGAAGACATTGTGCAATGATGGAAACTAGGGTTTCTTGCTTATTGGGTTTCTCTCCACAGATTTTGGAAAAGCCGTATAGTAGTTTGAATCTACTCATCAAGGATAATCTATCTGTCCAATCAGAATTCAATTCTGAGCATTTTCAGATTTGGCCCTAAAAATTAGGGTTTCCACAAAAATAGGAATTTCTGAAATCTGAAGACATAGTTAGAAGCTCCTTGGAAAACTCGAAGTTTAGAGCTTTGGATCGAGATTTTTGGCTGTGTAAATCTCTGGGAAACTCAAACCCTAATTCAGGGTCCTCCCTAGTGAATCCAAGAACACAAAAAGGCAATTCTGAAGGGTGAAGCTTTGCAGATCTCAAATTCTGAATTAACCAAGCTGATCAGATCATCAAGGTGCATATTTCAGCAAAACAAGACCAGACCAGATCCAGTTTTCAGCAAAACAAGTGGTAAGACCTAAATCTCTTCTATTTCCATTTGAAGTACTCTTTAAGATGTCTCACCACACCAAGCTTGAGGATAATCTTGAAGGGGTTGATAACTTCTGAGCCTGGAAGTATAGGATTGGGTTAATCCTAGAAGAAAATGAATTGGACTCCTACATCATCTCTGAGGTTCCTATCCCAGAGGATGAAGCGGCTAAGGTATTGCATAATAAGAACTTGGTCAAGGCAAAGAGAATCATTGCTGATTCTATCAAAGACCATCTCATACCACATGTGTCATCTCTGAAGACATTCAAGGAGATGTTTGACTCCCTGACCAAGTTATTTGAAGGGAAGAACATAAATCAGAAGATGACTCCGTAGAATCAATTGAAAGGTTTCAAGATGTTGAATGGAGAGACCATTCAATATTACTTCTCCAAGGTCTCTCAGATCAAGGAACAACTTGAAGCTGTGGCTGAAGTAGTAGATAATGGTGAAGTTGTTATGACCACTTTGAATGGCTTACCTAGGTCATGGGACTCCTTTATTCAAGGAATCTGTGCAAGAAAGAGATTGATCTCTTTCAGTAGACTGTGGGAGGAATGCTCTCAAGAAGAAGCAAGGCTTGTGGCTCGAGAAGAAAAGATGGGGAATGAAGATCAAGCTCTCACAGCTCACACCAAGGGAAGCAAGTTTAAAAGGGAGAGATCTCATAACAAGAAACATTCTCACCCTCATCACAAGAAGAAAGATATATCTCATGTTCGATGTTTTGAATGCAATGAGAAAGGACACTTTGCTTCAGACTGTCCCAAGAAGAAGAAAGACAACAACAACAACTTCAAGAAGAAGAAGAAGAAGAACAAAAGAAGATATCATGCTCATGCTGCTGAGGATGATGAACCTCCCAGGAATAAAGATAGAGCAGAAAGTGATGATGATGACTCATCAAGTGAAGAAGAGTATGTTCTAATATCTGCTCTCATAGGTACTATCTCTCATGGTTGTAATGATTGGTTAATTTATAGTGGGGCTTCCAAACACATGACTGGGTTTAAAGAATATTTTATAAATCTATTTGAACATGAATCACCCCATAAAGTGAAACTTGGGGATGACTATCAATACCCTATCAAAGGAAGTGGTGAAGCCTCCTACAATCTACAATCTTTGAAGATGAAAGAAGTTCTCTATGTACCTGGGCTCAAGAAGAATCTACTCTCCATCTCTGCATTGGATGCAAAAGGCATGAGGGTTGCATTTGTAGATGGCCAAGTCCTAATGTGGCCAAAGGGTAAAACTATTGATGATGCAGTGGTGATTGGAGAACAAGAGGGAGGATTGTATAAATTGAAAGGACAACTTGAACATGCCATGGTGCATGATTCCATAGAGCCGAGTGAACTTTGGCATAGAAGACTTGCACATATGCACTACAGAGCATTACCAATTGCAAGTAAAGCTGTAGAAGGTCTTCCTGAAATTCAGACCAAGCACGAAGGTGTTTGCAAAGGATGTGCAAAAGGAAAGAACATAAAGAAGGCATTTCCAAATAGTGAAAGCAAGACAAAAGATATCTTGGAAATTATCCACTTTGATGTATGTGGTACAATGTCATCCAGTTCTCTGAGTGGATATGTTTACTATGTCTCTTTCATTGATGACTTCTCCAGGAAGACTTGGGTTTACTTCTTGAAGAACAAAGATGAAGTGTTGGATAAGTTCAAGGAATTCAAAACCTTTATGGAGAACCAAATTGATAAGAAGATCAAAATATTCAGATCCGACAATGGTGGAGAATTCACTTCAGGTGTCTTCAAGAAGCTATGCAGTGATTCAGGGATTAAGAGGGAGTTGAATGCTCCTTATAATCCACAACAAAATGGATTTGCAGAAAGAAAGAACAGAACAATCATGGAAGCACCAAGGGCAATGCTACATGATCAGGATCTACCTATGCGTCTATGGGAAGAAGCAGCTAGGACAGCTGTATATGTGCAGAACAGAACACCCCACAAGATATTGGACAACAAGACACCAGAAGAAGTCTTCTCTGGTAAGAAACTTGAAGTCAGCCATCTTAGAATAATTGGTTGTCTAGTATACACTCATGTCCCAAAGGAAAAGAGGACCAAGCTAGATCCTTCAAGAAAGAAGGGTATATTTGTGGGTTACAGTGAAAGCTCGAAGGCTTACAGAATATACTTTCCAGGGTTCAAGAAGATTGATGTCAGCAGGGATGTGACATTTGATGAAAAACTCAGCATTCATCAAATCAAGGAAGACACCTGTTGTTATGAAGAACCTAAGGAAACTAGATTTCAAGACACTACCATGAATGAAGCAATTATATATACAGTTCATGAAATTGAAGATCCGCAAGAACCTGTAGATCCACCCCATGAGAATAACTCTCACAAGAGGAAACCTGCATGGGCTAGAGAGCTCATTTAAGATGCAGAAAGATATGGCATTCTAGAAGAAGAACACAAAGCAAAGAAGAGAACTAGATCTCATACCAGCTATGTTGCTTTACTCTGTGACATCATAAACAAAGAACCTTCCAGTTATGAAGAAGCAGCGGAAAAGAAAGAATGGAAGGATGCCATGGTCGAAGAATACCAATTAATAATGAAGAATGATGTTTGGGATGTTGTCCCAAGACCTAAAGGGAAGTCTGTTGTGACTTCCAAGTGGATCTACAAGATCAAGCATGTTGTAGATGGCAGTATAGAGAAATACAAGGCAAGATTTGTAGCTCATGGCTTCTTTCAGAAAGAGGGAATAGATTATGAAGAAACTTTTTCGCCTGTAGCTAGGTATACTTCCATCAGATCAGTACTTGCTATGGCTACAGCGATGAAATGGAAGATACACCAGATGGACGTCAAGACTGCTTTCTTGAATGGTGTAGTTGAAGAGGAAGTATATGTGGAGAAGCCACTCGGTTTTGAAACACATGACAGGGAGTCATATGTATGCAGATTGAAGAAAGCCTTGTATGGCTTAAAACAAGCTCCAAGGACTTGGTATGGTAGGATGGACAGTTTCCTATCCAGTTTGGGATTTACCAAGAGTAAAGCGGATTCCAACCTTTACTACAAGGTTGAGGAAGGGAATCCTATGATTCTACTCTTGTATGTGGATGACCTATTTGTAACAGGAGATGACAGATTGATTACCGATACAAAAAGGAATCTTGCTTCCGAGTTCGATATGAAGGACTTGGGGATGATGCACTAGTTTCTAGGTATGGAGATGTGGCAGAGTGCAGATGGGATCTTCCTTGGACAAGGGAAGTACACAGTAGATATCCTGAAGAGGTTTGGGATGATGGATTGCAAGGCCATGGCCACACCTATGGCATCGAATCTGAAGCTTCTGTGTCATGCTTCATCTGAGCCGGTTGATGTCTCTATGTATCGTCAGATGATTGGGTCCTTGATGTACCTGACGAACATGAGACCAGATATTTGCTTTGCGGTGAACATATTGAGCCAGTTCTTGACGGATCCGAGGAGTGTTCACCTGATTGTTGTAAAGCATATTCTGAGGTACCTGAAGGGTACAGTTAATTATGGGCTCAAGTATGAAGCGAATCAAAAGTTTAACTTGCAGGTTTATGTTGATTCAAATTGGGAAGGCAGTGCTGCAGATAGGAAGAGCACATCTGGGTGCTGCTTCAGTATGGGATCATGTGTGATCTCTTGGTTTAGCAGGAAGCAGTCTTACGTAGCACTGAGTACAGCCGAGGCAGAGTATGTTGCAGCCTGTTTGGCTAGTTGTGAGGCAGTATGGATTTGGAAGCTACTATCTGAGTTATTTGATCTCCCGCTGGAGGTTACTAGTATCTTTTGTGACAACCAGAGTTGTGTGAAGCTGTCTGAGAACCCGGTGTTCCACGACAGGTCGAAACACATAGAGATCAAATATCACTACATCAGGGATATGGTGCAGAAAGGAGCAGTGAAGCTCCTGTATGTTGCGACAGATGAGCAGAATTGTAGATGTACTAACGAAGTCACTAGCCAGAGTGAAGTTCGAGTACTTTAGAGAGAGGCTTGGTGTTCTTCATATTGACGACACTTCGAGGAAGAAGTGATGGAGACATTTGCTGAAGCCACTCCAAGCATGTTGGAAGTAGGATCCTTCACATGGCTGTGGATGTAAGCGCTGGATGATGAGCATCAGGATGATGCTCCAGTTACTGCTCTGTATGCATCATGTTGGATGCTGGATATGATCAGTTGGATCATTTATATGTATGTATGTACGCATCAAGTTGATGCTGGATATGATTAGTTGGATCATTTATATGTATGTATGTATGCATCATGTTGATGCTGGATATGTTTAGGTAGATCATATATTTGTATATGTATCAAGTGGATACTTGTATGATCAGTGTGATCATGTACTTATGTATGTATCAAGTGGATACTTGTATGATCAGTGTGATCATGTACTTATGTATATTAGATGGATGCATTGTATGATTAGGTGGATCATGTATGATATGTATCAGGTAGATACTATGTATGCATCAGATGGATATATTGTTTGATCAGGGTGATCACAGATGACGAACTTTAGGATGTTGCTCCAGATGATATGCATCAGGTTGATGCTATGATGATCGGGATGATCACAGATGACGAGCTTCAGGATATTGCTCCATATGATATGCATCAGGTTGATGCTATGATGATGATCAGGTTGATCATGTGATGATGTACATCAGGATGATGTATGGTGAGTATCGGTTTGATACTCTGTGGCCGTGGACAGGTTGTGTAGGTAGCATAGAAAAGATCCCGTGAGATCCTATAGTCTGTGCTAGGATGCTCTTTCGAGGTTTTGCTATAGGTAGCATAGAAAAAATCCTTTAAAAATCGGACAGGTAGAGCAGTGTGCTCGTAACATCCTGGGTTGCTCTATCGAGATCCTATAGTCTGCGCTAGGATGCTCTGAGTAGGTTTTGCTATAGTTTCGCATAGAAAAGATCCTTTAAAAACCGGACAGGTAGAGTAGTGTGCTCATAACATTCTGGGTTGCTCTATCGAGATCCTATAGTCTGCGCTAGGATGCTTTGAGTACGTTTTGCGAAAGTTCACATAGAAAAGATCCTTTAAAATCCGGACAGGTAGAGCGGTGTGCTCATAACATCCTGGGATGCTCTATCGAGATCTAGACAGGTAGAGCTGTGTGCTCGTAACATCCTGGGATGCTCTGAGTAGGTTTTGTGAAGGTCAACATGTAAAAGAACCTATAGTCTGTGCTAGGTTTTGTTGACGCACATAATCAGTCTTGGGATCCACAGTATGGCCATTGATGATGAAGACCTGTAGGTGGTGGGCCTACATCCAGTATGAAAAAGGATTGGCTCTGTAGAAATTCCTATGATGAGTAGATTCAGAGATTGGTTGAGATAGCAGCAACAGTGACGATGACGATGATACATGCATCGATGACGATGATCCAAAGAAGAAGACTTGTGCTAGCAGATCCGTGTCGAGAAATACCTTCCTAGTTAAGAGGGAGTGTTGATGTATATGTAACTTCGGAATGTATTTCATTTATATATTTATTGTACTCCTATAGAGATGTGTTATTCCTCTATACGGAAGTGTCATCATTTGTATTGACAAGTGTCGCAAGTGTGTTAACTTGCCGATGGGTTATTAGACCACCTTGTAAGGGGTCGGCCCAGATTTATGTAATATATGGTTATTGTACCTAGCTAGACAAGTTGGCCCCATAAGGTTATTGGGAAAACAGAACAAGTATAAATAAAGATCAGGAGATCTCTATTTGGTTCACTTCAGAACTCACACTTCCTTCACTCGGAAAGTGGCGCACATGTGAGGAGGAGGATTAGCGGCTAAGAGGAGTCTATCTCTTGTACTTTGGTTGAGCTATTGATCTATCTATCTCTGAGGAAGTTGTGGGGTTTTTCACCTTAGGGTTTTTCCCACGGAAACTCCGTGTGTCAATTGTCTCTCATGATTTTGCTTCTTGTGATGATTGACATGCTTGTTATGATTGATATGCATTGATATATTGTACATGTTATTCTCTCAGTAAAGATCCTAGAGTATCATGAATTAATGCTCAAAATTTAACATCATGAGATCTCTTTATTTGAGGACGACATACATATGGCTGATCACATCCCATATGGTTCGACAAATAAAAGTGCTTGTCCATCCATTGGTTGGATGGGTAGAGGCATCATTGCAATGAAAACCTTGGAAGGTAAAAGGTTCTCCTATTTCTGCAATAAATTTTTTGTTATAACTAACATTGTCTTGAATTGTGAGCAGCAACAAAGATGTATTTTGCAGCCATTAGATATCTCCAGTACACATGCACAAGAGATGCATTATGATTTGCATGCTCTCAAGAATCTGATGTGTTTGCTACTTTTAAGAAGTGGAAATATTGGGTTGAGAATGAGACAGGAAAAAGGTTGAAGTGTCTTAGATTTGATAATGGAGGTGAGTATTGCGGCAATGTGTTTGATAGTTACTGTTCATACCATGGGATTCATAAAGAAAAGACAGTCCCAGGAACACCACAAGAAAACGATGTGTCCAAAAGGATAAATAGAACGATCATGGAGCATGCAAGGTGTATGAGATTGCATGTAGGGTTTCCCTTACAGTTTTGGGCAGATGCTGTAAATACTGTTGTTTATTTAATAAATAGAGGGCCTTCTAGTGCATTGGATGGTGGTATTCCAGAGGAAGCATGGACAGGTAAAAAGGTAAATTACTCATTTCTGAGAACGTTTGGTTGTGAAGAATTTGTCCATATTGATAAAGAAAATAGAACAAAGCTTGAAGCTAAATCCAAGAAATGTACCTTTATTGGATATGGAGTTAATGAATTTGGTTATCGCTTATGGGATTATGAAAATAACAAAATCATCAGGAGTAGAGATGTGATATTCAATGAAAAGGTCATGTATAAAGATCAGTTGCAGGGAAAGAAACAGGAAAAAGAAAACACTGAGTACATAGTGCTTGATGAAATTAAAGAAAATGAAGTTCTGAAGGTGCCAGAAAATCAAGAACAGCATCAAGTACCTGAAACTCCTGCAAGTGTGAGAAGATCTACCAGGTTAAGTAGACTCCTTGAACGATACTCTCCTTCAATCTATTATTTATTGATGATTGATGATGGTGAACCAGAATGTTATGAAGAAACAATGCAGGTGGAAACTAGAAAGAAGTGGGAGCAAGGCATGAATGAGGTGATGGACTCATTGGTAGGAAACCAGACTTGGGATTTGATTCAGTTTCCTGCTGGTAAAAGAGAATTGCAGAACAAATGGATTTATAGGTTGAAGGAAGAAGAAGGAGGTAAGAAGCGGTACAAGGCCAGACTTGTTGTAAAGGGGTTTGCACAGAAGAAAGGTATGGATTTTGATGAAATATTTTCTCCTATTGTTAAGATGACTTCAATTAGGACTATTTTAAGTCTAGTGGCGGTAGAAGATTTGCATCTTGAACAGTTAGATGTAAAAACAACCTTTCTCTATGGGGATTTGGAGGAAGATATATATATGCAGTAGCCACAAGGGTATGAGGTCAAAGGGAAGGAGGATTTGGTATGCAGGTTGAAGAAGAGATTGTATGGCTTGAAGCAAGCTCCAAGGCAGTGGTATTTAAAATTTGACAGGTTTATGACAGAACAAGGTTATAGTAGATGTCATTCTGACCACTATGTTTATTTCAAGAGGCTAGACAATGAAAGATATATTATTTTGTTATTGTATGTGGATGACATGCTTGTTGCAGGGTCTAATATGCAGGATATAAATGTGCTCAAAAGAAAGCTAGCTAATTCATTTGCGATGAAGGATTTGGGTGCTGCAAAGAAAATCCTTGGTATGAGAATAACAAGGGACAAGAAAAATTGCAAATTGACATTGTCTTAGGGTGAGTACATACAAAAAGTGTTGGAGAGGTTCAGAATGCAGAATGAAAAACCATTTAGTACACCTTTGGCCAACCATTTCAATCTAAGTAAGGAAATGTGTCCCAAGACACAGGAAGAGATAGACTACATGTCCAAGATTCCCTATTCATCAACAATTGGCAGTTTGATGTATTCCATGGTGTGCACAAGAACAGATATTTCACATGCAGTGGGAGTTGTGAGTAGATATATGAACAATCCAGGTAAAGAACATTGGAAGGCAGTATAGTGGATTCTTGGGTATTTGAGAGGTACTACCACTCATGCATTATGTTTTGGAGTTTCAGACACTGTTCTACATGGATATGTTGATGTCGATATGGCAGGCGATAAGGATAGTATGAGGAGCACCACAGGGTATGTGTTTACTGTAGGTGGAACAATAGTATGTTGGATTTTGAAACTGCAAAAGGTTGTTGCACTTTCAATAACAGAAGCAGAGTATGTTGCTGTTACAGAGGCTAGTAAAGAGATGATTTGGTTGTAGAGGTGTATGGAGGAATTGGGTAAGAAGCAGAAGGATAGCAGGTTGTATAGTGACAGCCAGAGTGCCATTCATCTTGCAAAGAACTCAACATTCCATTCCAGGACTAAACATATACAACTCAAGTACCATTTCATACGCTCTGTTATGGAAGATGAACTATTGAAGCTGAAAAAGATACATACTAGCAAGAATCATGCATACATGTTCACAAAGGTAGTGACCAGAGAGAAATTGAGTTCTTGCTCGGTTTCAGTTGGCCTTCTAGCATGAAGGCGAAGACGAGAAATTTGTCAAGTCTAGTAAGTGCAGCAGCAGTGGGGTTGTTGTGATCAGTCTCCAAGTGGGGATTGTTGGTTGTGGAGCTTGATCTTCCAGATTCAGAGATGTTATTCAGTCGTGTTTGTACCCCAATCTTACTGTACACTCGTTCGCCAACAGTTTACAGGCACATGGTTTTGGGTAACCCGTGGTATTTTTCCATTGTATTTACCCTATAAAAGAAAGACATCGTAACATGGATAGGGTTTATGTATTAGGTATTATGCATTGTAAAGATCTCTGACATCGTAAAGAGAGACTGTGAGAAAGTGAAGAGGAAGTGCAGCGGATGTGCTGCAGGTTGTATCCCTTCATTTGCTGGATGGTATAATAACAAGGACTGGCAATTTCAGTGTGGACATATCCCATCTTGGGTGAACCACGATATATTGGTGTCTCTCTTGTAATGTGTTTGTGTGATTATATTTGCATTTCTGTTTATTGTTATTGCTCTGCGATCCTGTTTTTCTAACAGTTACCCATCTCTATCCATGTGGCCCTGCTTTTAATACGCCACTCTACCTCTTTGTCCACAAACAAATTTTCTCTTTCTACCTCTAATACTTAAAGCGAGGTGATAATCCTTGATTCTTCATTTCAATATCTGAACCCTACAATAACCTCTTCCATTCTTCTCTCAATAAACGACAAAGCATTGCATTTGGCCTTGTGAATTTCCCCTTCCCACTTTCTCATAACCTTCTTCACCATATTCAAAGAATGTATAAACTGTTGACCTATCAAAAAATAATATTCATGGTAGTATCTTTTCCAGATATCCTTAACTAAATTATGAAAATTCACTTGCTTAATCCAGTCAGGGTTGAATTTGAAATGGGTGCTCGGAGGATTTACGTTGCTGCCCAACTCTAAAAATATAGAAAAATGGTCTGGTCTCATGTGAAAGTCAATCCATGATATATATTGAGGATTATATATATATATATATATTTTTTCTTGAATCTCCCCGACTTGCAGGAGTGGCCCGTGGTCTGACAAACTGTGACCTAGGGGCATCTAATCCATCCAAATCACCTGGGGATTGCACCTGGCCTGGACCACACCAGCCTCAACTTGACTAGGTTTTTAGGTGTCGCCTCCCAACTAAGTCACCCCTAAGGGGAATTGAACTCGGTTCACCTTGCTGACGGGACCCACACCTTAACCGAGTGAGCTAGCAGGAATTGGCATTATATATATATATATTCAACCAAGAATATTGTCTCCCAAGAGATTCTATATGAAGGTGAAGACGAATTTTGGGAGAAATGGGGCTTCAAAAAATGCAAATTGACGAATCTTGTTTTGGAAAAAAACATGGAAAAATAGTCCATGGGCTAAATTTTGCCCCTAAAATTATCCTTGGTGGATTCAAGGATAGAAAATAATAGATGATTTGAATTTGTAGGGTGAATATGTAGTTGATTGGATACAATATATCTCACTGCGAAATCATATTTCTCTATCACTTTTTAATAACAAACATGAGTAAAAATGGTTTAAATACAAAACTATAGGAACCCTAACAATAAAATTGGGATATGAAGCTAAGATTGAAAGACTTTTGGGAAGAAAGGATTTGGAGGTGCAAGTTGATCTGGAAGTTAGAAAGACTCCTCAAAACAATAGTTTTCGCTTGGCTATTCCTTCCTAACAAAATTATCATTTGGGAGAATACCCAAAATTGGAATTGCAATAGGTTAGCCATATGTGCCCTTTGTAAAGCTAATAATGAAACAATGGATCATTTTTTTGTTAGTTTCCCTTTCTCAATTTTTGTGTGGAAAGAAGCACTGCAATTAGTAAATGATACAATTCCATAGGATAAAGAGACCCTCTTGGATAGTTTTGAAAATTGGATCAGAGAATCCTCTGTGATAGGTCATAGAGCCTTATGTTGATGTATATGTAACTTCGGAATGTATTTCACCCATGTATTTGATCTATGTATATTGTACTCCTATAGAGATGTTATTATTCCTCTATACGGAAGTGTCGTCATTTGTATTGATAAGTGTCGTAACTTGCCGATGGGTTATTAGACCACCATGTGTGGGGTCAGCCCTGATTAAATTAACCATGGGTTATTAGGCTAAGCTAGACAAGTCGGCCCCACTGGTTTATTGGGCAGGACAGGACCAGTATAAATAGAGATCGGGAGATCTCTATTTGATCATTCACTTACTCACTCTTCTATCACTCTGAAAGTGGTGCACATGTGAGGAGGAGGATCAACCGCTAGGAGAAGACTATCTCTTGTAATTTGGTTGTATCATTGCTCTCTCTATCTTTGAGGAAGTTGTGGGGTTTTTCACCTTTATTGTTTTCCCCAGTGAAACTCTGTGTGTCTATTGTCTCATGTAATTGCTTGGTGTGATTGATATGCATTGTTATACTTGATATGTTGTACATGTTATTCTATCAGTAAAGATCCTAGAGTATATTGAATTAATGCTAAAAAATTAACATGGTATCAGAGCTTCCTTGAGAAGAAGACATTGTGCAGTGGCGAAAACTAGGGTTTCTTGTTTATTGGGTTTCTATCCATAGATTTTGGAAAAGTCGTAAGATAGATTGACTCTACTCATCAAGGAGAATCTATCTGTCCAATCAGAATTCAATTCTGAGCACTTTCAGTTTTGGCCCTAAAAATTAGGGTTTCCACAAAAATAGCAATTTCTGAAATCTGAAGACATAGCTGGAAGCTCCTTAAAAAAATCGAAGTTTAGAGCTTTGGATCGAGATTTTTGGTTGGGTGAAGCTCCGGGAAACTCAAACCCTAATTTAGGGTCCTCCCAGTGAATCCGAGAGGACTAAAAGGCATTTCTGAAGGGTGAATCTTTGCAGATTTCAAATTCTAAATACACCAGGCTAATCAGCTCATTAAGGCGCTTCTTTCTATCCTTTCAGAAAGTTGAAATTCACATTTTGAATTTTTAGGGTTTCTCTAACAAACCCTAATCCGACACCAGATCCAGATTTCTACAAATCAAGTGGTAAGACCTAAATCTCTTCTATTTCCATTTGAAGTACTCTTTAAGATGTCTCACCACACCAAGCTTGAGGATAAGCTTGAAGGGGCTGATAACTTCCGAGCATGGAAGTATAGGATTGGGTTAATCCTATAAGAAAATGAGTTGGACACTTATATAAGTGAAGAGGTCCCTGTCCCAGAGGAAGAAGAGGCTAAGGCTCTTCACAAGAAGAACTTGGTCAAGGTAAAGAGGATCATTGCTGATTCTATCAAGGATCATCTCATTCCACATGTGTCATCTCTAAAGACACCCAAGGCAATGTTTGAATCTTTGACCAAGTTGTTTGAAGGAAAGAACATAAATCGGAAGATGACTCTGCGGAATCAATTGAAAGGGGTAAAGCTTCAGAATGGAGAGACCATTCAATCTTATTTCTCTAAGGTCTCTCAGATCAAGGAACAAGTTGAAGCCGTGGATGAAGTAGTGGACAATGGTGAAGTTTTCATGACCACTTTGAATGGCCTACCTAGGTCATGGGACTCCTTCATCCAAGGAATCTGTGCAAGGAAGAAGTTGATCTCATTTAGTAGACTTTGGGAGGAATGCTCACAAGAAGAAGCAAGGCTTGTGGCCCTAGAAGAAAAGATGAGGAATGAAGATCAATCTCTCACAACACACACCAAGGGAAGCAAGTTTAAGAGGGAGAGATCTCATAACAAGAATCATTCTCACTCTCATCACAAGAAGAAAGATCTATCTCATGTTCGATGTTTTGATTGCAATGAATTAGGACACTTTGCTTCAAATTGTCCCAAGAAGAAGAAAGATAACAACAACAAATTCAACAAGAAGAAAAGATACAACAAGAAGAGGTTTCATGCTCATGCTGCTGAGGATGATGAACCTCCCAAGAAAAAGGCTAGGGAAGAAAGTGATACTTCATCAAGTGAAGATGAATATGTTCTAATCTCTGCTCTCATAGGTACTATCTCTCATGGTTGTAATGATTGGCTTATTGAAAGTGGGGCTTCCAAACACATGGTTGGGTTTAAAGAATCTTTTGCAAATCTATTTGAACATGAGTCACCCCATAAGGTGAAACTTGGGGATGGCTATAAATATCCTATAAAAGGAAGTGGTGAAGCCTCCTACAACCTAGACTCTGGGAAGTCTTTGAAGATGAAAGATGTTCTATATGTACCTGGGCTCAAGAAGAACCTACTCTCCATATCTGCATTGGATGCAAAAGGCATGAGGGTTGCATTTGTAGATGGCCAAGTCCTAATGTGGCCAAAGGGTAAAACTATAAATGATGCAGTAGTGATTGGAGAGCAAGAGGGAGGATTGTACAAATTGAAGGGACAACCTGAACATGCCATGGTACATGAATCCATGAAGCCAAGTGAATTTTGGCATAGAAGGCTTGCACATGTGCACTATAGAGCACTACCAATTGCAAGCAAAGCTGTGGAAGGTCTTCCTGAAATCAAGACAAAGCATGAAGGTGTTTGCAAAGGATGTGCAAAAGGAAAGAATATTAAGAAGGCATTTCCAAGCAGTGAAAGCAAAACTAAAGGAATCTTGGAAATTATCCACTCCGATGTATGCGGTCCGATGTCATCCAGTTCTCTGAGTGGGTATGTATACTATGTCTCTTTCATTGATGATTTCTCTAGGAATACTTGGGTTTATTTCTTAAAGAACAAAGATGAAGTCTTCGATAAGTTCAAGGAATTCAAAGCCTTGATGGAAAATCAAACTGATAAGAAGATCAAGACATTCATATCTGACAATGGCGGAGAATTCACTTCAGGTGATTTCAAGAAGGTATGCAGTGATTCAGGGATTAAGAGGGAGTTGAATGCTCCCTACAATCCACAACAGAATGGAGTTGCAGAAAGGAAGAATAGAACTATCATGGAAGCAGCATGAGCAATGTTGCATGACCAAGATCTACCTATGCATCTTTGAGCATAAGCAGGTAGGTCAACTGTATACATGCAGAACATAACACCTCACAAGATATTGGACAACAAGACACCAGAAGAGGTCTTCTCTGGTAAGAAACCTGAAGTCATCCATCTCAGAATATTTGGTTGTCCAGTATACACTCATGTTCCAAAGCAAAAGAGAACAAAGCTAGATCCTTCAGGAAAGAAGGGCATCTTTGTGGGGTACAATGAAAGCTCAAAGGCTTACATAATTTACTTTCAAGGGTTCAAGAAGATTGATGTCAGCAGGGATGTAACATTTGATGAAAACTTGGCTTTCATCAAGTCAAGGAAGACACCTGATGAAGATCATGAAGAACTAAAGGAAAACAGATTCCAATACACCACCATGAATGAAGCAATTCCAGAAGATCCATATTGTGAGGATAAATCTCACAAGAGGAAACCTGCATGGTCTAGAGAGCTCATTCAATATGTAGAAAGGTATGGCATTCCAAAAGAAGAACACAGAGCAAGGCAAAGAAATAGATCTCATACCAGTTATGTTGCCTTACTCTGTGACATTATGAACAAAGAACCTTCCAGTTATGAAGAAGCAGCGGAAAAGAAAGATTGGAAGGATGCCATGGTCGAGGAATACCAATCGATCATGAAGAATGATGTTTGGGATGTAGTCCCAAGACCTGAAGGGAAGTATGTAGTGAATTCCAAGTGGATCTACAAGATCAAGCATGCTGCAGACGACATCATAGAGAAATACAAAGCGATATTTGTAGCTCGTGGCTTCTCCCAGAAAGAAGGGATTGATTATGAAGATACTTTTGCTCCTGTGACCAGATACACTTCCATTAGATCAGTACTTGCTTTGGCTACAATGATGAAATGGAAGATACACCAGATGGATGTCAAGACAGATTTCTTGAATGGTGTAGTCGAAGAGGAAGTGTATGTGGAGCAGCCACTTGGTTTTGAGACACATGACAGGGAGTAATATGTGTGCAGGTTGAAGAAAGACTTATATGGCTTGAAGCAAGCTCCTAGGACTTGGTATGGTAGGATAGACAACTTTCTATCCAGTTTGGGCTTTACCAAGAGTAAAGCGGATTCCAACCTTTACTACAAGGTTGAGGAAGGAAATCCTGTGATACTACTATTGTATGTGGATGACCTATTTATAATAGGTGAGGATGGATTGATTGCCGATACCAAGAGGAAGCTTGCTGCCGAGTTCGAGATGAAGGACTTGGGGATGATGCACTATTTCCTAGGCATGGAGGTGTGGCAGAGCACAAATGGAATCTTTCTTGGACAAGGGAAGTATGCAGTAGAGATCCTGAAGAGGTTCGGGATGATGGACTGCAAGGCCATGGCTACACCTATGGCATCAAACCTGAAGCTTCTGTGTGATGCTTCATCTGATCCGGTTGATGTCACAATGTATCGTCAGATGATTGGGTCCTTGATGTACCTGACGAATACTAGACCAGATATTTTCTTTGCATTGAACACATTGAGCGAGTTCCTGACGGATCCCAGAGGTGTTCACCTGGTTGCTGTAAAGCATATTTTGATGTACCTGAAGGGTGCAATTGATTATGGGCTCAAGTATGATGCAAATCAAAAGTTTAACCTGCAGGGTTATGTTGATTTAGATTGGGCAGGCAGTGTCGCAGATAGGAAGAGCACATCTGGGTGCTGCTTCAGTATGGGATAAGGTGTGATCTCTTGGTTTAGCAGGAAGCAATCCTTCATAGCACTGAGTACAGCCGAGGCAGAGTATGTTGCAGCTTGTTCAACTAGTTGTGAGGTAGTATGGCTGAGGACGCTACTGTCTAAGTTATTTGATCTCCCGTTGGAGGCTAATGGTATCTTTTGTGACAACCAGAGTTGTGTGAAGCTGTCTGAGAACCCGGTGTTCCACGACAGGTTGACGCACATTGAGATCAAATATCACTATATCAGGGATATGGTGCAGAGAGGAGTAGTGAAGCTCCTGTATGTTGCGACAGATGAGCAGGTTGCATATGTGTTGATGAAACCACTAGCCAGAGTGAAGTTTGGGTACTTCAGAGAGAGGCTTGGTGTTCTTCAGATTGACGACACTTCAAGGAAGAAGTGATGGACACATTTGCAGGAGCCATTCCAAGTATGGTGAGACGAGGATCCTTCCCATGGCTGTGGATGTAAGTGCTGGATGATGAGCATCAGGACGATGCTCTAGTTATTGCTCTGTATATGCATCAGTTGGATGCTTTGATCAGTTTGATCATGTATTTGTATATGCATCATGTTGGATGCTTGATATATTTGTATATGCATCATGTTCGTTGCTTTATATATTTGTATATGCATCATGTTGGATGCTTGATATGATCAGGTAGATCATGTATTTATGTACCAGGTGGATACATTGTATGATCAGGTAGATTATGTACTTATGTATGTATATTAGGTGGATGCATTGTATGATCAGGTAGATCATGTATGATGATATGTATTAGGTATATACTTTGTATGCATCAGATGGATATATTGTTTGATTAGGATGATCACAGATGACGAGCTTCAGGATGTTGCTCCAGATGATATGCATAAGGTTGATGCGATGATGATGATCAGGTTGATATGTGATGATGTACATCAGGATGATGTATGTTGAGTATCGGGTTGATACTCTGTGGCCGTGGCCAGGTTGTGTAGGTAGAATAGAAAAGACCCTTTAAAATCCGGACAGGTAGAGCAGTGTGCTCGTAATATCCTAAGATGCTCTATCGAGATCCAGACAGGTAGAGCAGTGTGCTCGTAACATCCTGGGATGCTCTGAGTAGGTTTTGCTACGGTTTCGCATAGAAAAGATCCTTTAAAATCCGGACAGGTAGAGCGGTGTGCTCGTAACATCCTGGGATGCTCTACGTAGGTTTTGCGAAAGTTCACATAGAAAAGATCCTTTAAAATCCAGATAGGTAGAGTGGTGTGCTTGTAACAGCCTGGGATGCTCTATCGAGATCCAGATAGGTAGAGCGGTGTGCTCATAACATCCTGGGATGCTTTGAGTAGGTTTTGTGAAGGTCAACATGTAAAATATCCTGGGAGATCCGATCGGTTAAGCAGTGAGCTTGTAATCAGTACTGGGATGCTCTTTCGAGGTTTTGTTGATGCACATAATCAGTCATGAGGATTCCACAGTATGGCCAGTGATGATTAAGACCTACAGGTGGTGGGCCTACATCCAGTATGAAAAAGGACTGGCTCTGTATAACTTCCTATGACAAGAAGATTGGAGATTGATTGAGATAGCAACAGCAGTGACGATGACGATGATTCGCTGATGATGATCTGGAGAAGAAGACTTGTGCTAGTAGATCTGTGTCGAGAAATACCTTCCTAGTTAAGAGGGAGTGTTGATGTATATGTAACTTTGGAATGTATTTCACCCATGTATTTTATCTATGTATATTGTACTCCTATAGAGATGTTATTATTCCTCTATATGGAAGTGTCGTCATTTGTATTGACAAGTGTCGCAAGTGTCGTAACTTGCCGATGGGTTATTAGACCACCATGTGTGGGGTCGGCCCTGATTAAGTTAACCATGGGTTATTAGGCTAAGCTAGACAAGTCGGCCCCACTAGTTTATTGGGTAGGACATGACAAGTATAAATAGAGATTGAGAGATATCTATTTGATCATTCACTTACTCACTCTTCTATCACTCGGAAAGTGGCGCACATGTGAGGAGGAGGATCAACTACTAGGAGAAGACTATCTCTTGTACTTTGGTTGTATCATTGCTCTCTCTATCTCTGAGGAAGTTGTGGGGTTTTTCACCTTTATGGTTTTCCCTAGTGAAACTCTGTGTGTCTATTGTCTCATGTGATTGCTTGGTGTGATTGATATGCATTGTTATACTTGATATGCTATACATGTTATTCTCTCAGTAAAGATCCTAGAGTATATTGAATTAATGCTAAAAAATTAACACCTTACCTTGTTATGCGGTATGGGGATTGTGGATAGCTAGGAATTGAAGGATATGTCTTGACTATTGATCAATTTGGAAACAACATTTAGGATATCTTACAATGAATTCTAGAATCCCCCAAAGCAAAAGGAAGCAAGAATGTTAAAGAAAGCTGCAATAGATTACTCCATTCCTTAGGGGTTCTTTAATGGGGCTTGGTAAGATAGTCTATGAAGGTGTAGAGTTGGAGCCATCCTTTTTATAAACTATCATCACTACCATAATTTGAAGTATGGTTTAATCCTATGAATAAACAACAACGCATGATTTTATGCACTATGATTCTTGATGAAAACAAATGAAGAGAAGGGATTCAAAATATGACAACTTCCGGGAGATTCAAAATTACTACTGAAATGGTCTAATGCCAATTGCAATATAAAAAAATTGGCTCTTGGGCCCATCATTAATACAAAATATAGGTCAAACAATAATTTGATTCTATCTCTTTCACTCACAACTACAAAGAGTTCAACTCAAAATTTGATTACCTCTCTAAGATATATATATATGTGTGTGTGTGTGTGTGTGTGTATGTATGCACACACACACACATGTGTGTGTGTGTATGTATGCACACACACACACATGTGTGTGTGTGTATACACATACACATACACATATACATACGCACATATATGTATATGTATATTTATATGTGTATATATACACAAACACATATTTGTGTGTGTGTGTTTGTGTGAACATAGACATATGCATAAGTCTGTCTCTATGCACATATATTTATACATACATATACATATCCACACACACACACACATGTGTGTGTGTGTGTGTGTAAAGAGAGAGAAGGAGAGAGTGTCTAATATAAATATAAATCCATAAACTTTTCCTTCAATTTTCATAGTTCTTGTGTGTGTGTGTGTGTTATATTCTTTGCATGTGAGTTAATAGATTGGGGTCTAAATCTAATCCAAGTTAAAGGATTATGATTTTTGATGTTGGGAAATACCTAAATATTGTATTATGAATGGTCAAGAAACATAATGAAGAAGATAAAGGTATGGCTCTAAGTTTTGCTAGTTTTTCCCATTAAGGGTTTCCAAGGTAAATCTCTATGTACTGTGTGTGTGCCATTGTTTAATATTTGTTTTGATTAAAAATATATATGCATTGTTTCATTTCAAAAGTTTAAAACTTACATGTGTTATTAGAGCTCAATTATTGGATTCAAGGGGATGCCTTTGTTGTTGAGGTTTTGGTTCATTTGCTAGAGAAAGTTGATATGAGATTTGTGATAAACCTGGTTCCAGTGGGAGCTATGTAGTTTTGATTCCTGTATTAAAAGATAATGGCAAGCAATTCTACAATCGAGATTGAGAAATTTAGAGGTCATAACTTTGAGCAATGGAAGCTCAAGATGGAAGATATTATTGCAGATCGAGAACAATGGGCTGTTGTGGATCTAGGTACATAACCTACTAGATTGATGAAAGAAGATTGGGATAATTTGGAAAGAAGGGAACAAAATACAATTTGACTTTGTCTACCAGATTCAGTGTTGTTGAATGTATCTGAGAAGATAGTGCATTGAGACTATGGAATAATCTAGGGAGTTTGTATCATTCAAAGTCCCTAGTACTGTAGATTTATGGCAAGATAATCCAAAGTTCTAACAGCAGGAGCTATGAAATTTTGCCATAACCATAATTCAAAAGGTAATACATTTTTTCAAGAGGAGGCTGTTTAAACTTTAATACTTGAAAACTAAGCTCTATGAATTGAAACCAAGTCCAAGAAGCATTTGAAATGAGTGAAATATTGATATTTATGTGAAACATTGTAAAAAACCATGTAGCATTGTGTTCCTCTTGATATGATGCAAATCCTAGTAGAAGCAAAATCAAGATTTGTACCATATGGGTGAAAAATTTGCAAAGAGAACAAATGACCCTCACATTTGAAAAGGTGCAAAGCAATTCAATATTATATTTTCTAATATTCAAGTGCAATTTAATTAGATATCAATTCCCTACTGTTGGAGCCAAGTGGTACCAAATCACCAAGTTTCGGTGTTAAGCTGTCGAATATGAAGTCAAACTTGAGGTTAGCATTGGTAGATCCATTTAGAAACAAGATCCAACAATGACCGGTACAAAATAATTGACATAGAGGTGGTCGAAGCATTGAGAAAAGGGTGATGGAATGATGTTGAAAGATGACAAAGTGTATGCCTATAAATATATGACACTAGATTACTCCACATAATGATAATTCCACGTGATGCTCTTATTTTCTAGTATGTGATCATGTTTATGACTTATTTTCATACTTGATAGAATGATGATTTCATGCGATGCTTTATTTTCTAGTATGTGATGTTGTTTATGGTATGGATATTTATTTTGATGGCCCATAGTATTGCGATTCCATATGATGCATAACATATTTATTTCCTAGGATGTGATGTTGAATTGATATTTAATGGCTTTGTTATAATGGCATATAAAGGAGGTTATATATAGAAGTCATAATAAAACCATGTTCACAAATGTATTGCAAATTGTCGACTTATGGTTTGGTATGAAGAAAGTGTCACTAATGGAAAATTGGTTAATGTAGTGTTTCTTTGGCATTATAAATCAGCCTTTGTTATATTTTGTTATTGTAATTTGCCATCTAAATATTTCCAACATTTCTCAAAAGGTGGTTATGAGGGAATCAACGAGGGAGGTGTTACTGGTGACATTTGATGAAATATCTACAATCTTGGGTTATGAATTACCCATTATTTGTTGAGGTATATGTAACTTCGGAATGTATTTCATCTGTGTATTATATATATATTTATTGTACCCTTATAAGAGACGTATTATTCCTCTATAAGGAAGTGTCGTCATGTGGATTGACAAGTGTCGCAAGTGTGTGTAATTGCCAATGGGTTATTAGAACACCATATGGGGTCGGCCCTGATTAATATATATTATAATGTGGATGTACTCAAGTAGACAAGTCGGCCCCAGTAGGTCACTGGGCAAAAAGGTGAGTATAAATAGAGATAGGAGATCTCTATTTTACTCACTCAGAAAAGTAACTATCTCTCTCTCTGAAAAGTGGCGCACTAGTAAGGAGGAGGAGGATCATCTGCTAGGAGACTATCTCAGTGTTATTTGGTTGTATTTTGGTTGAGCCATTGCTCTCTCTATCTCTGAGGAAGTTGTGGGGTTTTTCACCTTAGGGTTTTCCCCACAGAAACTCTGTGTCTCTTGTCTCTATGCTTTTGATTCTTGTGATGCTTGTGATGCTTGTCATATTATGATTGTCATGCATTGATATACTGTAGATGTTATTCTCTCAGCAAAGATCCTATAGTATTGTGATTTAATACTGAAAATTTAACATGGTATCAGAGCTTAACTGAGAAGAAGACATTTTGCAGTGACGGAAGCTTGTATTCCTTGTTTATTGGGTTTCTCTCCACATATTTTTGAAATTCAGTATAGTAGATTGGATCTACTCATCAAGGCGCATCTATCTGTCCAATCAGAATTCAGTTCCGAGCATTTTCAGATTTGGCCCTAAAAATTAGGGTTTCCACAAAAATAGGAATTTCTGGAAACTGAAGGCACAATTGGAAGCTCCTTGCAAAAATCGAAGGTTAGAGCTTTGGATCGAGATTTTTGGCTGGGTAGATCTCCGGGAAACTCAAACCCTAATTCAGGGCTCTCCCCAGTGAACCCGGGAGGACAAAAAGGTAATTTTGAAGGGCAAGACTTTGCTGATCTCAAATTCTGAATGTACTAGGCTGATCAGCTCTCCAAGGTGCATCTTTCTATCCTTTCGGAATTTTGAAATTCACATTTTGAATTTTTAGGGTTTCTCTGACAAACCCTAATCCGGGACCAGATCCAGTTTTTAGCACTTCAAGTGGTAAGTCCTAAATCTTTTCTATTTCCATTTGAAGTACTCTTAAAGATGTCTCTCCACACTAAGCTTGAGGATAAGCTTGAAGGGGCTGACAACTTCCGAGCCTGGAAGTATAGGATTGGGTTAATCCTGGAAGAGAATGAGTTGGACTCATATGTGAAAGAAGACATCCCTATCCCAGAGGATGAAGAAGCCAAGGCATTGCACAAGAAGAAATTGGTCAAGGCAAAGAGAATCATTGCTGATTCTATCAAAGACCATATCATACCTCATGTGTCTTCTCTTAAAGACACCCAAAGAGATGTTTGAATCCTTGACCAAGCTATTTGAAGGAAAGAACATAAATCGGAAGATGACTTTGCGGAACCAATTGAAAGCAGTGAAGTTTCAGAATGGAGAAACCATTCAATCTTACTTTTCAAGGGTCTCCCAGATCAAGGAACAATTAGAAGCAGTAGATGAAATGGTGGAGAATGGTGAAGTGGTGATGACCACTCTAAATGGCCTACCCAGGTCATGGGATTCCTTTATTCAAGGAATTTGTGCAAGGAAGAAATTGATCTCCTTCAACAGATTGAGGGAAGAATGCTCTCAAGAAGAAGCTAGACTCATAGCTCGTGAGGAAAAGATGGGAGGAGAAGATCAAGCTCTTGCAGCTCACACCAAGAGAAGCAAAACCAATAAGGATCACTCTCACCACAAAAGATTCCATCAAAAGAGTAAGAAGGACCTAAGATGCTTCACATGCAATGAGACGGGTCACTTTGCTTCAGATTGTCCCAAGAACAAAAGGGATAATAACAACAACTCCAGTAAGAAGAAGAAGGGCAGCAAAAGAAGGTTTCATGCTCATGCTGCCGAAGATGATGAACCTCCAAAGAAGAAGGCTAGGGCAGAAAGTAGTAGTGATGATGACTCATCAAGTGAAGAAGAATATGTTCTAATTTCTGCTCTTACAGGTACCATCTCCCATGGATGTAATGATTGGTTGATTGATAGTGGGGCTTCCAAACACATGACTGGGTTTAAAGAATCCTTTGTGAACCTATCTGAACATGAATCACCCCATAAGGTGAAACTTGGGGATGATTATCAATACCCAATCAAAGGAAGTGGTGAAGCCTCCTACAACCTAGATTATGGAAAATCATTGAAGATGAAGGAAGTACTTTATGTACCTGGGCTCAAGAAGAACTTACTCTCCATTTCTGCATTAGATGCAAAAGGTATGAGGGTTTCATTTGTGGATGGCCAAGTCCTAATGTGGCCAAAGGGAAAGACCATAGATGATGCAGTGGTGATTGGAAAGCAAGAGGGAGGTTTGTACAATTTGAAGGGACAACCTGAACATGCCATGGTGACATAAATACAAAGATTCATCCATAGTCATGGATCACATAGAGGTATGTATAATTTGTTTCTGCAAAAGTTAACTAATGAGTTATGCAGGTCATTGAAGAGAACAAGAACACATTGCTAGACATAACTAGCAAATATGGTGACCAGGTATGTGTTTCTTATATCATAGGATCTATCATATAAGTATGCATGGCATGATTGATGATGATTGTTCATAAAGTCATAAGTTTGAATAATCATGGGCATATGCATATTATGTGTCTTACCTTAATTAATAATATGACTAACTAGAAGAGTCATAGGTTTGAGTAATTACAGGTTTAGACATGTTATGTTTCTTATGATATGACTAACCATAAGAGTCATATATAAACCTTGAATGCTAATGCTTATTATTTCTGTTTGAAATGATCATGACTATACATACTTGAGATTATTGTGTTTTAATGAATGTATGATTTTGTATGAGATCACAAGGATAACACAATCATGATACTAATAAGCATGCATAGGGACCAAGGATGAATATGAGTTCAAGAACAGGTAATCCAGGAAGCAAAGATCAAGAGGGAGCACACTCCAGTGGTTTCTGCAAGGGTGCAGATATTCAGAGGGAGTTGTCCATCTCTCTACATTCCACAACAAGAAGGTGTAGAAGGACTCCAGCAGCTCCTGCAAGGAAGAAAAGACTCAGAGGGAGTCCACCCAACAAACAAACAAAGATAAGTATTTTAATTTTCTTGCATATTTGTTTGCTTAAATAAAATTGTTCAATGATGTATATGCTCATGTTCCTAGACTTAGGATATGTATTGTGCATATTAGAATGATTGAATTAATGAACAGTATACTACTAATATGAATGTGTTGGGTAAGTGGCCTATGGCACTGTACAACATTCCATTGCTACTTATCTAGAATGAAACCTCTTTGCTGACATGTTGGGAGTTGTGCACACTCTTAACAATGTTCTGGTAGAGATTGGAAGGCATCTAGAAAGTTACGGGATATGGATAAATGTTGTATTGAAGCATTGGCTAAAATAATTGTATGACTGTATGACATATTTCTTCATGTGTAAGAATTTGTTCTGAAAATTATGAGATGTTTCTAATCATGCAATTTAACCGGTTTTGTAGGAAAGACCGTATATCTTCACCTACAAAAGGACTACAACATTTGTTCCAGCAACACAGATATCTATTGAAGATATTGAAGTTCCCAGGATCTGGGATGAAGAAATGGAATGCCATGATCCATCGATCATGAAGAATGATGTTTGGGATGCGATCCCAAGAGCTAAAGGGAAGTCTGTTGTGACTTCCAAATAGAACTTTCAGATCAAGCATGTTGCAGATGGCAGCATAGAGAAATATAAAAGTGATGAAATAGAAGATACACCAGATGGATTCAAGACAACTTTCTTGAATGGTGTAGTTGAAGAAGAAGCAGCCACTTGGTTCTGAGACACATGATAGGAAATCATATATGTGCAGAACTTGGTATGGTGAAGATAGATTGATTGTCGACACGCAACGGAAGCTTACTACCGAGTTCGAGATGAAGAACTTGGGGATGATGCACTATTTGTTTTTGGCATGGAGGTGTGGCAGAGTGCAGAAGGAATCTTCCTTGGACAAGGGAAGCATGCAGTAGAGATCCTGAAGAGGTTCGGGATGATGGATTGCAAGGCCATGGCCACACCTATGGCATCAATTCTAAAGCTTCTATGTGATGCTTCATCTGAGCCGGTTGATGTCTCTTTGTATCGTCAGATGATTGGGTCCTTGATGTACCTGACGAACACGAGACCAGACATTTGCTTTGCTATGAACAACTTGAGCCAGTTCCTGACGGATCCGAGGAGTGTTCACCTAGTTGTTGTAAAGCATGTTCTGAGGTACCTGAAGGGTACAGTGGATTATGGACTCAGGTATGAGGTGAATCAAAAGTTTAACTTGCAGGGTTATGTTGATTCAGATTGGGCTGGCAGATCTGGGTGTTGCTTCAGTATGGGATCAGGTGTGATCTCTTGGTTTAGCAGGAAGCAGTCCTGCGTAGCACTAAGTACAGCTGAGGCAGAGTATGTTGCAGCCTGTTCAGCTAGTTGTGAGGAAGTATGGCTATGGAAGCTACTGTCTGAGTTATTTGATCTCCCGTTGGAGGCTACTGGTATCTTCTGTGATAACTAGAGTTGTGTGAAGCTGTCCGAGAACCCAGTGTTTCATGACAGGTCGAAACACATAGAGATCAAATATCACTATATCAGGGATATGGTGCAGAGAGGAGCTGTGAAGCTCCTGTATGTTGCGACGGACGAGCAGATTGCAGATGTGCTGATGAAGCCACTAGCCAGGGTGAAGTTCGAGTACTTCAGAGAGAGGCTTGGCGTTCTTCAGATCGAGGACACTTCGAGGAAGAAGTGATGGACACATTTGCTGAAGCCATTCCAAGCATGTTTGAAGGAGGATCCTTCACATGGCTGTGGATGTAAGCGCTGGATGATGAGCATCAGGATGATGTTCTGGTTTCTGCTTGGATATGATCAGTTGGATCATTGTTATGTATGTATGTACGCATCATGTGGATGCTGGATATGATCAGTTGGATCATTGTTATGTATGTATGTACGCATCATGTGGATGCTGGATATGATCAGTTGGATCATTGTTATGTATGTATGTATGCATCATGTGGATGATGGATATGATCAGTTGGATCATTTTATGTATGTATGCATCATGTTGGATGCTTGGACCATGTATCTGTATATGTATTAGGTGGATACATTGTATGATCAGGTGGATCATGTATGGTGATATGTATCATGTATTTGTATTTGTATCAGGTGGATACATTGTATGATCAGGAGGATCATGTATGATGATATGTATCAGGTAGATACTTGGTATGCATCAGGTAGATGCATTGATGATCAGGTGGATCATGTATGAGGACATGCAGCAGGATGTTGCAGTGATGATCAGGATGATCATGGAGGACGAGCTTCAAGATGTTGCTCCAGATGACATGCAGCAGGATGTTGCAGTGATGATCAGGATGATCATGGATGACGAGCTTCAGGATGTTGCTCCAGATGACATGCAGCAGGACGTTGCAGTGATGATGATCAGGATGATCATGGATACATCAGGATGATGTATGGTGAGTATCAGGTTGATACTCTATGGCCGTGGATCAGGTTGTGCAGATGAGCATGTAATCCGGTGCCCTGGGAGATTTGCAGATGGTCTTTCGAGGTTTTGCCTATGGCATGTAATATCGGTGCCCTGGGACATCTGGCAAATGCTCTTTGGAGGTTTTGCTCTGGGAGGACATGTAATTCGGTGCCCTGGGAGATCTGCAGATAGTCTTTCGAGGTTTTGCCTATGGCATGTAATAGCGCCCTGGGATATCTGGCAGATGCTCTTGCGAGGTTTTGTCCTATGGCATGTAATAGCGCCCTGGGAGATCCGATAGGTTGGGCTGTGTGCCCGTAATCAGTCCTGGGATGCTCTTGCGAGGTTTTTCCATGACCACATGTAATAGCGCCCTGGGAGATTTCAGGTCGGAGTTGTGTACCCGTAACATCCTGAGATGCTCTTGCGAGGTTTTGTGGTGGACCACATGTAATAGCGCCCTGGGAGATCTCAGGTCGGAGTTGTGTACCCGTAACATCCTGAGATGCTCTTGCGAGGTTTTGTGGTGGGGTCACATGTAATGGCGCCCTGGGAGATCCTACAGGTCGGAGTTGTGTACCCGTAACATCCTGGGATGCTCTTTCGAGGTTTTGTGACGCACGTAATAAGTCCTGAGGATTCCACAGTATGGCCAGTGATGACGAAGACCTGCAGGTGGTGGGCCTACATCCAGTATGAAAAAGGACTGGCTCTGTAGAACTTCCTATGACGAGTAGAGACAGAGATTGGTTGAGATAGTAGCAACAGTGACGATGATGATGACGATGCATCGATGATGATGATCCAGAGAAGAAGACTAGTCTAGCAGATCTGTGTCGAGAAATACCTTCCTAGTTAAGAGGGAGTGTTGAGGTATATGTAACTTCGGAATGTATTTCATCTGTGTATTATATATATATTTATTGTACCCTTATAAGAGACGTATTATTCCTCTATAAGGAAGTGTCGTCATGTGGATTGACAAGTGTCGCAAGTGTGTGTACTTGCCGATGGGTTATTAGACCACCATATGGGGTCGGCCCTGATTAATATATATTATAATGTGGATGTACTCAAGTAGACAAGTCGGCCCCAGTAGGTCACTGGGCAAAAAGGTGAGTATAAATAGAGATAGGAGATCTCTATTTTACTCACTCGAAAAAGTAACTATCTCTCTCTCTGAAAAGTGGTGCACTAGTAAGGAGGAGGAGGATCATCTGCTAGGAGACTATCTCAGTGTTATTTGGTTGTATTTTGGTTGAGCCATTGCTCTCTCTATCTCTGAGGAAGTTGTGGGGTTTTTCACCTTAGGGTTTTCCCCACGGAAACTCTGTGTCTCTTGTCTCTATGCTTTTGATTCTTGTGATGCTTGTGATGCTTGTCATATTATGATTGTCATGCATTGATATACTGTAGATGTTATTCTCTCAGCAAAGATCCTATAGTATTGTGATTTAATACTGAAAATTTAACATTATTATGATCCACATATGTTATTATGTAGTCTAATGTTGAGAATGGTTCCAAATGTTTTTATATATACTTATCTTATGATATTCTACTCATGTCGATGATGACATTGTTCATGGTGATGTGAGATGGTTATGGTAGCATGTGTTCCTTGATTTTCTCAGTACATATGAGGTGGTGCAACAATTGCACTTGTTTTATTGATATTATATAGTCATGAGTTATTGTATGGAGAATTATTTAGGGATAATTAATGACTAACTATATGATTGTGAGTGGAAATGTTACAAGAATTCCACTTTGGGGCCTTCAAGGCTGGGTCATTCTAGAAACCACGATCTTGTGGGAGCCCATAACCATGAGGGAGTATGGGCTGGGGACCGACTCACTTAGTAATAACTTACTAACAATGTCTTTCCTTTATATAGTTGTTGAAAGTCCACAACTTGAGGTATTTCAGCCAAAGAGGGAGGTATATGGAGATGGTGAATTTCGATGCATGGAGTTGATTACATTGTGGGAGTTGTGGATGGAGTTTTGGGCCAACCTTACAAGATTCTTGGTGTGCATGGTTTAGTGCACTAGACCAAATTTCCGGTACCCTCTAGATGAGTCCTTGGGGACATAGATCCCAGCTAAGGTCGAAAGGCCTTAATCCTTAGTTCGATGCTCGAAGTTAAGGATATAGAAAGACTTATACTTGCACCTCCTTAGATCTATGATGAGACCTATGATTCATGTTGTAGTCACACCATGATAGGAGACCTTTATACTAGTTGCAATAGAAGATCTGTGCCATGGTGAGTGGGACCATCTAGAATATTGGGGGTGTTAAGAGGTTGATTGGATGGTATATTGGTTATGGGAGAGGTTGTGTAAAGGAGGAAGTAGAAGTGTTATGGTGATGAATATTGTAACAATAACTTCGAGACGGAGTTCCTTGAAGGGGGGGAGTATGTAACACCCCTCCATCACATATTACATTAGTGCTAGGGGGCATACTTGGGTTATAGTGTAGGCATGGGACACACTCGTAATGGCCACATGAGTGGGTCCTATCCCTACACAATAGTATTATATTATGTAAGCCTATATTATTATTATTATAAGGGCATGGGATTCATAACAACCTAAATATATAACTTATCAAATTAAGATAAATTAATCATGGCTTAGATTAAGAGGGGGTTATAAAGGGAAATAATAAAATAAGTAAATATGATCTATTTTCTCTATAATTGGAATATTGCATGGTTAATATGCATGTGTACATGTGTCCAAATTATGGGAGCTTGGAAAAGATTAAAAAGGAGTAGGGAGAAGGGAGAGGGGTTCTTCCTCCTTCCTCCTCTTTGGGATTTTGGTGAGTTGGGAGGGAGATGGAGGTTTGGAGGCTGAGGGTAGAATAGGATTCAAATTATGATGTTTGGTTGGCTCGGTATTGTTGAGTGATGGATAAGGAGATATTAGTCTATGACTGAGGGGTTGGTTGGGTGGAGAGTACCCCCCACACGTGATTTCCTGAAAAGCTGCTGCTGATGGGCATCCTGGTGGTGTCAGATGTGCAATTTTAAGTTAGTGGTGTTTGATATGCAACTGTAAGTTAATTCTTTGGTGCAGGTATGTATTTTGTTTTCCTTATCTTTATAAGTTTTTTGGAGTATCTGTATTTCATGAGAATAATAGAAAAATTAGGTCTCTCGTAGCTAATTCTTTTATGGTTAGTTATTGTTGCAAAATTATAAGTCCCATGAAAGTAAATTAACTTTTCTGAGATGCATATTACTCTTGAGATATATATTATTTATGTTTTCCTTATTATGAATGTTTTGGGTCTCATGTTAGTGCTAGGGGGCATACTTGGGTTATAATGTATGCATGGGACACACTCATGATGGCCACACGAGTGGGTCCTGTACAATAGTATTAGATTATGTAATTCTATACTAATAGTATTATAAGGACAAGGGATTCATAACAACCTAAATACATAACTTATCAAATTAAGATAAATTAATCATGGCTTAGATTAAGAGGGGGTTATAAAAAGAAATAATAAAATAATAAAATATGATCTATTTTCTTTATTAATTGAAATATTGCATGTGGACATGTGTCCAAATTATGGGAGCTTGGAAAAGATTAAAAATAAGTAAGGAGAAGGGGAATGGGTTCTTCTTCCTTCCTCCTCTTTGGAAGTTTGACGAGCTGGGAGGGAGATGGAGGTTTGGAGGATGAGGGCAGAATATGATTCATATTATGATGTTTGGTCGGCTCAGTATTGCTAAGTGAGGGATCGGGGGATCTCAGTTTATGACTAAGGGGTTGGTTGGGAGGATAGCGGTACCCCACACATGGTTTCCCAAAGAGTTGCTGCTGATGAGCATCCTGGTGGCGTCATATGTGCAACTATAAGTTAGTGGCGTCTGATTTGCAACTGCAAGTTAATTCTTCGGTGCAAGTTTGTATTATGTTTCCCTTCTCTTTATAAGTTGTTTTGGAGTATCTATATAAAAATTAAGTCTCTTGGTAGTTAATTATTTTACGGTTAGTTAATATTGCAAAATTATAAGTCCTGTGAAAGTAAATTAACTTTTATGAGATGTATATTACTTTCCATATATATATTATTTATGCTTTCCTTAATATGAATTTTACATTATCATCATTATTTTCCTTAGTATGAATTGTACCTTATCATCATTATTGTGAAAATAAGTTGTACACTTACCATTGCTAGATTATTGTACATTATCATCATTATTATGATAATAATTTGTATGGGTACCATTGCTAGGTTATTGTGCCTTATCATCATTATTGTGATAATAATTTGTATGGTACCATTGCTGTCTTAAATTCTGTGTCTAATTTTCAAATAAGGTCTTCTCGTGTTTATGAGTGATGTTCATGGCTATTTTGTTATGTTGATTTAATGAATAGTAGAGTTGAATATGATGCTGATTTACTATGTTTAAGTTGTACTTTCATGTTTGATTTATTGTTGTTATAAATCCAATGTAAGTTGAACTAATTATGTGCCTGTAGATAGATTTTGCCCAAGGGCGGGCTGTATTGATCTATACTCAAAGTATGTTTCCCATTTCTGTTTACTTGAACTTGCCTAGACGTATTAAAGCATTTGCATGTGGTTACCTAATATTTCAGTTCAACCCTAATGCTAAAAGTTCTATGTTATAGATTTGTGAACTCAATGAAGTATTAAAAAATGAATATGACAACCATTCCGTATTAAAATTAGGCATTAATACAAATATTAGAAAAGAGAATAGGAAAGATAGACTCAAATACAACAGTCTATGCAGTAATCTATACTAGTTTTTGCTTTGCCATATCTAATATTGCATATATTATCTTCCAACATTGAGCTGGAGTGGATCCATCAATTTGTTCCCCATCCTCCAGTGTGATTCGAAATAGTGGGAGCCTACTTTCTATGGGCTTTCTCAAAACTTCTATCCTGTACTATTTGGCTTCGACACTTGGAACATTTATTGAAGCAAATTTCCGTTTCACAGTGTATCCCTCAGTCCATATATGATGCTCATCATGAAAATATTCTGAATTCTTCTCTACTCTTCTTCCTCATCCATCAATGAACGTAGAGTTCCTGATAATCAATGGGATTTGGTATCATTCTTGAAATTTTTCTGTTGTAGCTACTAGCTCAGGCCGCTGGCTCGAGAAACTATAATGGAAAATCTCAAGTAAAAGTGAATTATCTTGTTAAGGAAACCATGCGAGCCAGTAACAGCAACATGTCGAGTTAGTACTAAAAGAAGGTACATCACATTTTCATGAAACATGCTCCAAGAAACCATCCCTTAAAAATAAAAGATAAAACATTGGGAATTAGATCTGCCTGTCATCTGCTGCGGTGAAGGATCCCGAATAGCTAATAGATTACATAATAGAGTGAGCAACAATGAATGCAATTGCATCCTCGAACTTTAAACCTTGACTCCAAAACTTTAAACTAGTATTGCATCCTTGCAGGAAAACGAAGCCTGGAACCTCCAACGTTATTCCATTTTTAGTGAGATGTCACCAGGATCAATGCGCATAGTGAGGAAAACTATAACCTTCACAGTACTCATTACAAGTTTAATTTCATCTCGATATTGCTCGATGATGGGTATAAAGTCCTAGACACAATATTTTCGGTGGTCTCTGCAAAGAAATCGCTGCAAGTCCTTCAAGTTCTCTAAATAGTTTTCACTCTTGATGTACCCATTTTGCCTGCCATCGACAGCTTGAGACACACATCCAAGCCCTACGCACACCACTGATAACCCTTTTATTTCCATCTCCAAAATAATTGAAAAACTTCGACAATGTCCAGAGTTTGAATTCCTCGAGTATACTTAGAATGATTGGCATTCAAAATGGGATTGAAGAATTCTGACAGGATTTGGAGATAAGTAGATAAAAAATGCTTAGATGGTGTTAGCAATAAAACATGTCAGCAACACTAAATATATCCTGGAAAATCTAGTAGGAGCAACACTAAATATATCCTGGAAAATCTAGTAGGGAAAAACCAGCCATCTATAATAGATCTATTATTGGTTCTTGGTAGGCAGCCAAGAGCATCTCTCGTGCTCACATTGACACCATACAATGGAGGAATCCAATCCTATAAATAGGATTCTTTACATGCAAATACAACTAGTAGAACCCCATGTCTTGATATTTTATGTCAACCACTACCCTTGACACCAAGCCCAAGCCATACATCCAAGAGCCAAGCTAGTGTACAACCAAGTGTTGATTGCAGCCCAATAAGGAGAGATGTGTAACTCCTTGGGTGCTCATCCTCCTTTTTAAAAAAATAATAAAATATTATAAAAATAATAAATATATATATTTTAAATATATATATTTAAAATATTTACAACTACGTATATATATACACAAATTATATATATAATTAATTACACAAATATATACAATTATACAGATTAGATAAATTAAAATGCTTCCTCAATATTTGCACTCTAAAAAGGGGTTTTCACTTCGAGAGATTTGATCCCTCTCGACACTTGGTAGATACCCTTTAAAATTGATCTATACTGGTTAATCCCACCACACGAGACTTCATCCATCCAATCCATCCGTTAGCAACACGACAAAGGCCAGACTAAAGGGATAGAATCAAGATTGGATGGTACTAGGCACTGTCATTAACCTTTGAACTACTGCTACTAGTTGGGTGTGTTCCAAGTTGGGATGTTCAACTGCCTTGCCAATGAAGCCACACGTCCTGGTAATATCCTCGCCACTGGAGGCCATCCCCATGTTCTTTATAGACCTGATTAAATATTTGGTGAAGATCTTGGATTTGAACCCAGATGCATGTGTGGAAGTCAATGGTGTAACCTTATGAGTAGGTATGTTCCACTTGAGAGCCTTAAGAAGGTGATTCACTAGAACTAATTATTGTCTTCTGCATCCATACGATGAAATCCAACATTTCAAGGAAGAGAAGAATCTGCTACAACTGCGACCACAAATTCATTTCCTAAGCACCTGGTCTTGAAATGTGCACCATTGGATTTTTTTAGACAACCATGATACTAATCATAATTAATAATCCAATTATTATTCTTTGCCAGTGATACTAATAATTAATATTTTGTCTCCCAAATAAAACCACCGTCACATCATTGTTTGTGCATACTTGAATTGACTTTTTATTGACCGCGTGAACCATCGTTTTCAAAATGGAAACACTTAGGGGAGGGACACCAATTGTTGTGCGGGGTCCACTCCGCCATGTCAGAGGTGTAGGACCCCAGTCCAAGTTAATCTAAGTTTATAAATAAAGACCTTCATTTCATTTGTTTCCATACTGTTTCAAGTCTCTGTGTTGTTTCCGTTTTCTAGCTTATGTTTAAATTTTCATGCCTATAAAATACAAGTCATTCACGTTTACAGGTTGGAATAAATATATATACTAATTATCTGTTTCTAATATTTACTATTTTTGTGCAGGTGTAACAACATAGATAATAGTTTACAATTTACGATTTATTTTTGTTTCAATAACTTGAAATAATGATTTAACAAAGTTATAATGGGTTGTATACATGTAGGATAAGTACCTTAGTAAGCTAGTTGACCCCTTGAAGCTCCTTCTTGCCTTGATGTATGCCTTGCAACCATTAGCTTTCCCAAAACCTTGAAACTCAACCGACCAGACAAGTATGCCACCCTACCAACAAGCGAGGTCTTGCCGACCACCCAACTCCAAAGGAACCCCTTTGGACTCCCGAGCCCAAACCGAGTACAAGCCAACCAGTTCTATCCCTCTGCAAATTCTCCATTAAGAACCCCCTTCTTTCTGCTCTACCATCTCTATCTCTCTGCAATTTCCCCAAAAATATCCATAAGTGAAAGAAGATCCCTTCTTCCTCCCCTCTTCTCGACCTTATCCCCCTCTTTGCCGACTCTCCCCTTGGCATTAATACCCTTATCTCCATCTTAAATGTTTTAAACCCAATGTTAGTCCCCGAGCCCTTAACCTTTGACTCAAAACATTAACTTGCATTATTTTAATATTCTTTCCTTATTTCAAAATATAATATTTTATTTAATAATTCACAATTTATTTTACAATTTGTTTAATTAACTCCAAAACTTAGTTTATCACATTGTTATTAGTAAAAGTTATTTAAAGTACGGTGAATAAGTATATTCCACAATTCAACCGACCTTCATACAATCACTATTATTTACACTTAAATTTTATCAATATATTATCATATTAGTTAAATAATATTATCTAATATTTAATCAAACTTTTCCACCTAGTACCATATTATACCTTACTTTATTATTAAACTATTTAACAACTATTACTTAAAATAATAATAGTCTCATTAATATTAATTGACATTATTAACACAATTAATTTAAGGAATCCAGTTAATAATATTTTTAATTAATATTATTAACACCATTAACCTATGATAACGAGGTAATTAAACTAGCTCATACTATTTACACTTATTAACATTAGTCAACAATATTAACATTAATCGTCAATAATTAACATTAATCAACACCACTAACATTAATCGACAACAATTAACATTAATCAACATTATAGACATTAATCAACCATGACTAACATTAATCAATATTACTAACATTAATGGAAAATATTTAACATTAATCAACATTAACATTAATCAACCATGACTAACATTAATCAATATTATTAACATTAATCGACAATAATTAACATTAATCAACTATGACTAACATTAATCAATATTATTAACATTAATCGACAATAATTAACATTATTACTTAATCGTCTTTCATTACCACCTAATTCACTCTATTATCCTATTCAGTTATTTAAACCAAAATTTACTAACTCAACATATTAATTTAATCTCCTAGTTAGATAAGTAGTAATAATGTAATTAATGCCTAAACATTATAGTTCAATTTTAGTTCACGCAATTTATAAATATGTAGGTGAATTATGTAAGCATAGCTTCTGCTTACATACCTAGCGTAAGTACACTAACAATGTTAAATCACACACATCAATCAACCAATTAAGTTACTGTTTACTGACACATTCCTAACATAATCTGACTTTTGGATCAATCACTTACTAAGTACAATTAATTGACGAACAATAATACCAGTTACTAAGTTATGACACACGAATCTCCAAGGTCCTCAACATACACAGTCAATCCTGTTTTCCTTCCCAACATCAAGCTACACCTATCTACCTACATCATCTACCTAATCACAACTAACTTCCACATCCTATCCTTTCCTCTGCTGGACTACCCTGAAGTGTCAAGCCATGACCGGCTCCAGCTAGAACCCGTAAGCGAAAGTGTCAACTACATCGGCCAAGCTTCCCTAGCAGGAAACCACTAGTCATTGTCACACACCTTGGGGAGCACACCCTAGCACATCCCTCCCATGACTCTGGGTTTTGGGGATAAACGGTGGGTAAAGCCTCCACCCCTCCCTAATGTAACAAGGGGCTATGTCTACCTGACATAATAACTGCGTTGCACTTGTACTCAGTTTGTCATCGTATAACCAATATGGGCGGTTGAGTTTCCTGAAACCCTACCCCACCCATACATCATAATAACCAACATAATAATCACACGAAAGTAAATAATGCATCACTTACATACCGTTTATCTTTCGGAGTCCATGTCCCAGAGGCTCTCCCACCTCGTAGGATCTAGCTATCACTTATCTATTTTAACTTGTAAGTCAGTCCTCAACATACAATCTAGAATATCGTGCACAAATCCTCACATGTACACATTCATTTCATCATAACATAACAACAATAATCAATTCATTATATTCACCATGCAACTGGTATAACAGTCATTCGTTCAACCAATAACTTTAACGGTATCCACATACCCGTCATTCATTAACTTGCATATTTGAGACATAACTAACACATGATACATATCTAACATGACTACGTACCCTAATACTAACATCACACACACACACACACACACACACATATATCGGAAAAATAATAGAACCACATGTCCACAATGTCGTCCAACCGATGAAGTGTCACAATCAAGCAATTACAACATATAATAGTAGTTTAGGTAGTAATGTCCAAAATGGGGTGTTACAGGAGGACACTTGGTGACGACCCTTTTTTGTACGACACACGGTCACAGCCTAGCGCCGCATGTCAGGAAGGTGGCCGCATGGGTTTCTAGGGTTTTTACGGGGTTTAGGTTATGCATTTTGTTATTTTGCCAGGGCTACTCCACCACCCCGTGCATTCTTGCTTGGGTCCGGTGTGTGGCCGTTCCGCCACGCCGGTACTGGTCCACCGGGGTTCCATTTCTCGCACATGCCTGTGTGAACGGTGGCACATGACATCCCGATGGACGGAGCCCCGCAGAACCTCACGTTGCACGCCCTACTCTGCGTTTTGGGAAGCCTTCCTTGTATTTCGGTTCGGTTCGGTTCAATTTGTGGCATTGTTCTTTTGGTGGCTTTGCTTGACAGGTGATTTTGAATGTGTGTTGCTCTCCCTGTTGGCGGTCTTGACTGGCTCATTCCCTGCATGCTCCGGTGCCGACTACGGGTTCGAGGAGGTTGGTGACAACGTGTTTGTGCGTTTGACGGGCCTCTACTTTGCATCCTCGACGGGCCTCGGCTTTGCATCCTGGAACTGGTAGGGTTTAATACTTACCAGCATCTCGACAGTGTTTTTCAACACTCCACACCTCCTCATGGATGATTTCATTAAACCTTTGGAACAATTTATCTGTGGTTTCTTGTGTTTTTCTGGCTGTATTGTAATTGTATCTCATAAGTGGGTTTGTCTAGTTGTTTCGGGCATGGGTTTGTTTGGCTGTTTCATTTTTAGGGTTTCTTTGGTTGCGAGGAGGTTTGTAGGGTATGTTTGCACAAAAATATGGTGGATTTTTTGGCCACTACGATTTGTCTTTATGCTTGATATCTACAATTGCGATTATGGGTGAGTTTTGTTATGTTTTTCGGACCCTGTCTGGTTACTGGTTTTTTATGGTGGAGTATCCCCGACAAAATGGTGTGTTGAACATGGTTTGCAACTGTATAATGTGGTTCTGGTTACTGTAGACCATTTTTTGGGTAATTATGCTTGGGTAATTATGCAACAGTTCAGCTTGTTGAAATTTGTTGGGTGTCTCTAGTTCTAAGGGCAGTGTGTATGCATGACACCGTTGGTCTAAAGGTTTGGAGAAACAAGGGTTTTGGAGGACTGTGGATGGATATGGGTGTCTCTTGAATATATTTCGAACCCTGTGTGGTTATTGCATATTGTTATGGTTCTGGCTCTGCGTGAGATTTAGCTTTTAGCTTCTGTTCGTGAATATTTTTTAGGCATATGCAGTCAATAGTTTGTAAATGTGGTGGTTGACAGTTTTTGGAATTTGGCATGGTATGCGATATTGTGTGGATGAATGATGGTTGCTTTCAGTGTTGGCAGAAATATTGTTATGCCTTATTGTGTGGATGAATGCTGGTTGCTTTCACTATTGGCAGAAATATTGTTATGCCTTATTGTGTGGATGAATGCTGGTTGCTTTCAGTGTTGGCAGAAATATTGTTATGCATTCTAGATATGATTATTGTAGATTATTGGTATGTCCTAGCCTAGATTATTGTAGCATGGATTATTGGGAGCAATATTGTAATAATATTTTGGTTATGATTACTGCATTTTATATCCATATTGCTGCAAATTTTGCAGCAGTAGGTGTTTGAACTTTATATTCATCTTTATATTCTTGTTTGAAGCTGCAAAAGAAGAAAATGTTGTGGACACATTGTCTTGGTGTTTGATGACAATTCTGAAATTTGGCATGGCCCCTCATTTAGTGTGAATGCTTGTCTTTCTTTTCCTGATGGCTTTGCAATCTTATGTAGTGAACTGATGCAGATACTTTGACATGGTTTCTTGTTGGTATACTGAATGCCTTTTCTTGTTCATACAGTATCTTTTCTTGTTCATAGCATCAGTAAAACAATAAGTAAGCTAGCAAGAAGATTTATTGTAAGTGAATAAGTTAATGGTAAAAAAATTCAGATACATTTAATGGAGTGAATTTTTCTCAATATTAATTATGGATTTGAGTTTAAGTGGAAATTAGAGATGGTACTTAAGAGTGTTGTTTGGCAATTTTGTGCATTTTCATTTGTTTAAAACATCGTATCACAATCTCAACAAAACAACTTTAAGATCAAAGTTGCAAATGGAAAAAACCTGTTGCTATCCATAAAGTTAGAGGGATATGATGGATTTGCTATTAATGCAAGAATCAACTTAATTGCAACTTTGACATAGGTTCACTTAATTTCAACTTTGACATAGGTCCAAATTTGTTGGTATTCCTTTTATGTTATAAGCCTCCTTGAATGAGCTTGTGAAAGGAGTGTTGCTAGGAGTTTGAAAAATAAAACAATAGATGGATTATGTGGTTGTTATGTTTTGTAGGCACCAAGGAAAACTAAAATTCCAATGAAAAGAGTGTTGCTAACTTAATTGTAACTTCGACATAGGTTCACTTAATTGCAAATTTGACATAGGTTCAAATTTGTTGGTATTCCTGTTACCTTATATGCCTCCTTGAATGAGCTTGTGAAAGGAGTGTTGCTAGGAGTTTGAAAAAAAAACAATTGATGGATTATGTGGCTGTTCTGTTTTGTAGGCACCAAGGAAAACTAAAATACTTATATCAAATGTAGACTTTGGTGCCAAACATTCAATAGTTGCTTGGACCTTTTCCTATATTATTATTACAACCTAGATTCCTTTGGCCATTATGATCAACATTCATAGAATGGAAATAAACAAACATAAATAAAACCCGCTCATTTATAATAATAAAAAATGCACTTTATATTAAGAGTATTGAAATTCAAATACAATGCCTCTATTTGTAGTAGATGTCAATGCCTTAGATTTGTAGTCTGTATGAAAACTATCACCTCGGTTTAAGGTTATGTCAAGCCATCATCATGCTTGATTGAAGCTGCAAACAAAAAATGCCTTGAAAACAAAATAGCATTTGCTTAGCCTATACACCAGATATCCTAAATGCCTTGAAAACAAAATAGCATTTGGTTAGCCTATACACCAGATATCCTAAATGCCTTGAAAACAAAATAGCATTTGGTTAGCCTATACACCAGATATCCTATTCTTCACGAGGTTCGTCACCTTCCCCATCATTTCTTGTCGGGTTTCCAGTTTGAGCCAAGTAGGGTGACCTTACTGAGCATGTTTGATTAGGATGGGTGGGGTTGGTGGAAACAGATTGAGGCCAATTTACTCCTTGCAACCAAGGAGGAATTGAATAGCCATAGGCCTGACTTGTTCTTGATACCCCTGGAATAATTGCAGGTGTTGGATAAGATAATATAGAATGGGCCCCTGCACTAGTAGGAATAGAGGGGGGGTGTAAACCTGCTTGATTATAGCGGGGTGTCTGAATGTTAATAAGATCCTGGTAGAATCGTGCACTATTTGCAAATGCTTCTAATGATCCTTCCATCATGTTCCTTTCATCGGTTGTTCTTGTAATATCAGCCATCACATTCCTTTCCTCCATTTATCTTGCATAATTTTGGTTCATTTGTTGCACCTTCCTTGCATCCTTTGTTTGCCTTGCCAATTGATTCTGGTGCTCTTTTTCTTGTCGATTATCCTCTCTTGCAATCCTTTCCTATTCCCGATATCCAGCTGCAATCATCCTTGCTTCCTTCTTTTCCTTTGCAAGATATTTCTTCCTTTGTTTTAATTCCTGCAAAGCATGTTTCTTTTGTTCAGATTCAACCAAGACGATTATGTACTCTTCTAAAGTGAGTAGTTGTGAACTCCGGCCCAATCAGAGAATGTCTGTCTTTCCTTGCCTTCCTTGCGTTGACACGCTCTCCACTGGCAACTTTAGGAATTAGCCAAGCCTTGGTGTGCTCCCTGGCAGTGGTTTTTCTGCTATGAGAGGCTCTTCTGTTGCAGTATATTCTTTGGCTGCATCCTGGTTGTCTATGCTAGGTTCTTCTATCAACCCACCATGAACATAAAAATGAACAATCTCATCTTGTATGAATTCCGACTGCGAAGGCATGTTCATGCTTTCAACATTGGTGGAACGGCCAATGTGTCTATTCAATTTCATCATGGCCTCTACCATCCATGATGGTTGGGATACTTGGGTTGGCACTGCCAATGTGTCATTGTTGCTGTCTAGAATGTGACAACCATCGACCACATTTATGTTGAAATATTGTAACTTCAAAGAATATTATATTTGTACTTTATTATTCCGGAGATGTTTCATTCCTCCGTGAAGATCTTATTGTATATACGGAGATGTTTATTCTTCCGTCGGAGTGTGGTAACTTGGGTTATTAGACTTCCCTAGTGGGGGTCGGCCTTGTATGTGTTATGTGGGTCAAAGGGTTGTTAGACCACCCTAGTGGGGTCGGCCCAGTCAGTTGTAGTGGGGTGTTTAACCCAGTGGTAAATTTGGGACCGACCTAGTTAATATAAAGTACAAGTCGGAGATGTGTATAAATAGAGGAGGTGTGTTCCTCATTATACACACACTTCCCTCACTTGAAATGTAGCGCACTTGTGAGAGAGAGGTCTGCTATGGAGGAGGAGGAGATCATGTCTTTGGTTTGCATCTTTGTATATTTCTGGCCATCTATATTGAGGAAGCTTTTCTGGGTTTTCTACCCCATGAGGGTTTCCCAGGATAAATCTGTGTCTCTTGTGTTTATGCTGTGCTTGTTGTTTCTTCAATGATCTTGTATATGCTATTATTGTGAAATGGAATGTAATGCTGCTATTTTCTGTCTTAGAATATTGAATATTAACATGGTATCAGAGCTAACTTGAAGGAAGGAAATGTATTGCTTTTACGACACTTGCTTCACTTGCGACAATTTGAAGGTTTGGGGTTTACATAGAAGAAACTAGTCATCGTGGAACTTTCGCTATAAATCCATTTCTGCGAAGGTTCAGGATCGGAAAAGTTTACAGGTTGTAGATAACATCCCTAGGTACCTTGTGTCCAAATGAAATCCTCAGATTCGTTGTACTTTGTGAGTTATGATCAGTACAAGTTAGGGTTTCTGCCTCTTCCAGATCTCAGTAAATATCAGGTGACCTTGGAAAAAAGGTCATAACTTGGGATAGGAAGCTCTAAATGAAATTTCGTAAAAAGTGACAGGTAGTACATAGACTTTACTATCTCAAGAAACTTTTTTGAGAGGCCGAAGTTGAACCAGTGACATGTGGCACGCCGTACAAGTTCGCTCTCCTGTTTTATCCCATACACAGGTCACGTTGTGACACTTGGCATAACTCTCTCAGAAAATCCAAATGAGGTTAGAACTGTCGGGATGGAAAGATGATAGGCCAGGCTACCATAAAAAAAAATTTCAGACCCCGTGGAGCGAAAAGTGCGGAGTTACAGTAGAAACAATCAGGTACATATTTCTGTCAAAACAAAATTATTTTTTGAGCACATTCATTCATGGCTTTTGGAATTTAGGGTTTAAGAGAAAGTTAGAATTTTTGGAATTGGAGTCCATGGCTAAATGCTACTCAGGAAAATCAAAATTTAGAGACCAAGATTGAATTTTTTGGTTGGGTAGAAGATCAGGATTGATCAAACCCCAGTTCGGGATTTTGATCGGAAAGATGGAAAAATTAGGGCTTCAACAAAAGTTGGAATTTTTGAAGTCTATGACCACGGTTGGAAGCTCCTCAAAAAAATAAGAGTTTAGAGCCTTGGATCGAACCTTTTGATTGGGCAGAAGGGTGGGCTTCATCAAACCCTAGTTCGGGATCCTGTCCAGAAGATCCAGAAGTTTCGAAGGCAATTTTGAGGGGTCAAATTTTGGAGATTTCAAAATTGAAGTATGCAAGTTTGATCAGCTCAGCAAGACACATCCTTCCATCCATTCAGAAGTGTGAAAGTCAAAGATTGAATTTTTAGGGTTTCTCTAACAAACCCTAATCAAGCTCCAGATCAAGTTTCAGGGGGAGTTGAGGCTAAGGCCTTACATAAGAAGACTACAAGAAGTCTCGACAGGTATGACTTAAGGAGGTACAGGTATGTCTTGAAATCTAATTCTTGATTAAGTTCATAATATGTTTGTCTTCATATTATTTATTAGTACAATCTTGATTAATGTTAGATTTGTCTTATCATCCTAATAAAAGTATGAATACATGTGAATGATAGAAGACATTCATTGATTAGGGTTATATGATTATACTAATGCACTGTGGTGTTGTATGAGGTTGATGTTGTCTGCTAACAAGATATAGGTACATCACGAAAGACAAATCAAGTTCCATGACCATGACAACATGAAGACAAAGACTCATCCATAATCCTTGATCACATAGAAGTTCTACTTATGAGGTATGTATGACTTTGTTCTATTATGCTTAACCTATGAGATATGCAGGTTTCAGCACAGGATCTCTAAATCATTGAAGAGAACAAAGAAGATATTGATTAGGTATGTTAGACATAACTAAGCAGGTATACGAATCCAGGTATGTTTTCCTATATCAAGTTAGAATCTTACTTTGTGTTAGGATCCCTTATATAAGTATACTTGGTATGATTGGTTATGCTTATTCATAAAGTTAGTAATGAAGGGTTTATGAATATTATGTCTCTTATCCTGATTGATGCATGAGTAAAAGAAGACTTCCCTGAAACCTTGAATACTAATGTTTATTATCTATGATCATGGCTATACATATTCAAGATTATAATATACTAATGAATGTATGTTTGTGTATGAGATCATGAGGATGACACTAGTGCACACTTGAGCATGCACAATGGTACAGAATGAATAGAAGTTCAAAAGACATATAGAAGATCAAGCGGGAGGCAACCACACAAACATAAAAGATAAGTATTTGAGCTGTTATTTGAAATAGTAAATGATATTGCATGTAATAGTTTGTATGCATATTTGTATTCCTAGAATATATCATGCTGAGTGTAAACATTCATAAAGCATTGAACAATATACTACTAATATGCATATGATTGGTAAGTTGGACAAACACTCCATTGTTGCTTGTCTAGAATGAAACCTCTTTGCTGACATGATGAGAGATGTGCACACTCTCGATAGTATGTTCTGGTAGAGATGGAAGGCATCTAGATAGCCACTGTATGCATACAGGATATGGAAAAGTGTTGTGCCAAAGTATTGGTCAAGATAGTTGCATAACTACGTAAATGATATCTGTATGCATAATAGGTTATCATGTCAACATGATTTCATGATTATGAAGTATTACTAATCATGTACTTAATTTTGATATGTAGGAAAGATCATGAAGAATGATGAACACCGAACAAGTGATGGATGTTCAACAAGAAGATTTACAAATCAAACAAAATATAGAAGGCTCGTGGCTAGAAGATTCTCTTAGAAAGAGGAAGAGAATCATGACGAGATGTTTGCTCCAAGTGATCAGATAAGACCATTCTCTTAATGGTTTAATTAAAGAAGAAGTGTGAATCAGGTTCTGTATGGGTACCCAGGATCGATAGTCAATTGATGAGCTTAATGATCACCATGGGTGATGTGGATCTCAACCTTTGCTACAAGGTTGAATATGGTTTCTATACACAGATGACATGGAGGCAAGAAGGAACTCACCATAGAGTTCGAATGATATTGAGGCTCATATCAGTAGACCCATTTGACGAGAGATGGTTGTAGAAATGAAAAATGAAAGATCTCAGATTGATGCATTACTTCCTAGTTCTGGAAGTATGGAAAGGCTCAGAAGGAATCTTTCTCAAACAGGGAAAGTATGCCGAGAAATATCAAAAGGACTTGATATGTTGGGATGACAACTCTCATGGATTCCAACTTGAAGCTGTTAGTGGATGACTCATCAAAGTTAGTGGATATAACTCTGTACAGACAAATTATTGGGTCATTGATGTATCTAACGAATACTAGGCCAGAATTCCCTAGTGGGGGTCGGCCCTTACTGTGAAAACCTTGCAGTGTTAGTATCTAGTGGAAACTAGATGTGTTCACCTGATAGTTGCAAAGCATGTGATGAGGTACCTAAAGGATACGATAGACTTTGATCTGTGCTATCTTGGAGATCATGAATTCAGATGGCTACACAGATGTTGATTGGGCATAAAGTGTATCAGACAGGAAGAACACATCGAGAGGATGTTATTGTCTGGGATCAGCCATGATCTTGTGGTTTAGCTGGAAGTAGTCTAGTGTGGTTCTCAGCACAAGCAGAATATATGGCTGGTTGTTCTGCTAGTTGTGAAGAAGTATGGCTTCAGGATTGTTTGACTTAGGGATAGACCCAACTGTGATCCTATGTGACAAACAGAGTTGTATCAAGATGGCAGAGAATCCAGTGTTCCATGATATGGTTCAGAAAGGAACTATAAAGTTCGAATTTGTAACAGGTTACCGATGTACTAACCAAACCTATACCTCAAGAAAAGTTTGAGTATTTCCGAGACAAGCTTGGAAGGACCCTCTTCGAAAGGGGGAGTGATGTGGTCACTTATGATGAGATTGCCTGCATCGATAGTGAGGTTGATGATATGGATACCTATATTGGTGATGCCGATAGAAAGGTTGGTGTATGGTCCTCAGACAGGATCTAAGTTGACAAGGGGATTGCATCATCCTTGAACAGATGTTCTAAAAGGATCCGTAGACAGATGTCTCCGAGAAAGAAGAGGGATTGCATCATCCTTGAACACATGTTCTAAAGTGAGCCATAGACATATGTCTTCGAGAATGAAGTCCTTAGTGGACATGTGGGGATTGGATCATCCCTGGACTTCAGTCCTAAAGTGAGCTGTAGACATATGTCTCTGAGAATGAGGTCCTTAGTGGACAGGTGGGGATTGTATCGTCCCCGGACTTCGGTCCCTTGAATTGATCCGTAGACATATGGTCTCCGAGAATGAAGTCCTTAGTGGACAGGTGGGGATTGTATCGTCCCCAGACTTTGGTCCCTTGAATTGATCCGTAGACGTATGGTCTCTGAGAATGAAGTCCTTAGTGGACAGATGGGGATTGTATAGTCCCCGGACTTCGGTCCCTTGAATTGATCTGTAGATGTATGGTCTCCGAGAATGAAGTCCTTAGTGGACAGGTGGGGATTGTATCGTCCCCGGACTTCGGTCCCTTGAATTGATCCGTAGACGTATGGTCTCCAAGAATGAAGTCCTTAGTGGACATGTGGGACTAATCATCCTTAGACCGTAAATCCCGTAATTCTGAAAGGAAGGATTGTCTTAAAAGAGATTGAGTGGGACTAATCATCCTTAGACCGTAAATCCCGTAATTCCGAAAGGAAGGATTATCTTAAAAGAGATTGAATGGGACTAATCATCCTTAGACCGTAAATCCCGTAATTCCGAAAGGAAGGATTGTCTTAAAAGAGATTGAGTGGGACTAATCATCCTTAGACCGTAAATCCCGTAATTTCGAAAGGAAGGATTGTCTTAAAAGAGATTGAGTGGGACTAATCATCCTTAGACCGTAAATCCCGTAATTCCGAAAGGAAGGATTGTCTTAAAAGAGATTGAGTGGGACTAATCATCCTTAGACCGTAAATCCCGTAATTCCGAAAGGAAGGATTGTCTTAAAAGAGATTGAGTGGGACTAATCATCCTTAGACCGTAAATCCCGTAATTCCGAAAGGAAGGATTGTCTTAAAAGAGATTGAGTGGGATTAATCATCCTTAGACCGTAAATCCCGTAATTCCGAAAGGAAGGATAGTCTTAAACATGATTGTGATGGATCCCGTAATTCCGAAAGGAAGGATCACTAGAGTTGATAGGACTGTATAGTCCCTGGACCTCGGTTCAAAAGATACGTGATTTGGATTGTATCATCCATGGACCTATGTCCTAAAGAGAGCGGGATTGTTCATCCTGTAATATGATCATGTGTGTTGTAGAGTATGCTGCTATTGTGTATACCTGACTGATGAGGATACTTGTATTGATGTATTGATACTTGTATTGATGATATGTATTGATGAGGATACTTGTATTGATATTGATGATATGTATTGATGAGGATACTTGTATTGATGATATGTATACTTGTATTGATGATGTGTATACTTGTATTGGTGTGGATACTAATACTGATGATCTAGATGATGATGCTGCTGATCGTGATGGTCTAGATGACGATGCTGATGATCGTGTGATGACGATGCTGCTGATCGTGATGGTCTAGATGACGATGTTGATGATCGTGTGATGACAATGCTGATGATCGTGTGATGACGATGCTACTGATCATGATGGTCTAGATGACGATACTGATGATCGTGTGATGATGATGCTAATGATCGTGAGGATCCAGATGTTGATGTTGCTGTAGCTGTTCGAGTGCTGCAGAAGATAAAGACTCAGTACTGAAGATGTTGATGTTCCAGTATTGAAGATGTTCCAGTAACTACTTGAGTTACTGATGATGTTGAGAAAGCTTCCAATGATTTATAGATGTATCATGTATGATGTCGATGACTCCTTGCTCGTATAGATGTTGTTATAATATCCTTCTCATTAAGGGGGAGTGTTGAAATATTGTAACTTCAAAGAATATTATATTTCTACTTTATTATTTCGGAGATGTTTCATTCCTCCGTGAAGATCTTATTGTATATCCGGAGATGTTTATTCCTCCATTGGAATGTGGTAACTTGGGTTATTAGAATTCCCTAGTGGGGGTCGGCCCTGTATGTGTTATGTGGGTCAAAGCGTTGTTAGACCACCCTAGTGGGGTCAGCCCAGTCAGTTGTAATGGGGTGTTTAACCCAGTGGTAAAGTTGGGGCCAACCTAGTTAATATAAAGTACAAGTAGGAGATGTGTATAAATAGAGGAGGTGTGTTCCTCATTATACACACACTTCCCTCACTTGAAATGTAGCGCACTTGTGAGAGAGAGGTCTGCTATGGAGGAGGAGGAGATCATGTCTTTGGTTTGCATCTTTGTATATTGCTGGTCATCTATATTGAGGAAGCTTTGCTGGGTTTTCTACCCCACGAGGGTTTCCCAGGATAAATCTGTGTCTCTTGTGTTTATGCTGTGCTTGTTGTTTCTTCACTGATCCTGTATATGCTATTATTGTGAAATGGAATGTAATGCTGCTATTTTCTATCTTAGCATATTGAATCTTAACAATTTCTATGTGCCACAAAATCCACTTGTGTGCTGGATGGACCACCTAGCCCCATGTTATCTTTCGCTGTTTCGTCATTGAATTGTGTAGCGCTGACCTGTTCATCATCATTAGAAGCACCAACTCCTTGGTAGTTTCCTTTAGAAAGGGACATGATGTTGTCCATAGCATCTGCCTCTTGCTGCCATCCAAATTCTCTTTGACATCCTCAAGATCTTCGCCAACCACATATTCTTGGCCATCCACATCAAATGCTCAACTACACCTGGTGTCATGCATAAGAGCATCGTAATTCAATGGCAATATACCTGTTCGCCTAAAGCAAACCTTGATATTCGAGGATGTGAGAGCCCTTTTGAAAGCCTTGCTTGTAAGCTCAGCTAACTCAAACCTCTTTATCTCTACCCTTGGGTTCTTCTCCATCCATGCAACACGTTCCGACCTGAAAAAAGCCTTGAAAGGCCCAAACACACTCACATCCAGGGGCTGCAACCTGTGAGTGGTGTGAGCAGGAAGTGTTAACAAGTCAATGCACAGCATGTTTTCCTCCTCGATGGTTTGCATAGCAATGTGGCTGCCATGGCCATCTAAAACCAGGAGGTGTCTGTTTTCAGGGGAGACATTGCCCGGTACGGATGCTGCAAAGTGACAAATCCAATTCAGTAAAAGTTCTTTAGTCATCCATGCATGGGGATGTGCATCCATGCACGCCCTAGCTTCATAGTTTTGGATATAGTTTTGCAGTCGAGTTTTTCTCTTGAACAAATAAAATCCCAGGATTGCCATACCAATTGCATTCACACAACATAGAATGGTTATCCACTCCCTGCTCTTGGGAAGAATCTTTGGCACATTTCAGCTCCCTCTCTTTACAATGACCCGCATGCCACAATTCCTTCCTACCTGTAACCCTGTCTCGTCATAGTTCCAAATATGGTATGGAGCGTAAGAGTGTTTCTCATATGCATAAGAAAGAGTGTCATAGAACTTGGACACAACTGTGGGGTGTAGATTCAATGCCCTGTCTCTATCCAGGCCCTCTGCAGTTCGTAGCACTAGCTCTGGATGCCTTTTTTTGAAACCATCCCAACATGACTTACCTGGAAACCCATCTTTGAATGGGGTTGGCCTCCCATGACAGATTTGAGAAACAGTTGATTTCAGTTGTATCAACTCTAGCCCATGTCTCAATTGGGCCATCTCCTTACACCACACCACCACCTCCTCCTCCTCCTATTCAGTCATGACTGTAAGAGGACCTCTCCTATTGGTATGTGTGAGGCCATTTATCTAGTAATGGATTGACGTGGGTGCAATCCCATATTTTTTGGTCGCTGCTCTAACTGAAAACCCCTTGAATTCGACATCGTCAATTGTAGCCAGCATGTATTCTTTTGTCCATCCTCTAATTGCATTGATTTTCTTCGTTGAAATGGCACCTTACACTGTGGAAGATGGTGGCAATATGGGAAATGATGGAACTGTGGGTGGTGATGGCACTGTCGTTGATGGTGGAACCACACCATCTACCTCTTCCACAGGACCATTCTCAGAATTTGTTGTAGCAATGTTGTCATTTGAAACATGGGCCCTTTCCTAATCCGATGATGTGCATTGTAGCTGGGCACCCCAGGTACCCTGCTTCCTTGCGCTCCTTATACGAGGTGCAATATTGACTCTTGGCATGGCTACGAGAATCTGCACAATCCATACATGTAACATTTAATAGGGTATCCTTCTGCAATGGTTAACCTGTGAGTATTATACGCTAAACTAGTTAATAGAATGGATATGTGATGACAAGAATCTGCACAATCCATACATGTAACATTTAATAAGGTATCCTTCTGCAATGGTTAACCTGTGAGTACTATACGCTAAACTAGTTAATAGAATGGATATGTGAAATGGATAGTTAATGGATACGTGAAAACTTAGATAGTTAATTGAATGGATACATGAAATAAGTGAATGTTAATACCTGAAACATTGTGCACACACTGATGGGTTGTTGATGAATGGTTGAGTCCTGGTTGATAGATGAACAGTTTGCATGAATAACAGTTTGATAGATGATATACGCACTGCTTGAATGGTTGAGTCCTGGTTGATAGATGAATAGTTCAATAGATGCACAGCTTGAATCCAAGGAATGCAAATGGATTCAATTGTATGCAAAGAGGTTGGTTTATAGTTTTTTTATGCTGAAAATGATTGCTTAGTGGAATTGACATGGATTGCAAGGTTAATTCTGGGAATGGGAGGCTGGGATTGATTTGGCATCGATCCAATGGCTGGAGATTTGTATTTGCATGATCCATGGGCTCTTAGTGTGTTTAATGGATGATTTGATTTTGGGAAGATGGGAATTCGATTAAGGGATTTTTTGATGATCCATGTGCTTTCGTTGAGTTTAATGCCTAATTTGATTTTGGGTAGCGAATTCTATTTTGTTGATCCATGTGCTTTCGTTGAGTTTAATGGATGATTTGATTTTGGGCATTCGTATTTGCTGCTCCTTTTGATTTCATAGAGTTTAATGAATGATTTTATCATTTTTCAGTGGGTTTGCATGTGTGAGTTGTTGATGAATTCTGGACCAAATGTTGACCCTAATTTCACTTGTAGTGTGCAGGTGGTAATGGGTGATGGAAAACTGCATCCTGCTATTTGATTGTTGCTTCTCTAGTTGTGGTTCATGAGGGATGATGTGATGCCCAGGGTGTACTTAGTAGATTAAGCATGATAGGCTGTTTTGATGTTAGATTTGGTATTTATGGTAGGACATAGTTTGTTCTCAATTGGACCTGATGGTTTGTAAAGTTGGCATTAAATGGACTGTCCAGTGTCATCTGGGGTTCTAATCAGCTATTGAATGCTTTTTGGACTTAATATAATATATATTTATGCATAAATATAAATTTTTATGATTTTATTTTGAGTTGGGAATGTTCATTCATTGGGTGGTTGATGTGACGGGAACCATGACCTCTATTGGTCCCCGCACAACATTAGGAGTCCCTCCCCTATCTATCATAGATTAGGTTGTATTTTTCTTTTTGGCATGGACTACTTAAAAAAAAACTGGAATGCAATTCCATGGACACAAGATTCACTTTATAACGAAACATAACTAACAAATTCTTCATACATCGAACATTCCACATAAATCCTAAGGCCATTACTTGAAAGTGTTATATATATATATATATATATATATATGAATGATATATATACCAACTAGCTTTCTATACTACATGAATGTCTATATTAATGTGGATAAGATTGATACACAATATTGATTTTGGGTTTAAGTTGGATATGAACAATTATTGAACCATGGAATTAATACCTTGGAGCCTGGATGTTCTTTATATATATATATATATCGAAAACAAATCTTAACAAGTAAAAGCGAAGGTATGGAGCATTAATGCTATCACTAGATCATCTCCTACAGTAATTACCATGAAAATTAAAACAAATGAAGTCATTATAGATTGCTTATCATTTAATGAAAAAATATATGTCATACAAATACAAAGAATCAATTCTCCTTATGGGGACTGCCCTCCTTCTTTCTCAGCAATAACCTATACTTAGGGATATAATAAACCTATATTTAACAAAGAACAATAAAATATGAAGGCCAATCTATGGTCCTCTCCTTCATCACTGTACCATCAAAACACGACTAGTTAAATAGAGAGGTCGAGGTATCGGCCTTCTCCTTCATCATTTTACAATTACAAGTGTAAACGAAGGACACCATCCACTAACTGGATATTTCCCGTCCAAGGTAAGGATGATCTCTGGTTGCACCTTATCCATTGCATTGTAGTTGCAATGATAAGGATAAATTTCAACAAATGGAGTTCAGTCCTTTCAAAGAACATTGTAAAATGCACCTATCAATGCAATTATGTGTGTGCACATTTAGGTGTGCGCATCTAGGTATACTGCATTTCTTGACCCATTTCAAATCATAACTCAATAGAATTTTCTTTGATATACTACATTTCTTGACCCATTTCAAATCATAATTCAATAGAATTTTCTTTGGAAAGTCTATATATGGCTAGCTCCACAAGGGTGAATTATGAATCTATATGGCTTCTACTTGGCGTTGAGGTTCTCTGCCTGGATCAACTTCCAAAGGCCACAATTTCTCACATGAACTCCATTTTTAGATTTTTCTAGTTGGTTGGAAAACTATCGATGTGTACTAACCCATGGGACAATCGACAACTCCAATTAATGATCCAATTTGGACCAATAGCTCTGATTTGTCGTCCTTCATAATGAGCCAAGTTTAAAACCAATAATCTTATGATTGCTTTCTAATTAGGTTTTGTTCGTTGAATATGTGATAATCATAAGTATTGGCCATGTTTGAAATTGAGGTGAAAACAATACTTGACTAGCCCACACCCAAGAGCATCATAGAGGTATGCACTATGCAGTTCTCATCGATTGGAAAGTTAAGGAAGTTCATAAAAAAAGCATCCTGTGTGAACTATTGATGTGTTCCACTAAGAGAGACATTTGTTTGGACAAAGGAAAATGAAGCTCTACTATTAGTTTTACTTGATTTTGACAAAACTTTATGTGTTCAATGAGATAATTATGGTGTAGAAATTGGATTATTGAGTTAAAAAGGACGGCTTGTTGCATATTCAATGAGAAACTAAATGAAGCTAAAAGGAAGTATTGCAATACCCCCATTTTGACCCTTCGTATGTATTGGATTTTAATGTAAATGACGTATATATGTGATGTATGATTCCTCAAGTCCAAGACCACGCTAGTGAATGCTCAGCCTCGAAGGGCTGGTATTTCATATTGTGCTATCCATGTGCTAGTAAGCCATCGAGAAATTGTAAAAATGATGTAAATGATTATAATGTAAATAAAAATACCAAGGGGCTAGCTATGGATGCAACTAAATGATGGGGCTATGTGTATCCACTAGGGGGAGGTGATGAGTTTGTGGGATTGAAACCTAGGATTCCATATGTCACCTAGAGAACCCACCTTTGACTGTCCTAGCTGCCATTTATTTCTGTTGTAAGGAAGTGGTTGAAGAAATCATCTCATGAGAGTGATGGAGGATGGACAGCCCTGAAATTCGTATGCGAGGGTATGGGCTGAGCTTGCTTGACCCATAAGTCACCATAACTCATGGGGGGAGGTTTCCCCTCATCCCCATGGGATGGTTGATCATCCAAGTGGGATTTTTCATGGAGGATGCATGCCCAACAGTGAAGAGAATTGAAAATCACAATTATGAGTTAAGCCACATTTAGAAGTGCCAAGATTGCTCAGAAATATGCATGGGAAGTGAAATCTGTTAAGGGATCCATAGACCCGAACCTTGGGGAGATTTTGAGAGTGTTGGATGCCTAAGAACCCATAGAGAAACCCGTATTTTATAGCTGAAAATCTAGTTGCGGGACAAAGCTTTCGGGCGCAACGCGGAGGAGATCCAAGAGTGGATCGCAGTGGGAAAGAGACCAGGGGGTTCAAAATTCATGGTAGAGCTAGTGAAGGGTCATTTATCCTTGGTTGAGCAGTCAGGACTTTACTTAGGCTAATAGTGGAGGTGATGGGGGTGCCTGGACTGTCTGAATTCAATTGGATATACTTGTAGCTTTGTGGTTGAGCTCATTGACTTAGAAAAAACTTTCCTTGTCTCCCCACTTGCTTGAAAGAGCCAGTTGTGTGTTGGATGACCCTGATTGATTGTGCCTAAGGCTGTGAGTGGACCTGAGTAGTTCCTCCTTAGTGGATACATATCCTAGCTCGGGGGTGGTCTCTGAGTGATGAAATAATGCAGGTTGGGCAGAGACCTATGGTTGGGTTCGAACGTTGCAGTCCATAGCCAGCTGCTTGGGGATTTCAATGAAAAGATAAGTGTGCTCTATGGTTCAAATTATGCATGTTTGTTTGTTTATGTCAGGATACATAGATTGATCCAGCTGAGTATTAGGACTGAATGTCTATGCATTATGTTGTATATGCCTATGATGAAATGTTGGTAGAGGCATTTTGGGTGTGTGTTAATATGGTTTAAATCTGTTGTGTATGTTATTTTACCATGCTTTTGCACCTATGCATTCTTATTTGTAATGATATGAATTTATGCCTTGATGAATAGGGCTAAGTTGGTAAAGGCCCAGAATGTTCAATCATGGCTTTGGGGGATAAATAGACACCCTTGTTGTATTCATGTTTCCTCTGTGGGTCATATGAAGGGAGGGGCCATGAAAGAGCGGATCAGAGCTCTTTACAGAGTGGTAAAGAGGCATGGACGAATTTTGGGAAACACTTTGATTGGAAGAATGGAAAAATCAGAGTCCTCAGGTGTGGTGAAGGATCACACCGTTGCATAGAGCTCGCCAAGAGATTTCCAATGATACCAAGTTTTCCAAAAATGGAATTAAGATGAGGATGTTATCATCCTGATAAGTTGGAAGTAACAGGAGCATATGGACGACTTCCGACTTTCCGATCCGACATTGCAGATTGTGGATTGCGGAAGTCGAAGGCGTGATTTCTTCAGAGTTGCACGATGTGGTTTCGAATTCCTGAATCCCACAAGGTGGATTGTGAAATGCAAAAGTCAGAGGTGTAATTCTCCTGGAGTTGTGAATTTGGAGTTCCGACATCCGACTCCCGCATCGCAGATTGCGAAAGTCAGAGGGGTAATTTTTCCCAGAGCTGTGAATTTGGAGTTTCGAGTTCCGACTCCTGCTTCGTGGATTGCGGATTGTGGAAGTTGGAGGGGTAATTTTTCTCGGAGCTGTGAATTTGGAGTTCAGAGTTCCAACTCCCGCATCGTGGATTGTGGAATTCAGAGGGGCAATTTTCCCAGAGCTATCAATTTGGAGTTCCGACTTCCGACTCCCACATCACGGATTGCGGAAGTCGGAGGGGTAATTTGCCCGGAGCTATGAATTTGGAGTTTTGACTTCCAAATCCCACATCACGGATTGTAGATTGCAGAAGTCGGAGGCATGATTCGGTGAAGTAGAGAATTGGGTGTTTTGACTTTCTGACTCCCGCATCGCGGATTGCGGAATGCAGAAGCCAGAGGCATATTTCTTCGATGCCGTGTATTTGACATTCCGACTTTCTGACTCCCACATTGTGGATTGCAGAAGTCGTAGGTGTAATTCTTGAAGTGGCACGTTGGGGTGTTGACTTTCGACTCCCGACTTGTGGATTGTGGCTTGCGGACTGCGAATTGCAGACCGAAGTTATTGCGGCTGTGCAAAAGTGCATAGTTTGGAAGAAAAAAATTAGCAGGTTGATTTTAAGGAGCTCCCCCATCACCTCTAAAGGGCACCGAGGGGACCGAGGACGTTACAAGTATTCTACCTAAGATCCACATACTATGTAATTGCACAAGTTTTATAAATATTGCAGACATATTGCTGCACAAGGAGTTTATATTGTTAATTAATTATGAGACCCTTAAATATGTAAATTCCAAGCCAAGTTACCATGATACCGATACAGATCTGGATATGGATATAGACCCACTAAGTTTTTTATAAGCTAGGATCCAGATGTGGTGAGGAAACAAGTACAAAAAATATAATTGTAATTATAAAGTAGTGATGTTACGCAGTCGCTTATAAGAAAGAAAGCTGGAGAATTGGGTGGGATAGTTACAACTAATAAAGCAAAACAAACCAGTGAGGAAGGGTGAAAATCCTCGCTATGACGACATTCCTACCCACCTTCCTGTAAAAATGCCATTTTACAAGGGAGTAATGAAGTGATCAACGGGGTATTAGTTCCATTCCTAGGTTACCCAGTAGCTTTGGTAGTAATTGACCTGACAACCCCACCAATTCTATTTATTGTTTCCAGTGTATAAGTCGCAGATAGAACATGAGCGTGGGTGACTCAGTGACAAAAGCAGTGTATTTTTATAATTTCAATAAATATATATATATATATACACCCAACCTTTTTTGTATATTCCATTGGATGTCTTTAATCTTATTAATTCCACATCTACAGTTTTTAGCACACACCCAACCTTTTTTTTATGTTCCACTGGATGTCTTTAATCTTATTAATTCCACATCTACAGTTTTTTAGCTTGTCTGCAATTATTATTTTTCGCTGATAGGCGACTACAATGAACAAATGCACAGAGGGCGATCGCAGCCTTTTAATGACAAATTAAGGATGGGCGGTTGTGATTAACTAGATTAGCATATTCTTTCGTCTAGCACATCCATCCATCGACCCAGATTTAGGGTGGACTCACAAGTTACCCAAAATTCTTTTGCTAATTAAACTTAGGCTACGGTTTTTTGTTTTTGTTGCCACGCTGTGGGGAAGAGAAACTTATTTGTGCACATTCCCATTGGACGCGCACATTCTGGGAAGAGAAACGATTCAATTCAATACATGGGTTCAATTCCGGGAAGAAAACAAATGGGTTCAAAGAGATGTTACAGAATCCAACCATGTAATACATTCGTGCTCTCTTCTTTGTGTGTGTGTATAGAATTATGTGTTTATTATTTATGTCGGCCCACACCACAGTTTCCAGCTTGAGGTTGCAAATGTACGAATGGCAGATCCTTCTCCTCTTCTTGGTCTGGACAAACTCGCGTCTATAATTAATGGTGTCCATGGTTTCTTGCTGCGCTCATCCGCTGTGTATTCAACTCATTGTAGGCAGTCATTACTCCATAATCCATTCATTGTAGTTGTCGACCTGATCAACGCATTAACAATGTCATCCAAGTTTATTCTCAAGCTTCTTGCTATAATAATCTATGGAATATCGGGGGATTGCTCTGCCGTCTTCGGGCAGCTCTCGCTAGATTTCTACAGTTTTTCATGTCCCGATGTAGATCAGATTGTGTTTGAAATGACGAGAGCGTTTTCGGCCCGATCAAATGTGGTGGAACCTTCCACTCTGTGGCTCTTTTTCCATGACTGATTTATTCAGGTGCCCATTTCTTAAACCATTAACGTAATATTTTAATTGTTTTGACTGAATTCTTGATTATCCTAGTTGGTCGTTCTCAGGATTTTATAAGTTACTGCTAAAAGCACTTGAAATTTTGTTTACTGAGGTCAATGTTAATCAAAGTAGAGGTTTCATATCACATAATAATTATCGTAGTGTTTGTACATCTAATGCTGGTCTTTCCTCTCATTTGTTTTTCCTTGCGCATTAATATTGATGGGCTTATCTGGAATAAAGAGCACCTTTTTTTGGATAATAAGAGGTTCATCATGATCACTGCCAGGTTAATTGGAGTGGTTTTCCTAGGGGCATCATTCATACCCAGTATTTGGGATGCATTTCAATTCACAGGGGCTACAACAACAGTTTGTATTGGGTTCATCTTCCCAGCTTCCATTGCTCTTAGGTAAAGAAAGAATGATTGTTTTTATTTTCTGGTTCTCTCTTTTACCTTGCTTATATGTAACTTCTAACCTCAAATATTTTTTAATTGCAGAGACCCTTGTGGCATCTCAACAAAGGACATATATCTTTCATTGTTTATGATTTTTCTGGCAGTTGTTTCATGTTCAATTGCTATATTCAGTGACATTCATTCTATGTTCCAAAAAAATGAGGAAGGTCCTCCACGATCTTGAGACTGATGTTTGTGCGTACATATAAATATTATTATTGAGATCAGAATCAAGAAAATAAAGCTGATCTGGAAATTTGATTGTGAATAATGGACAAACTATTGTAAAGCCTTGTATCTTCTGCCATGGTCACTCAGAACCTTCGAGTTGAAGATACTTTTGTATATGTCGTTGTAACATTTGAGAACGAATATGGTTGATCTCGTATCAACATTATATATATAGTTGTAACATTTGAGAAGGAATATGGTTGATATCGTATCAACATTATAGAGAATGTGATGTATTGTGCGAAGAAGTTGTGTTCTAAAAACTATATTATGACTGTGGATGTTTTTTCAATTTGAGAGATAATACCAAGTTTGTTATTCTATTGTAAGCTTGAACTTGAGCTTTTACTGCAAGCAAAACTAATAAGTAACCACTAATGTTTATCTTACCACAACATTCCGATTGAGTATCTAGACTATGCATCAATTATTCTGTGAGCATATTCATGCTTTTTGTGCCATGAGTATGGGAAAAATATGATATTTATAATTTATTATTAAATTAATATTATAATTGTATATATTAAATTAATATTAATAATCATATAATTGCACGAGAGGATATGAAAATCAAGACGGTATTTGTTAAACGAAAAATTAATTACAGAAGTTATGTTTTGTTGGAAGAAAAAAAGTTGATGAAGGAAAAACGGAGAGAATAATCTTATTAAAATTTAAGATCATAATTACATGATTTTGAAAGTCATGAAATCCCATTTTTAATAATGACTTTAAAAGTTTTAAAATATGTATTAAGTAACATTAATATAAAATAATAATATATTTAAAATATAATATAACATAAAATAATTGTAACTATATTAAAGTAATTATAATTATTAAAATGAAATAAAAATAATTAATATATAGAAAATAGTTAATAAAATAATTAATTATAACATTTTAATATTAAAAAACACAACCTTATAAAATTATCACTTTATAGCTTTCATAATTTAACATAATATTGAAATTTGATTTTTACATTATTATTAATCTTAATTAACATTATTTTTATTAATATTAAAATGTGATTGTAATAGTAATATTAATATTATTTTTAATAACATTATTAGTATTAATAATGTTAATAACAATATTTATACAAAACTTAATAATATTAATAATTAATTATTGAAAGTAGTGATTCTTCATTAATATTAACACAATTAACATTAATTACAATATCAACATTAAGGTTAATAACATGTTACTAACATTAACAATACATTTATACCAAACTTAATAACCTTAGTAACTTTAATAATTCACTATTAAAAAAATTAACATTAACAATAGTAACATGTTAATAACATTAACAACTTAATTACATGTTAATAACATTAATAGCATGATAATAACATTAATAACGGTAATAATTCACTATTAAAAAAATTAATGTCAATATTAATAATATGTTAATCACACTAACATTAACCACATTTATACAAAACTTCAAACTTAATAGTTTAGATGTAATATGAAGTTAGTGGTAGGATCATCCTTAGCCAACTTCTAACTTCATATTACATCTAAACCTTTGCGACCATCCTTAGCCAACTTCAAACTTAAAGTTTGATATATATCTCATAAAATCTCCTAAAATCTGAAAATTGTATACATATTAAACTCAATTGTAAAATTTGATGATGAAAAAATAAAATAACTGAGAAAATATATATGTATTACTGATACAGGAAAAAAAATCACATGCTATGCAATATTGAAAGCTAATGGAGAGAATAATCTTATTAAAATTTAAGATCATAATTACATGGTTTTGAAAGTTGTTAGTGACTATTTTTGTCACCATTTTTGAATATCAAATACACTCCGATTGACATTACTTTCACCATTTTTGATGTATTAAGTCACTCTCCTTGCCATTCAGACCGTCAAATGGAGCAGGTATGCATTTATTTACACATGACATGAATTTTGGGTAAAAATTGTTATGGTTTATTGATATTTATTTTGCTTGTTTAGTAACTACATTTTGTTTTACAGGTTTTGGATCTCAAACAAATCTTCAATTGGACGCGTATTGAAGTTGTGGATGATCAGTTGCATTCATCCCGCCATTCAGACCCACATTCGACCCGCGAGATCGATGGTTGAGGTATGCTCGGGCTGTTAGAGAGTAAACCGATGCGTGGATTTTGTTTGGGATGTGGCCCTGATGGTACACGAGCTAATGTTCTGGAAGATCCTTTCTCCTGCGCACTCAACTCGACATCACATCCATCTCTACCCACTTCAAGGGAGCATTGACGCTTCAACAAATGCGTGAAGGATCAACGCCGTGGAATTCAGAACAAAGCTTTGTGTGCTATCATGAACTTTATGAGGTCATCCTTTGGCTACGAGCTATCATGAAATGATTAAGCAGAGCTGTCCCTTGGCTTATGCGTGTCATGAGCTATTAAATAGAGTCGTTTTTGGGCATTCAAGATAGTCTGTTATTAAGCAGTCGAACACTAAAGGGTTGACTTGCTTTCTTCATTGTAACGCTGTATAAATAGACGTCCCTGTAGCAGAGACGAGTTAGTTATTAGTCAGTTAGTTCTTTTATCTTTAGAGTTGCCTATCTTTTCAGCTGCAAATGGACACCAAAGCATTGTAACTCTGTCTTTTTATTAATACACTTATGTCCCAGTTTTATGGAAATTTATCAGCATGCGTGGTGATTGACTGATTAAGGCTCACCCTCTGTTTGCTAAGACAGGCCCCTCAAAAACCAGTGGTATTCATCAGTATATAAATTGTCTTTGCCTATTGTAGATAAACCATGTCATTATTTTGTTTATGTATCTGCTCTGTATATGATGTTTTTGTTCTGTGATATAAAATGACGTTGTGTTGTTTATGTAAATGATGTTTCTATTTATGTTATGTATATTTTGCTGCTGTTTATATCAATGTTTCTAGAAGTTAAATGGTGACCGGTCACACTTAGGTTCATTTAAGCTTGCTTTATAGAATAGGTCACACTCAGGTTCATTTAGTTTGCTTAAGTAGTTTAGATCACATATGGTTTATTTAGTTGCTTAATTAGTTTTATTTAAAATATTTAGTTTGCTTAGTTAACTTAGAGTCTATTTAGTTTCACCTCTTAGATCTGCTCATAGACTAAAATTCTGTAGTTTCTTTCCAGTAGCATAATATTAGCTTAAGTTACATCTCAATTTCATAGAAATAGTTAGTTTCCTAAATTATACTTAACCATAGATAGATTTTTCTTATTCTAGCTCTTAACTAGCTTATCCATTGCTTCCCCTGCACTATAGGATCATATGCATCAGCCAGCTGGTAGGTAAGATCATCCCCATATTCTCTTCCCTTTTGTTTAAGTCACTTTCCTCCATTCAGACTATCATTCGGATAGTCATCCAGACCGACATTCGAACCTTCATACTTCCTGCATCATTTTGCTTAATTAGAATTCAGTTTTTAGGTTTTCTTCAAATTATAATTTATTTCACCCTTAATTAGTATTCTTAGGAGTCATTAAGACCTTGTTGCATTTCATATGAAGTTTTAATCAGGTTTTGTCATCATCCGTAGCTTTCCTTTTCTCTTTCCTTGAACCTTGTTTTAGTTGTTTACAAGTTATCTTTTCCTTATGTTTGATTTATCAATGCTTTATGGTTACAGAATTTATCAGTCTTCATTTTCAGTGCAGTTTATTGTATGTTAATAATATCAATATTAGGTTAGGTTTAGTAATTTGATTCTCCGAATCACCTCAGTCTTGGATTATTCTTCTCATGCTAATAATGGATTCATGGAACAAGATTTAGTTCAAAAATACTATATCTTTATCAACTTTTCTACCTGCTTTTGAATTAAACATCTTTATCAAGTTTTCTACTTGCTTCTAGACTTCTTCAGTTCAAGTCTCTCATTTATAAATAGGAGATAGGTCATTATGTTTAAAGTTAATTGTAGTTGGATAATCTTTAGCTTGCATTTATTTGTAGAATTCAAATTAGATTTAATTTCGTTTTGTTTTTTTGTTACATTTGAAAGCCACTTCGATACATTCACCCCTATTCCCATCACATTTGGTACACTTCCTCAGGATTTCCAAGGCGAATGGAATTAGATGCCTTAGTGTAGTCTTGAATAATTTGCTTTTGTCATCTCTATTGATTAATCATAGAATAGAGTAGTATTGTTTGACACTATTTTGATCTAGTAGTTTAGATAGGTTCAGTTAGTTTCTTTGTTGTCTTTCTGAAGTTTGACTCCGTTTTTCATTTTGAAAGATCTTTCGATCTTTTCTCTATTTAATATTTTAAGGTCTAACAAGCCAAAATTTAGGTATCATCCTACCTTAGCATATACTTTGCCTCAACTCTAAGATTACCAACCTCGATTGATAATTAAATATTAGGTGTTTCTTTGATATAGATCACACACCCAACATTTTGGCGCCGTTGCGAGGGAGTTGTAGATAGATAGGTAGGATTTAATTGAAAATAGATAGAACCTTCTTTTAGGGATAGATTTGAATTTCTCTCTTTTTTATAGGCTGGTGGCGGGTGAGCAGTAAGATGAGAGGTAAGAACCTGTGCATCTGTTATAATAGGCATCCCCAAAACCCAATAACAGTAGTTTTGCAGTTAGAATTCATTTCAGTTATAATTTTGTTTTTCATGAATAGGTTTAGAAATATCACGAGGTAGAAATCGCTACTAAAAATTCCCACTAACCTATACGGGGAGCATGCCACCCCAACTTCTAGCCTAGCATAAAGGTATTGGAAGACACCCAAAGGGAATAGTCTCATTCATAAAGCTAAGGAAATCCTTTTTGGAGATTAATGAGGAGAAACTATAGGGACATTAGAAAATTCTATTTACTAGGAAATTCCACTAAAGAGAACCTCAAACTCATACATAAACTGAACCTAGACAAGAGGAAACTCAAAGGATAAAATTAAAAACACTCGGACATCCCGTATTCACCAAGAAAGGGACCACCTAGGTATTCTCTTTTTGGCAATCAAATCTTCATGGAGAATGAAGAATGTGTTTATGGGAGTTATTCTAGGATCAGAGGGAGAAGTGGAAGACACTCTCGATAATTTTATGCTAGGAACCTAAAATAAAATACATCCGATTTCGGTGGAGTTACAAGGGTAGAATTGGAAAACCTATTAGAAAACTTTAAATCAGATATCCTAGAAGCAATAGGTTCTCAACTAGATACACTACAAGCTAAAAGGAGGCAAGATAAGGAGTGGGAATTAACGAGTGTTTTCTGTCCTAGGTGTAGGATTGAACATCCTCGACAAGGATGTCCATGGAATAATGTCCCAGTTTGTCACCTTGGTACATAAAAACATCCAACTGATAGTTGTCCCTCGTCTCCTGGAGTGCAAGCTATATACAAAAGTGAAAAAATTGATGGACCGTCTAGGAGGCCTTGGAAACCTAGAGCTCAACTATTGTATCAAGGTCCATCACAAATTTCACCCTATCCTTTTCTACCTCCTCAATAATTGAACACTTCGGGTGGACAAAATCGGCCACCATAGTACCCTCCTCAGAATGCTCAACAACAGCAATGGCCACATGGAGGGAGAAGACCAACTTTAACTCAACCACCTCCTCCTATGACTAACTATCCTTACCCACCTAATATCCAACAACTTCTGCTTGGATTTTTACCTCCTTTACTACCCCCTATCCCAAATCAACCTTACCATTTCTAGAATGAGAATCCTCCAAAGCCTACAATATTACCGGCACAACCGATACCAAATTCTAACCATAAACCAACCCAAGATTTTTATAGCATTGGGTTGTTATCTCTTTCATCATATCCCGTTGCAACCACACCAATACATGAGATTCAACTTTGGTTTGGAGGAGTTATGCAAGATGAGCCCAAGTCATCAGTTGTTATCCAAGAAGAGAATGAAGAAGTCAAAACAATTGATGATTCGCAAATATCCCCTGTTGTAAATGGACATAGACTTAGACCTTATCATCAACCAATATATAAACAAAATCTTGTGCAGAATTCCTTCCAACAGAAGGAGATAAAACTGGTAGAAGAGGAAGTCATTCCTCCTTCTCCTGATCTTTGAATTATTTTTGGATTATCTTCATTGGTATATATATGTAAATATGTTTTTGTTTTCAATAACAAAGAGTCATTTCTAACAATTGATTTCATTCTTACAGGAATCTCATTGGTATGATCAAACTTATGAGATTTTGCCAATTAAAACAGGAAGACTCTTTCTCATTTCTTTTTGTACATATATGTTTGTTTTGAATAAATTTGAATCATCTAACAAGTGGTTTTGTAGTATGATTACAAGAACCTCACAAGCATCTCATGGAATATTTGAAAAAGGAAGTGCTTTAAAAATATTTATAAATTCTCTTTCTTCTTTGATTATTGTTGGAAATTGAAAATTGAAAGTATCATCCTTAACCACTTTCTTGTGTGATTCTACATATGGTACCTGATTCAGACATGTACATTTCTGATTCCTTATCAGAATAGTTGCTTAAGAACCTACTTTAATTTCTATGATTTTCAAAAAGCTCTATCTTACACCTATGGACTGCTAGTCAGCCTAGACTCATTATCAAAACTTGTCTCTCAAAGCATCTTTAAAAAGGTAGCTCAAAAGGGAATGACATTTCTATTTTTGTGGGGAACATTACCGAATTTTTAATGAAGAAGATAGACAGAAAGGTTGAAGAATAGCTTTAGGTTATTATCTTTTGACATGATCTATAATCTAGGCCATATTTAACAAAAAATTACTCACAAAGGGTCGTTCTGAAATTTTCGAATTATGTGTTTAGCAAGCTTAGCACACTCTAGTGCCAACCGACTTCCTTACAAAAATATACACATATATCATTATACAAGGCAAACCCACCGGGGTACTGAACAGGCTTATTGGAAGCAGGTCCATGATAAGTAATATCTAAAAAATAAGGAAGCTCGGTAAGTGCAAGTAAACCCGTCGGGGTACTGAACATGCTCGCTGGCAGCAGGGGTATGCTTGTATGGTACCAAGATAAACCCGCTGGGGTACCGAACAGGCCTGCTGGCAGCGGGGCAATATCAGGTAAAAGAGGTTTGGTTAATGCATCACTATCCACATGGCTCATCAAAACCCTAAGTATATAAATACATTTTTAGGCCAATTATTTATATTGTCATTAGAGAATAGATGTAAGTTGGACTTGGACCCTATCATCTAATTCACACATTACCTAGGATATGTTTATCCTAGAAATGGGACCCATAACTATAGAAGTCTCATGAACTCTACAGTGAACCTTATCTATATTCTTCGGATGACAAGAAATCTTTACAATGGATCATGGATGACTAGTTTTTCTATGGAAATCTCTTTATAACAATTATACCATCATTTTTCATATGATCCTCTTAAGCACTATTGTGTTCTTTTTGATGAATGTACATATCTAAATCATCTATGTTTACTAGTTGATATTCTATTTTCTTCTATTATTGCAACATTTTTAGAATCTATTGGCAAATTTTTCAATTAAAAATATTTGAATATTGATTAATTTTTCTTTGATGGCTTGAGGACACGCCATATTTTCAGTTTGGGGGAGATTCATAACTGTTTTTACTTTCTAACTATTGATGAAAAAGTATGTATCTCTGGTAAAATAATAAGGTGTTTTCAGGATAATGCAAAAAGCAGAAGGAAGCTCATTTTGATCAAAGACAAATAAGAAAGGACATGACTTAAAAGTTCCAAAAAAGCAGGTTTACAACATCTCTAGTGTGCTGACAAGTGCCAGAAAAATTCTCTGCATAATCAACAGCAGTTAGATCCATCAAAACATGTTTTTGTACAAAGGTCTGTATGAAGGGTTGAATGAAGGGTCGAATGACGATCCAAATAAGCTAATGAGCGAGGAAAATAAATAGCCATCTGAAGGGAGTATTGAATGAAACCATATCTTGAAATAATATTATTCCAAGACATTTAAAATTTTCGATTTTATTGATATATCTAACTAACTAGTCATAACAAGGATCGAATTAAGACGCTATCTTTGCATACTCATCTTGTCTTATCAAATAAATTGGCCAATCATACAGTTCGGGCGTTGTCTTATGATTCTTATCCTCCATTCAAGAATTATCGTGCCACTTATCATTCATGCACTAAAAGCATTACGATATTTCATGGGTAACTATGTCCCTCATAAAATTTATATTCAACCTGTCCGAAGTTTTACTTTGGACATGGTTGAATACATTACAAACCATATAAATTCATAATTACATAGCTCTAAGGTGGCACACAACTCAAGGAAGCTCAAATTATGGCATATCACTCATACGTGTGAGAGCTCTCTCCACGATCATTCAGTCATCCAAACGACCCTTGTTTTAAACCTACTCCCTGCAGTAGACCCTGCCTCATTCTGCTCATTCTTCATCTGCCCTAAGCTTATCAAACCTTATCCACTGCAATTTCGTGCATTTCCTCTACCCACCCGCATCCGTCGACCTCATAGCCATCATGCCAACTCGTCTTGAACCTTGTAGCTACCAAGATCTCCTCCACATTTCCAAGTTTAAGGATTGCCATGAGATATTTTTGTGTGCTAGATGGGGTCCGTTCCTTCGCCTCCTTAATGGTCACGAACATGAAATCTCCTTATTGTTTGCAAAAGGGTTCGATGGTAAGACGACCAAGGTTGGCCAGCTTACCTTCCCAGTAACAGAAGAATCCATAGCCGCAGCTACGAAGCTACCCAGAGAAGGTGCCCGTTGGCACAAGCATTTGTTTCCCTCATGGACAACCCATGAGTTCGCCCTCAAGCCCGAGTATCAGCATATTAAAGGTGCAAAAGGAGTTCATCGAGAATGGGTTAGGCCCGAGTACCTTGAACCATTAACCGTCATTATTCACTTAATCACCAGTGAAGGTAATTTTTCAGTCTTCAAAGCCTATCATTTTCGATTATTGGCACACTTTGTTAATAATCAACCCCTAAATTTCCCTTTCTATTTCCTAAAAATCCTCGAAAAGATGTCTAGCCAGGTTCGAAAGAATACTGTTAACCCTGTTGGCAGTTTTTACCACCATTGCCTTATAAAAATCTTGATAACTCACCAATTAGAAGAAAAGGGTCAAACTTGGAAACGTTTTGTCTTTGAAACCCTGAACCCTTTCCTAGTAAAAAATCCTACTGTTAAATCCCCCGCCTCTCGAAAACGCCATCGTTTCCTAACCCGTAGCAATGAGCCGGCCCAAAACTATGCTAAGAAAGAAAAGGTTGCCAAGGTTGTAAGGTTTAGTGAGGATTCCCTCGGAGAAATATGCCCTGATCATGCATCTTCCCCTGAGCATGTCCACGAGAATGCAGCCACAGAACCCTCATTCTTCTCACTTATACCCACGAATTCAAGAAGGGATAATCACGACCAGAAAGTTGACCCAACCATTGTTTAGTCCGAGGAACAGACCACTGATTAGCCCATTGATCAGATGGACAATGAGCCAATGAACCCGTATAATCCCAGTGATCAAAAAAATGACTCTATCCCCGAGTCTCCTCTCCTCGCGTTGGCTAATTTATCAGCCAATCTACTTGAGGAACCTGTCTTGGAGCCTGCCTCTACATATACTGAAGATAAAGCCATTGAGGCTCCTATTACATCTGATGATCCCGAGCTACCTTTTCAGAAGGAATTGAGCCCTCAAAAGTACCTTATGTCCTTAGTAGAAGTCTCTATCCCACTCCAATATACTGTGGAAAAACTAACCTAAGATGTAGTAGAGCTAAGAAGCCAGAATGTAAAGTATGAAGAGATCATTGCTGGGCTTCGCCAAGAAAATAAGGACCTGTGTTTTCAGGTGAAATGTGTGGAAAATATAAACGACGCCAAAACAGCCTCCAACCTTTCTCTCCGTTTGAAGTAGACAATTTGAAGGAGCAGCTCCAGAAGTTTAGAGCTAAAAGCACTTCCTTGTCTAATTCGAAGGCAGCTGCTACTGCAGCTCAGCCTTCTTCCTAAAAAAAAATTCTCTTTTGCTCAGTGGGACCTGGCATATCTCTAGTTTGGGGGAATGTTGGTGTCCGTTTTTGTCACCATTTTTTAATATCAAATACACTCTGATTGACATTAATTTCACCATTTTTGATGTAATAAGTCTATCTCCTTTCCATTCAGACCGTCAAATGGAGCAGGTATGCGTTTATTTACACATCACATGAATTTTGGGTAAAAATTGTTATATTATGGTTTATTGATGTTTATTTTGCTTGTTTAGTAACTACATTTTGTTTTACAGGTTCTGGCTCTTAAACGACTCTTCAATTGGACGCGTATTGAAGTTGTGGACGATCAGCTGCATTCAACCTGCCGTTCAGACTCGCATTCGACTCGCACGATCGATGGTTGAGGTATGCTCAAGCCGTTAGAGAGTAAATCGGTGCATGGATTCTGTTTGGGACGTGGCCCTAATGGTATGTGAGATGATGTTTTGGAAGATACTTTCTCTTGTGCGCTCAACTCGACATCACATCCATCTCTGCCCACGTCAAGGGAGCATTGACACTTCAACAACTGCGTGAAGGATCAATGTTGTGGAATTCGGAACAAAGCTCTGTGTGCTGTCATGAAATTTATGAGGTCGTTCTTTGGCTACGAGATGTCACGAAATGATTAAGCAGAGCCATCCCTTGGCTTATGCGTGTCACACGCTATTAAATAGAGTCATTTTTGGGCATTCAAGATAGTCTGTTATTAAGTAGTCGACCACTAAAGGGTCGACTTGCTTTCTTCATTGTAATACTGTATAAATAGACGTCCCTGTAGCAGAGACGAGTTAGCCATTAGTCAGTTAGTCCTCTTATCTTTAGAATTGCCTATCTTTTTAGCTGCAAATGGATACCAAAGTACTATAACTCTATATTTTTATTAATACACTTCTGTCCCAATTTTATGGAAATTTATCAGCATGCGTGGTGATTGATTGATTAAGGCTCAACCACTGTTTGCTAAGACGGGCCCCTCAACAATCAGTGGTCTTCATCAGTATATAAATTGTCTTTGCCTATTGTAGATAAACCATGTCATTATTTTGTTTATGTATCTGCTATGTATATGATGTTTTTGTTCTGTGATATAAAATGATGCTGTGTTGTTTATGTAAATGATGTTTCTATTTATGTTATGTATATTTTGTTGCTATTTATATCAATGTTTCCAGAAGTTAAATGGTGACCGGTCACACTTAGGTTCATTTAAGCTTGCTTTATAGAATATGTCACACTCAGGTTCATTTAGTTTGCTTAAGTAGTTTAAATCACATCTGGTTTATTTAGTTGCTTAATTAGTTTTATTTAAAAGATTTAGTTTGCTTAGTTAACTTAGAGTCTAGTTAGTTTCACCTCTTAGATCTGCTCATAGACTAAAGTTCTATAGTTTATTTCTAATAGCATTGGATTAGCTTAAGTTATATCTCAATCTCATAGAAATAATTAGTTTCCTAAATTATGCTTAACCATAGATATCTTTTTCTTATTCTAGCTCTTAACTAGCTTATCCATTGCTTCCCCTACACTATAGGATCATATGCATCAGCCAACTGGTAGGTAAGATCATCCCCATATTCTCTTCCCTTTATTTTAAGTCGTTTTCCTCCATTCATACTATCATTCGGATAGTCATTCGGACTGGCATTCGGACCTTCATACTTCCTGCATCATTTTACTTAATTAGAATTCAATTTTTAGGTTTTCTTCAAATTATAATTTCTTTCACCCTTAATTAGTATTCTTAGGAGTCATTAAGACCTTGTTGCATTTCATATGAATTTTTAATCAAGTTTTGTCATCATCCGTAGCTTTCCTTTTCTCTTTCCTTGAACCTTGCTTTAGTTGTTTACAAGTTATATTTTCCTTATGTTTGATTTATCAATGCTTTATGGTTACAGAATTTATCAGTATTCATTTTCAGTGCAGTTTATTGTATGTTAATAATATCAATATTAGGTTAGGTTTAGTAATTTGATTCTCAGAATCACCTCAGTCTTGGATTATTCTTCTCATGCTAATAATGGATTCATGGAATAGGATTTAGTTCAGAAATACTATATCTTTATCATGTTTTCTTTCTGATTCTGAATTAAACATCTTTATCAAGTTTTCTACTTGCTTCTAGACTTCTTAGTTCAATTCTCTCGTTTATAAATAGGAGATAGGTCATTATGTTTAAAGTTAATTGTAGTTGGATAATCTTTAGCTTGCATTTATTTGTAGAAGTTAAATTAGATTTAATTTCATTTTGTTTTCTTGTTACATTTGAAATCCACTTCGATACATTCACCCCTATTCCCATCACATTTGGTACACTTCCTCAGGATTCCCAAGGAGAATGGAATTAGATGCCTTAGTGTAGTCTTGAATAATTTGCTTTTGTCTTATCTGTTGATTAATCATAGAATAGAGTAGTATTGTTTGACACTATTTTGATCTAGTAGTTTAGATAGGTTCAGTTAGTTTCTTTGTTGTCTTTCTGAAGTTTAACTCCGTTTTTCATTTTGAAAGATCTTTCGATCTTTTCTCTATTTAATCTTTTAAGGTCCGACAAGCCAAAATTTAAGTATCATCCTACCTTAGCATATACTTTGCCTCAACTCTAAGATTACCAACCCTGATCGATAATTAAATATTAGGTGTTTTCTTTTAGATAGCTCACACACCTAACAAAAGTAAACCAAACCAACCAAATTCAACCATGCCCAAACAATCAAATTTAACCAAATTCAAACACATTCAACCATGCCCAAACAACCAAAGTTAATTAATGTTAACCAAACAACCAATCTCAAGAAAAGTCAACCATGGTCAACCAAAGAATGTAAACCAAATTCAACCATGGTTAACTAAACAAAGTAAACAAAGTAAACAAAGTAAACAAAGTAAACAATGTAAATGTCTAATCAAACAATGTAAACCAAAGTCGACCAAACTAAACCAAAAACAACCAAACAATGTAAACATGGTCAACCAAACATTGTAAACGAAGTAAAGAATTCAAGCAAAGTCAACCAATGTCAACCATGCCCAAACAACCTAATTCATTTGAATTCAACCATATTCAAACAACCAAAGTCAACTAAAACAACCAAATTCGACCATGCAAAACAACTAAATTCGACAAAAGTCAATCACAGTCAGCCATACCCAAACAACCAAATTTTACCAAACAACCAAGTTCAACCCTGTCGAATCAACAAAAATCAACCATGCCCAAATAATGTAACGATGTTTAAGCATAGTAAACCATGATCAACAAAGTCAACCATAGTGAACTAGACATTTTAAATAAAATTCATCCAAAGGAAACCATGCCCAAACAAGGAAACTCATCCAAAGGAAACTATGCCCAAACAACCAAACTCAGCCATGCCCATAGTCAACCACAGTCAACCATGCCCAAACAACAAAATTTAATCAAAGTCAACCAAACAACTAAGGTTGACCAAAGTCAAGCATGGTTAACCAAACAATGTAAACCAAAGTCAACCATGGTTAACCAAATAAAGTAAACAAGGTCAACCTAACAATGTAAGCCAAATTCAACCATAGTCAACCAAATAATGTAAGGGAGAAAGTCAATCAAAGTAAACAATGTTAACATGGTTAACCAAACAATGTAAACCAAAGTCAACCATAAATAACCATACAATGTAAACATAGTCAATCAAACATTTTAAACGATATAAACAATTCAAGCAAAGTCAACCATGTCCAAAAAACCAAAGTCATCCAAAGTCAACCATGCCTAAACAACCAAAGTCATGAAAAACAACCAAATTCAACCATGCCCAAACAACCAAAGTCAACGAAAGTCAACCACGCCCAAACAACCAAAGTCAATCAATGTCAACCAGACAGCTAAGGTCAACCAAAGTTAACCATGGTAAACCATACAATGTAAACCAAAGTCAACCATGGTTAACCAAACAAAGCAAACAATGTAAACATGGTCAACCAAACAATGTAAACCAAAGTCAACCAAAAAATGTAAGGCCCAAAGTCAACCAAAGCAAACAATGTAAACATGGTCAACCAAACATTGTATACCAAATTCAACCATACTCAATTTGTCAACCAAAGTCAACCACATCCACTCATAGTCAAATGTAGTAAACCATACTCAAGTAAAGCCAACCAAAGTTAGCCAAAGTCAACCATTATTTACCAAAGCTAACCAAATTCAATGAGAATCAAAAGTCAAACAATGTCAACGAAAAGTCAATTTCGGCCAAACAAGTCTGCCATAGTCAACAATAACTAACCATAGTCAATTAGTCAACCAAACTCAACCATAGTAAAACATGGTTAAAAATAGTCAATCATGGTCAACCATAGTAAACCAATGTCAATTATGCCCAACCAAAGTTAACCATGATACAATATCTACCATGGATTGAAGTCAACCAAGGATTGTAGTGAACTATGAATTGAATTCAACTAAGGATTGTAGTCAACCTTGGTTGAAGTCAACCATTATATTTAGGTCAACTATAGATTGAGTTCAATCTTGGATTGAAGTTAACCTTGCTTAAAAGTCAACCATGTATTGGATTCCACCTGACTTAAAAGTCAACTATGAATTGAATTCAAACATGGATTGAAGTCAACCATGGATTGAAATCATTAATGTTGGTATTATTATTGGACTAAATTCAACCATTGGAGCATTGCCAACCTTTAAGACAACCTTCGATTGAAGTCAACCTTCGATTGAAGTCAACCTTCGATTCAAATCACCCACATATTGAAGTCAGCTTTGGATTGAATTCAAATATTTATTGAAGTCAAATATGGAGGGAAGTCAAAATTGGATTGAATTCACCCATTGGATTGAATTCAACCTTGCTTAAAAGTCAACCTTTGATTGAAGGCAACTATGGATTGAAGTTAACCATGGATTGAATTCAACTATGTTTAAACGAAAACTATGGGTTGAATTCAACTATGGATTGAATTCAAGCAAGTAGTGAAGTCAACCTTGGATTGAAGTCAACCATGGATTGAATTCAACTATGTTTAAACAAAAACTATGGGTTGAATTCAACTATGGATTGAAGTCAACCAAGTAGTGAAGTCAACCTTGGCATGAAATCAACCATGGATTCATGTTGAATTCAACCATGGTTCTTTTGGTTATTTCAACCATGATCAATGATGGTTTAACATGGTTCTCCATAACTAACCATTTTAAGTCAACCATGTTTCACTAAAGTCAACTGTGTTTAACCAACATCGACCATAGTGAACCATGGTTAACCAAAGTTAACCATGGTAAAAAATGAGATGTCATCAACCATGGCTAAACATAGTTAACCATGGTTAACTAAAGTTGACCATAGTTGACTATGATGCAACCATATGGAACCATGATGCACTAAAGTCAACCATGCCTAAACAATGGTAAAAAATGGATTAATATAGTCTATCTTAGTCAAACAAACTTAATAATGCCCAAACAAAGTCAAACAAAGCCAACCATGCCCAAACAACCAAAGTCAAACAAAGACAACCATGCCTAGACAACCAAAGCCAACTGGAAAAACAACCAAATTCAAACAAAGACAACCATGCATAGATAGCCAAAGTCAACCAAACAACCAAAGTCGTCCAAACTAAACCAAATTCAACCATGCCCAAACAATGTAAACCCTAGTTAAAGATAATAAACTATGGACAATTAAACAATGTAAACCAAATTCATACAAATAATGTAAATTAAAGTCAACCAAAGTCAACCATGCTTAAACAACCAAAGTCATCCAAAGGAAACCATTCCCAAACAACCAAAGTCAACTAAAACAACCAAATTCAACCATGCCAAAACAACTAAAGTTAACCAAAGTCAACACAGTCAACCATGCCCAAAGAACCAAAGTTAATCGAAGTCAACCACAACAACCAAAGTTAACCAAATAACCAAGGTTAACCTTGTCAAATAAAAAAAAGTCAACCATGCTAAAATAATGTAAACCAAAGTCAACAATAGGCAGCATACGATGTAAACATGGTCAACAAAACAATGTAAATGATGTAAACAATTCAAGCAAATTCAAGCAAAGTCTACCATTCCCAAACAACCAAAGTTAACCAAAACAACCAAATTCAATCATTCCCAAACAATCAAAGTCAACCACAGTAAACCATGTCCAAACAACCAAAGATAATCAAAGTCAACCAAAACAACCAAAGTCAACCAAACAACCAAGGTCGACCAAAGTGAACCATGGAAAACTAAACAATGTAAACCAAATTCAACCATGGTTAACCAAACAAATCAAACAATGTTAACATGGTCAACCAAACAATGTAAACCAAGGCCAACCCTGGTCAATCAAACAATGTAAACCAAGGTCAAACCTGGTCAACCAAACAATTCAAGGCCCAAAGTCAACCAAAGTAAATAATGTAAACATGGTCAACCAAACATTGTAAACGAAAGTCAACCAAATTCAACCACATCCACTCATAGTTAACCATAGTAAACCATAATCAAGCAAAACCTACCAAAGTTAACCAAAAGTAACCAAATTCAATGAGAGTCAAAAGTCAAACAATCTCAAAAATCAATTGCGGTGAAAAAAAGTCAACCATAGTCAACAATGGATAACCATAGTCAATTAGTCAACCAAACTTAACCATAGTCACTAGGTTTTTTGGACTGAAAATCCGACGGCCAACAATTCAAATTTTCTACATCTTGTGGTCGATCATCCAACAACCTCCATATTTTTTTAACGTCGGTCCAAAGTCGGCTAAAATCCGATGGCTGGAACTTTGTCGATTATTTGACGCCATGAGGAAGTCGGATAACTGACTTTGGGCACTTCATAGGAAGTCAGATATCTTCAGTATGGGCGTTGGATATCCGATGACCATTACACATGGAAAGGGCTGGAATCCGACGTTCCTTGCCATGGGATGGATGGAAAGAAAGTCAGATACCTTCGGTGTCGGCATCGGATATCCGACGACCATTACACATGGAAAGGGATGGAATATGACGTTCCTTGCCGTCGGAGGTATGGCAAGAACGTTGGATACCTTTGGTGTGTGCATCGGATATTCGACGACCATTACACATGGAAAGGGATGGAATCCGACGTTCCTTGCCATCGGAGGTATGGCACGAACATTGGATATCTTCGATGTGGGCATCGGATATCTGACAACCATTACACATGGAAAAGGGATGAAAACCGACGTTCCTTGTCATCGGAGGTATGGCACGAATGTCGAATTTCTTCGATGTGGGCGTCGGATATCCGACAACCATTACATGAGAAAAAACTTGGAATCTGATGTTCCTTGCCATCGGAGGTATGGAAAGAACGCTGGTTTAGGGTTGCGTTGTCGTCAGATATCCGACTACCTTATGATATTATAAATAAAAAAAATACATTGTTATTTGGAAATCAATAGATATACTATTATTCTTGGATCTCACGAAGAGAGGCATGTTGGCTTCCAATCAACATAGTTAGGTCTCATTATGCCCATCTAAAGATTCAAAGGGTATGGGGATGCAAATATACAAACACATAGGAGTGATAAAAAAAACCAATAGAACATGGATGATAGGGGTTGTACTATATTGAAAACTTTGCAAATCACACAAATTGAAAAATCATTGTCCTAAATCTGGAAAATTCACACCACTAAAGTCACACAACTCCAAAGCTAAATCAACACACCCTCTTCAAAAAAAAATTATACTGCTGAAATAAAATCACACATGCTTGAAATGAAATCTCACACTGTGAAAAGGGAGGTCACACTTGCTTGAAAGAAGTCTCATACTACTGAAAGTATAATTTATAATTTATAATTCTTGACGGGAATTGCTAAAAACATAGTATACTTTATTGAAATGCATCATTCTTCTATGATATCAATTTAGTTGATGATTGGAGAATCTATGTGCTACATGTGTCTTGATATCCTTCCCGAATGTATTGGAGTTGATGTATAGTGCGTTCCTTCCCATTTTAGAATTGCATTCTAAAATTAGGTTGTGACAATGTGCCATCCTTCTTTGGAATTCATAATTTGTATGCCAAGTTAAGGTAGATCAGAGAATGATATTGGATCTCTTCCCCATGCACACATAAATTTCAACATTTTCATCCTTTATGTAAATCTAACTTGTATTGACCATCTTTCTGAAGGCATTAACCACAAGTTGATTGAAGGATGGAGTTGCATGTAATCAGCTTGGATATTGTGTATAGAACATAGAACCATGTTGAAGAAGAACCATATGCTCAATCCCCAATTTGTATGCCACAAGTATTGGATTTAATGATTTATTGCAAAAATTGGTACTGGAAACAATCATGAAGACTCAACATTCACTATTAGCTAAATTGATCATTAAAAACCATTAAAAATTATTAAAACAGAGGAATAAATATAAATAAGCAGTTAGGTCTCAGTATGCCCATCTAGGGTTTCAAAGGGTATGGGGATGCAAATATACAAAAACATAGGAGTGATAAAAAAAACCAATAGAATGGATGAAAAGATTTCAAAACTCAAACCCAACACTCCCCCAAGCCTAAAGTTTTTCATGTCCTCATGCAAAGAGGATTCTTCTCTAGGATCAAATGAAATATTTCTACCTTGGCTATTTAATATAACCTTGAAGCATTGAGTGTATTATTTAAGTTTCTATCCATTCTATTCTTCATGTTGTGAAGCCAAATCTTGAGATATTTGTTACGTCAATCACAAAATGATAATGGAAAATTGGATGAGGTAATGCAAACAATCATGGACATAGGTGACTTGCACAAATTCTGATTTCGAATCCTTGCAGTGATTCGAAATAAGATAAGAAATAGAATAATGTGGATCATGCAAGTGTACAATTAATAGGACATGGTATACATGGCAGTTAAAAGCACTTAGTGTTGTCATGAAAAACATTCTCACTTTTTCTTGCTTATCTCGAAGGACATCAATTAGCACTGATATTATTCTAGTACTAGCCACTTCATCTTCATTAAGAGTTTCATGTCGAATCAACAAACCCATTGCAAACAAGATCTCACTCTACTCCACAAATAGTTACTCAAGTGATATTTCATCATCTGGAAACCCGAAATTGGTTATTAGGAGCAACCAAACATCACAACAAGCTCCAAGAAATTGTCAAAATTCAGATGACACGCGAGTGGGTTGTAGAAATCCAGCATCGTAGCCATTCATTGAGCTCCTCTATGTTTCGAGAATAATTTAATATTCTCTACTGAATAGGGCCAACCACGTGAAGGTGGAAGCTCTTATGGCCCCTCCCCCCCCTCACATCACTCTCAATTCCCCATACCCAATCCATGTACTTGAAAAAAAAATACGTGCCAATTCATCCATATTTCATCATGAACTTTCATCTACCATTCATTCAATAAAGGCTAACATTCATTAAACCATTGTTTCATTCAGTCAACATATTCATACAATAAAAGATAACATTCAATAAACTATTCATTCATTCAGTCAACACATTCATTCAATAAAAGCTTACATTCAATAAAGGTAACAGTTTACTACACTGAATCATTAAACCATTAAACCATTCATTCATCCATTAGGCCAAAAATCATGGATGATATATTATTATAAAAAATAATTAGACGACATTTTTCTAGTCACTTCTTTTGTTCAATGGCAAGCAAGAGATTGCATTAAAACTGCAGAGAATGACACCTCACCTATGGAAGTTGCAATATAATAGAAATCGTCAAGGTACGTACGAATCATCGTATATGAAATGTTATATTGTTTACTGTAATTGACATCGATTTATGTACTAATTTCTTTATAAACTACTATTCATGATTGTCGTTCATGTGATCATGAAGGCATTAATGGGCTTCCACGAGGAATGAAAAGTTATCCTAGACAATTTAGTAGGTTGCCCTACTATGAGCACCTACAAGTTGATCATCTGTTTGATACAATGCATATCGGAAAGAATGTGACTGAAACATTATGACGAATATTGGATGGAAGGAGTGAGAAAGAAAAAATTGTCAAAATTTGCAAAGACATTCAAGAAGGCAGCCATGCAATGAAAGACGTCATTCAATTTCATAGCAATGGAGAGAAAATTAATATAAACTCACTTCCAAGGATGTTAACGGAACAACAAAGTAATTCCGTAAAAGAAGTCATGCGAAAAATTAAATTTCCCACCTGATTTTGTGTGAACATGAAGAATATCATAACAAAGAAAGGTGATTTTGTGGGGGTGAAAATGCACGATTGGCATGTCTTCATGAAGGTAATTATTATGGTATGCATTTAATTTTATTTTTTTCTATTCCAGTGAATATGGTTGGTATTTTTGTTTGTCTACTCTTTGTTTAAAAAATGAAACGATTTGTATATTGTTACAGTTTGTTCTACCTCTCTCTCTCCCGGAAAACTTCGACAATAATGTCAAACAAGTAATATATAATCTCGGGAAATACATGAGGTAAGTGGCGATTTTTTGCATGTGCTTAGTGTTTGTTTAATTCATCGTAGAACTTATATTTGTTTTTTGTTCTCTAATTCATGTTATGTAATATAATGTTTTTTCCTTTAATCTCTTGATTGGGTTGTCATGTTACTTGTAGATGGGTGTCATCTAAAGAATTCCATAAAGAATATATAAAGTATTGGAGGAGAGAAATTTCTCGTCTCATGTGTGAAATGCAGAAGCATCTACCTTCAGCATTTTTCAATGCACAGGAACACTACCTCATACACTAAGTTGAGGAGATTGAATTGTGTGGACCTACGCACTCAAGGTCCATGTGGATGGTTGAGAGGCACTTGAAATTTATGAAGGGTTTGGTCAGACAACGAGCATATGATGTGGGTTCTATGATGGAGGGATATATGGTATACCAAAACATGTTGTATATTAGTGAATATCTTCCTATATTAGCGTCAAAGCTCAATTTACGTCGCATTTGTGATCCGGACTACAATAAAGATTTTGAAGAGGAGTACCCGAAGCGGAAAGGTAGATCGAGGAAGGTGAAATGTAATATAACACATTTGATTGTTGATTTTTATGTATATATATCATACATATTCTATTTTTATATTCTATTTTTTGCATCCATTTAGATTGTAATATACTTTGTTAAGTGACTATACATTTGTATTGAATTTTAATTTTATTGTCATCAAACAGTTGGTCGAGAGTGGAATGCAAATCATTTATACATCACAAACAATCTTGACTAGATGAAGGTATAGATTGAACGATGTGAACGATCTGGTCATGGAATATCATGGGAAGGTGTGGATTCATTGGTTAAAGTTGCACCTTGCAATGGAGATACCAATCTAACACAAAGGGAAATCAATTTAGCATATGGTTTAAAAGATAAGCAGGTAAACATATTAATCAACCACACTATTTTTTTTTTTTGCAAACATATTGTCGTTGTACACGCTGATTTTTTTCCCTGTATGGCATTATAAACATGCACTAGTTAATCATAAATATTGGATCGTTATGTAATATTTTCCTGTGTGGATTGTTGTATGTAAAACACCATAAGGATATGTGGTGCAATGGCTGTAGACATCGCATCAAAAAGTTGGATGAAACGAAAAAAACATCAGATTGTGGGATATCTGCAGTCTTTGAGGTGACCAACATTTCCTCTAGAAGTGACAGACATCCAGAACTCTCTAAAAATCGATACCATGGGTATCTGGAAGACATTCTTTAGTGTGAATTTAAATCCTTCAAGGTATTTCTGTTCGTTTTCAAATGGTACAGGTGTCGATTGAATCAACGTGACCTCGATAAAACAATTATTGAACATGATAATGGATTTACCATGGTAAATACAAGGTTTTTTGAGCTAGGAACAGAGCCCTATGTTCTTCCAACCCAATGTGAACAGGTATTTTACTCTGAGGTTCCAGGTAGAGCGGGTTAGTCATTTGTTGTGAGACACGATCCAAGGGGAAGGTCGGTAAATTATAACGTAGATGAAGGTAATGAAGACATTCTCGAAGAAGAAGACGTCGTTGAAGATGATCATTGTTGAATATTGTAACTTCTAAGAATATTATATTTGTACATTATTTATTCCGGAGATGTTTCATTCCTCCGAGGTAATCCTACTATGTATCTGGAGATGTTTATTCCTCCAGGGTTTGGTATTAACTAGGGTTATTAGACCCACCATGTGTGGGTCGGCCCTGTAGTTATATTTTAGGGGTTATTAGACTTCTCCAGGTGAGGTCGGCCCCAACAGGTCTTTTAGTCAGTTGAGAGTCAAGTATAAATAGAGGAGGTGAACTCCTCATTAGATCACTCACTCACTTGTGGAAGAGTGCGCACTTGTTTGGGATATCAGCTTAGGAGACAAAGGAAGGAGGAGCACATCTTGTATTTTGGTTGATCATCTTATTGAGGAAAGCTTTACTGGGTTTTCTACCCCATGAGGGTTTCCCAGGATATATTGTGTGTCTATCTTGTGATTATGTTTCTTTCAGTGATCTTGCTTGGTTATTTGGTTTAAACTTAACATGGTATCAGAGCTAGACTGAATAGGACATCTTTCACAAGGTAAGATTATCTTTCTCTCTCTTTTTGGTGAAGTTAGGGTTTCAGCCCAAAGTTGGTATTATTGATTTTTGGTTGCATGGCTGGATAGCCCTCCTCAATACCTTTCTTTTAAGCCCTAGATCGAACTTTTTGGTTGGGTAGAACTCCGGGAATTGCAAACCCTAATTCTACCAAAAGTGCGATACGTTAGATTTTGGTTTCAGAAAAAAGTTGGAATTTTTTTATTTCTGATTACATGGTTGGATAGCTCTTATCAAAAGCATTCTTTTAAGCTATAGATCGAACTTTTTGGTTAAGTAGAACTCCGGGAAAGTCAAACCCTAATTCTACCAAAAGTGCGATAAAATTCTGTTTCAGTTTCCGGAAAAGTGAAAAGTAACTTTTCAAGTAAGTCTACTCTGTCTCTTGGACTCCCCCAAGAGAAGATGGCTCCAAATACTAAGCTTGAAGACAAGCTAGAAGGCATAGAGAATTTCCGGGCATGGAAATACAGAATTGGTCTCATTCTTGAAGAGAATGATCTTGCTCAGTTTATCAAGGAAGAAGTTGCAGAACCAGAAGGAGATGAATCCAAAGAGAAGCATAGGAAAGATTTGATTAGGGCAAAGAGAATCATAGCTGATTCCATCAAAGACCACTTGATTCCCCAAGTGGCCTCCAAGAAGACTCCAAAGGAAATGTATGATGCCCTAGGAAGAATGTATGAAGGGAAGAACATCAATAGGAAGATGAATCTGAGGACTAAATTGAAGAGCACCAAGATGCACAAAGGAGAATCCATTCAAGACTACTTCTCAAGGGTTTCACAAATCAAGGAACAACTAGATGCAATTGGTGATACCCTTGATGAGGATGAACTTGTGATGACTGCCCTCAATGGTCTCACTAGATCTTGGGAGTCATTTATACAAACCATGTGTGCCAGGAAAGAGAGCATGAAGTTTGATGTAGTATGGGAGGATTGTGTTCAAGAAGAAGCTAGGGTTGCAAATAGAGAAGCCCTTCTCAAAGAGGATGACCAAGCCTTAGCCACTATACCAAAAGAAGAAGAATGAGTCATCTCAAGAGAGTTGACCACAAAGGATCTCAACACTTCTCTAGATCTAACAAGAGAAGAGGACCCAATTCAGCAAGAGATCTTTCTACGGTAGAATGCTACAATTGTCATAAATTGGGACACATCTCCAGATTTTGTCCTTCTCCAAGGAAGAAAGTCTTCCACAAAAGACATCATGCACATATGGCAGAAAATGATAGTGAAGAAGAAGAAGAGGAAGAAGATGAAGAAGAAGAAGAAGAGGTAGAGGTAAAACCCAAAAGGAAAAGATGTAAGGTGAGGAAAGAAGATCCAGAAGAATATGTTCTATTCTCTGCACTCTCTGGATCTGTATCTCCTGGAGAAGATACATGGCTCATTGATAGTGGTGCTTCCAAGCACATGACAGGTCAAAGGAAGACATTCTCAAAACTTGAAGAAAAATCTTCTTCACAGAAAGTATCTCTAGGAGATGACTACCAATATCCTATCAAAGGAATTGGTGAAGCTAGCTATAAGCTAGATTCTGGAACACCCTTGAAGATGAAAGACATCTTATATGTTCCAGGTTTAAAAAAGAACCTTCTCTCTATTTCAGCACTAGATAAGAAAGGCTTCAGAGTAGCCTTCATAGATGGACAAGTACTCATGTGGTCCAAAGGGAAGACAATTAAAGATGCAGTTGTTATTGGTGAAGAAGAAGGAGGTCTCTATAAACTCAAGGGTCATCCAGAAGCTGCCCTTGCACATGAGATCTCCAGCCCCAGTGAGCTATGGCATAGAAGATTAGCCCACATCAACTTTAAAGCCTTACCCTATGTAAGCAAGGTAGTCATAGGATTACCAGATTTAAAAGCTGATCATGATGGCTCATGTAAAGGATGTAAGAAAGGGAAAAATATCAAGAACCCCTTTCCAAAAAGTGAAACAAAGACTAAGAACATTTTAGAGCTTATACACTCAGATGTATGTGGTCCAATGCCCACCACTTCCTTAAGTGGGTTTGAATACTATCTTTCATTCATAGATGACTATTCAAGGAAAACTTGGATATACTTCCTGAAAGGTAAGAATGAAGTCTTTGGAAAATTCAAAGAGTTCAAGGCTCTAATAGAAAATCTATCAGACAAGAAAATCAAAACTCTCAGAACAGATAATGGCGGAGAATTCACCTCAAAGGAATTTGAGGACTTTTGCAAAGAAGCTGGAATTAAAAGGGAACTAACTACTCCCTACAATCCCCAACAGAATGGGGTGGCTGAAAGGAAAAATAGAACAATCATGGAAGCTGTGAAGACCATGATACATGACCAAGATCTTCCCATGTACTTATGGGCTGAAGCAGCCAAGACAGCAGTTTATGTGCAAAATAGATTATCTCACAGTGCTCTTGAATTCAAAACTCCAGAAGAAGTGTTTACAGGTAAGAAGCCTGAGGTAAGTCATCTTAAAATATTTGGGTGTCCTGTGTATATCCACATTCCAAAAGAAAAGAGAACCAAGTTGGATCCCTCAGGCAAGAAGGGAATGTTTGTTGGTTATTGTGAAACTTCCAAAGCCTTCAGAATCTACATACCAGGTTTCCATCATATAGAAATAAGTAGAGATGTAACCTTTGATGAGGAAGCAGCTCTCAAGAAATCCAGAAAGTGTCAACTTGAAGAAGTTTATGAAGAAGATTCATCACCCAGAATTTCAGAGACTGTTCACATTCCTGAAGAAGCTACACCAGAGGATCATGACATGCTGGAACCTCAAGAACCCCCTATTGCAGAACTATCCAGGAAAAGAAGACCAGCATGGGCTAGAGATATTATTCAAGGAGCTGAAAGATATGGAGCTCCTGAAGGCTCCACTAGAGAAAGAAAGAAACCAAAGCTAGTGTCCAACTATATGGCCTTAATGTGTGATCTTGTGGATCAACTACCTACTAGCTATGAAGAGGCAGCTCAGAAGAAAGAATGGGTAGAAGCAATGACAGAAGAATATCAGTCAATAATGAAAAATGATGTTTGGGATATAGTTCCCAAGCCAAAAGATAAAAGTGTGGTTTCTTCCAAATGGATTTTCAAAATAAAACATGCCGCAGATGGAAGCATTGAAAAATACAAAGCAAGATTTGTAGCCAGAGGATTCTCTCAGAAGGAGGGAATTGACTACGAAGAAACATTTGCACCAGTTGCCAGGTATACTTCAATTAGAACTATTATGGCTCTTGCATCCTTGATGAAGTGGAAATTACACCAAATGGATGTTAAGACAGCTTTTCTGAATGGTGTAATTGAAGAAGAAGTAGAGAAACCTCAAGGGTTTGAGGTTAATGATGGAAGAACTCATGTATGCAAATTAAAGAAGGCAAGCTCCAAGGGCTTGGTACGGAAGGATTGACAATTTCTTAACTAGCATGGGCTTTACTAAAAGTAAAGCTGACCCAAATCTTTATCTCAAGGTGATGGATGATGAACCAATTATATTGCTGTTGTATGTAGATGATCTTTTCCTAACTGGAGATGAGAAACAGATTATTGAAAGCAAGAAGAAGCTTTCTTCAGAATTCGAGATGAAAGATCTCGGATTAATGCACTACTTCTTAGGTCTAGAAGTATGGCAAGAACCAAAAGGGATCTTTCTAAACCAAGGTAAGTACACTGTGGAGATTCTCAAAAGATTTGATATGTTGGAGTGTAAAGCCATGGCCACTCCCATGGACTCCAACTTAAAGTTATTAGTTAATGATTCATCAGAACTAGTGGACATAACTCTATATAGACAAATCATTGGATCATTGATGTATTTAACAAATACTAGACCTGATATATGCTTTGCTGTAAATACCCTAAGTCAGTATCTAGTAGAACCTAGAAAGGTTCATTTAATAGCTGCAAAGCATATAATGAGGTACCTAAAAGGTACATTAGATTTTGGCCTATTTTATCTTGGAGGTCATGAACTCAGATTACATGGTTACTCAGATTCTGATTGGGCTGGTAGTGTCTCAGATAGAAAAAGTACCTCAGGTGGATGTTATGGTCTTGAATCTGCCATGATCTCATGGTTCAGCAAGAAACAATCAAGTGTGGCCCTCAGTACTGCTGAAGCTGAATACATAGCTGCCTGTTCTGCCAGCTGTGAAGCAGTATGGCTTCGGAAACTTCTATCTGGAGTGTTTGAATTAGAAATGGAACCCACTGTGATTATGTGTGATAATCAAAGCTGCATCAAGATGACTGAAAATCCTGTGTTTCATGATAAGTCAAAACACATAGAGATCCGTTACTTTTATATTCGAGATATGGTGCAGAAAGGAGCTATCAAGCTAGAGTATATAAGCACTGAGGATCAAATTGCTGATATCCTGACCAAGCCCCTGTCTCGAGTAAAGTTTGAACACTTCCGAGACAAGCTTGGTGTAGTTCAGAAGAACCCTCCTCGAAAGGGGGAGTAGCACAGTATGAGACAGACAAGCCTATCTCATCAATGATGAGGTTACTTATTTTTCTTTGCACTTACTCACCTAAAATTATTTAGATTTAGGACTCTTATATTCTTTATTTTGATGATAGATGTATACATGCTTTTGATGTTAGATGCTTTTTGATGGTTAGATGTATACATGCTTTTGATGATGATAATTGTTATGGTTATACATGTTTTGATGATGATGACACATGTTATGGTTATACATGTTTTGATGATGATGATACATGTTATGGTTATACATGTTTTTATGATAATGATACATGTTATGGTTATACATGTTTTGATGATGATGATACATGTTATGGTTATACATGTTTTTATGATAATGATACATGTTATGGTTATACATGTTTTGATGATGATGATACATGTGATTATATATGCTTTTGATGTTGATGATACATGTTGTGGTGATACATGTTATGATGATGAAGATACATGTTCTTGATGAACATGTGAAGGGATTGGATCATTCCTGGACTTCAGTCCGAAAGAAGAGCCGTAGACGTATGTCTTCGATAATGAAGTTCTTGATGAACATGTGAAGGGATTGGATCATTCCTGGACTTCAGTCCGAAAGAAGAGCCGTAGACGTATGTCTTCGATAATGAAGTTCTTGATGAACATGTGAAGGGATTGGATCATTCCTGGACTTCAGTCCGAAAGAAGAGCCGTAGACGTATGTCTTCGATAATGAAGTTCTTGATGAACATGTGAAGGGATTGGATCATTCCTGGACTTCAGTCCGAAAGAAGAGCCGTAGACGTATGTCTTCGATAATGAAGTTCTTGATGAACATGTGAAGGGATTGGATCATTCCTAGACTTCAGTCCGAAAGAAGAGCCGTAGACGTATGTCTTCGATAATGAAGTTCTTGATGAACATGTGAAGGGATTGGATCATTCCTGGACTTCAGTCCGAAAGAAGAGCCGTAGACGTATGTCTTCGATAATGAATTTCTTGATGAACATGTGAAGGGATTGGATCATTCCTGGACTTCAGTCCGAAAGAAGAGCCGTAGACGCATGTCTTCTCGAGAATGAAGTCCTTGGTGGACGGTTAAGGATTAAGTCATCCTTGGACGTAGGTCCTAAATGTACGGTTGAGGATTAAGTCATCCTTGGACGTGGTCCTAAAAGACGGTGGAGGATTAAGTCATCCTTGGACGTGGTCCTAAAAGACGGTGGAGGATTAAGTCATCCTTGGACGTGGCCCTAAAAGACGGTGGAGGATTAAGTCATCCTTGGACATGGTCCTAAAAGACGGTGGAGGATTAAGTCATCCTTGGATGTGGTCCTAAAAGACAGTGGAGGATTAAGTCATCCTTGGACGTGGTCCTAAAAGACGGTGGAGGATTAAGTCATCCTTGGACATGGTCCTAAAAGACGGTGGAGGATTAAGTCATCCTTGGACGTGGTCCTAAAAGACGGTGGAGGATTAAGTCATCCTTGGACATGGTCCTAAAAGACGGTGGAGGATTAAGTCATCCTTGGACATGGTCCTAAAAGACGGTGGAGGATTAAGTCATCCTTGGACGTGGTCCTAAATGTACGGTGGAGGATTAAGTCATCCTTGGACGATGTCCTAAATGTACGGTAAGGATTGGATCATCCTTGGACTTTGGTCCTGTAAACTGACCCGTAGACGTGAGGTCTCCGAGAACATGATAGGACTGGATCGTCCCTGGACTTCGGTTCAAAATGTACATGACTGGTTTACATCATCCTTTGATGATGCTGATGATCGTGCGATGACGATGCTGATAATCGTGTGATGACGATGCTGATGATCGTGTGATGACGATGCTGATGACGATGCTGATGATCGTGTGATGACGATGCTGATGATCGTGCGATGACGATGCTGATGATCGTGTGATGACAATGCTGATGATCGTGTGATGACGATGCTGATGATCGTGTGATGACGATGCTGATGATCGTGTGATGACGATGCTTATGATCGTGTGACGATGATGATGATGATCGTGTGATGACGATGCTGATGATCGTATGATGATGCTGATGACGATGTTGATGTTCTAGTAACTAGTCAAGTTACTGATGATGATGAATTGAAGAAAGTTTCCGATGATATATAGATGATGTATTAAATGACTCCTTGCTCCTACAGATGTTGTTATAATATCCTTCTCGTTAAGGGGGAGTGTTGAATATTGTAACTTCTAAGAATATTATATTTGTACATTATTTATTCCGGAGATGTTTCATTCCTCCGAGGTAATCCTACTATGTATCTGGAGATGTTTATTCCTCCAGGGTTTGGTATTAACTAGGGTTATTAGACCCACCATGTGTGGGTCGGCCCTGTAGTTATATTTTAGGGGTTATTAGACTTCTCCAGGTGAGGTCGGCCCCAATAGGTCTTTTAGTCAGTTGAGAGTCAAGTATAAATAGAGGAGGTGAACTCCTCATTAGATCACTCACTCACTTGTGGAAGAGTGCGCACTTGTCTGGGAGATCAGCTTAGGAGACAAAGGAAGGAGGAGCACATCTTGTATTTTGTTTGATCATCTTATTGAGGAAAGCTTTACTGGATTTTCTACCCCATGAGGGTTTCCCAGGATATATTGTGTGTCTATCTTGTGATTATGTTTCTTTCAGTGATCTTGCTTGGTTATTTGGTTTAAACTTAACAATCATGATCAACATGAGTTAGATATTGACCACGTTCCAGAAGAAGATGTCAAAGAATTAGTTGAATCAAATGATGTATCAGACAATGTCCATGAAGATGATATTGACGATGGCATGATGATCGTAACTGACATCGATGACGATGATGATATGGCCAATCCTTACAATGTTGAATCTGGATCATCGGATGATAAAGATGATGACTCGGATGAAGAAGATGATGAAGTCCATTGAAGTGTACGAGGTATGCAGTAATATATCTACTCTATATATTTTGATTTAATATTGCGATAGAAATATTGAATTTTATTTCCGGTAAGTATAATAAATTAACTGTTTCTTAGTGTTTTTTCCATTTTCTTGTATGTTATAATTAGAAACATTGCTTGTTATATAGTATGACAAAAAACACATTTTTTTTTTTACATAGATATTTTTTTCGGGTTATGGGGAATTGAGAGTGATGTGAGGGGGGGGGAGGGGCCATAAGAGCTTCCACCTTCACGTGGTTGGCCATGTTTAGTAGAGAATATTAAATTATTCTCGAAACAGAGAGAAGCTTAGTAAGGAAATGCACAATTATCATGCTAACCCAAATGGCGTGCTTGATCATGACCATCATCTTCATCATGATCTTCATCGATGTATGATATTGGATTCATCATCATCATCATCATCATATTCATATTCATCATAATCATCATCATTATCATCATCATCACCATCATCCTCATCCTCATCATCCCCATCATCATCATCCTCATCCTCATCCTCATCCTCATCCTCATCCTCATCCTCATATTCATTTCTACCATCGAGGATAATCTATTTTACCAATTTGTTTCCCATTAAAAAAAAATTCATGGGGCCAATGTTGTCATCATCATCATCATGATCATCGTCATCATTTACGTTTTCGTCGCCATCACCACCACCACCACCACCACCACCATCATCATCATCATCATCATCATCATCATCATCATCTTGATCATCATCATCATCATCAGCAGCATCATCATCATTTTCTTTGTCATCACCACCATCGTCCTCATCATCATCATCATTCACTTTGTCATCGCCATCACCACCACCATCAGCATCATCATCATCATCATCATCATCATCATCATCATCTTGATTATCATCATCATCATCATCATCATCATCATCATCATCATCGTTGTCGTTGTCATCACCACCACCATCATCATCATCATCTTCATCATCATCATCATCATTGATGTTGTCGTCGCCATCACCACCACCACCATCATCATCATCATCATCATCATCGTTGTCGTTGTCATCACCACCACCATCATCACCACCACCACCACCATCATCATCATCATCATCATCATCATCATCATCATCTTCATCATCATCATCTTCTTCTTCATCATCATCATCATCATATTCAACATGATGATCTTCCTCCTCATCGGCCTCATCATCATCATAATCATCATGGTCATCGTCGTTGTAGGATATCTGATGGCTCAACTACCTAGAAAGACCAACGACGTTTGTCATCGGCGGTTTAGAGAGCTCGTTGGATTCTTTTGAAGTCAGAAGTCTGATATCCAATGCCTCTTGTCATCAGTGAGATGGTGAGGTCGTCGGATGAATAAAAAACCATACCTATAGATTAATTAATGTGGTACATGGGGACAACGTTGAAATTTATTAAATATGTGTTGGCTTGTACTGAATTTTGGCATGGTTAGACTAGACGCATGCATTGACGTTGTGGGAGGGTTTCTAGACTGAAACGTGACTGACACTAACCATTGGAGCATCAAAAACCATACCTATATATTAATTAATGTGCTACATGGGGCCAATGTTGAGTTTTTTAAAATATTTGTTGGCTTGTACTAAAATTTGGCATGGTTAGACTAGACGCATGCATTTATGTTGTGCTAGGGTTTCCAGACTCAAACATGACTAAAACTAACCATTTGAGCATTACTTTAAAAAATCCCCTATATTTACATAAAATATTCTCTCGCCAAAATTTACATGTTACTCAAGGTTGTAAGAAATTAATGATCTAATGGGAGCCTTAGGGTCCTAGTTTCATCAATGCATTAACCTAGAACTTCAATCTAAGAACAATGATCCTACTACCTGTGTCTACCCTTGCACATTGATAAGGGAGTTAGAGTGAATATCATGAGCTTATTTGTGTGAAGAGTCAGGGTAATGACTTCCTTTTCAAGAAATTAATTCAAATTAGACCTATTAAGTTGCATATATAGTGTACACCACATCATATGTTTGTAGTAACTCTAGGTTTATAATGAAAGTGAGATGAGGTATTTAGTGTTCATTAATGCAAATTTCTGGCCCATGGACCATGGATTTCTCATAGTCATACATGAGTGTTTAGATTGGTATATGAACTTTAGAATATTAAAATTAAGATGTTGATTAAAATCAACTTCATCATATATACTTAGTCTTTTATGTTTTTCTTCATGTACATAAGTGATACATGTGACATAAATTTGACTTACACATCATTGAGTTGATCTATGCTTGTCACTCTTTCATTCATCATAAATATAAATGTAGAATAAATATTATTGTGAATGAAAAGCACATCATATAAGCTATTTGATTTAGGAAGTTAATGTTCTAATATGTTTAATTAGGATTACTAGGAAGTGATCAAACTACTTGGGGATGAGGGGGCAAGTTTTATTAAATAATCCCTAAATGGGGTGTTAGAATCAGTGAACACATGTGATGACACCTGCAGACACTAAGAAAGGGAACATAAAACACTAGGTGGTGGCAAGCAAGGTATGGATAGACATGCTAACATTAATGACCTAGATCATGCCATCAATGGGGTGTCTAAGGATATGAATCAATTGAGTACGAATAATCTTGGTGTAATAATGTATATAGACTCTTTTCTAGGTTCATTATACATGCGGATAATGAATTTGGATTGTAGTGAAGGGATGAGCTAACCGTAATTCCTCTAACATAGAAGCACAAAAGAGAGCTTCATTTTATGTTGATTAAGACACACACTTGTGAAATAAATATATGATCTCACCATGTGGAGTTTTTTTTAATTTTTTTATGTATTATTTTATTATTTGTAAATGTATTATATTCTCAAAGGATTGTTATAACAATCCTTTGGGAATATAATACATTTACAAATAAAAACATAATACATAAAAAAAAACTTACCTTTGGACCTCCCGTGCCAAAGAATATTGAATACATTTCATCTTTCTTCCAGCTCTGGAAGTTGACCTCAGTTCAACCCATGAGCATAGCAACCAACTACCGGCCTTGATCCTGATCAGAGCAATCTATCCGTGAGTAGAGCAACCTGATCAGAGGGAGGAGGTGAGATTGAGCTATATTTCATCTTGAACCCTCCTACACTTGATTTCCGTTCAACCCGTGAGCAAAGAAACCTAGTCGGAGGTAGGAGCTAAGAGTGAGCTACACTTCCGTTCAACTTGTGAGTAGAGTAACATGGTGAGTAATGAGCCCAAAATTGTTTCTCATTGAAGCAAATCTTTCTTCATTCAAGAAACTTAGGGTTTTTTAAATTTGTTTTCGTCTCCATGACCCTTCCTCTTTCCTGAAGCTTCGATGCTTGCTCTGTTCATGGATGAGGAGTGTGTTTGTAGGTTTTTGTTTGGTTCCCTTCGGGGTTTCTGTAACTCTGCTTCGAATTGGGGCTAGTCGTGGGCAGTGAGAAATTGTAATGGGTTTGACCCATAATGGTAATGTAATTCGTATGAGTAGTTTGGTAGTTGTTTATGGCACATTTAATGTAATGAAGTATGCCCATTCTGGGCACTTATGACTTGGCCATGGCCATGAATGGTTGTAACCCTGTTTGTAACTAATCTATGGCTTTGACTTACCTCTGTTTTGGTATTCGCTTATTGTGTTGCTCTAAGTGATGGATTGGGTATTGTATAAATTGTTTAAATGGTTGCAATATGGAACATGTTGATATGCATATCTTTCATTTGGGTTTTGTGTATCAATTCGTAGATAATACGAATGCTCTACTTGTAATTCGCTACCTGTAGGTGACAAAAATGACTCTGTGTGTAAATTGATGGTTTGGAAAATGAATTGGGGTTTCACTATGTGTAAATACTAGCTTTGTTTCTATTTAAACATGATTTTTTATACTCTGCTAAGCGATTGGGTGAGAATCGACCCTGTCTCTATACGTTATTGGAAAGAGTCTTTAGTTTAAATGATTATGTGTTAGCTTGATGAAGCGATCCTATAGATTTTATTTTTTTACTCTGGGCGCAAGTGTTTTTTTGTTTGGCTAAGAGATTCAAACCTATAGCTAAAATGTTTGGAAAACGATTCTATATTATGAGTTTTAACTTTGATGAAGCAATTGTGTAACTTAACGTTTTTGGTTCTGGGCACAAGTATTTTATGTTTGAGAAGTCATCAAAAACACACGCTGTGTGTTTCGACTTCGGAGTTTTGGTCTGTAACGCTGGTCACTTTATTTATTTAGCGTTTCTCTTTTGGTGAGATTCAATCTCTTGTGTTATTACATTTTGAAATAGGATGTATTTGTTAAATGAAAAGAGTTGGGTAAGCCCTAGCTAAATCGCATTGGTTTAAATGTTTTAGCGTTTGTGTAGAGGTTTGGTAGGAATGATCCGGCTATAGATTTTGTTTAGATGTTTGTTTGGTTACACCTCTACATGATTCGATCCTGGGTCTATGAACTAATTCTTCTTTTTTTGGTTTTGGCTGAGTTGTTTGGTTCAGAAGTTAGACAAAAAATCAAGCTCCTAAAGAGATCATCTTCTTGGCAGGTCAGCACTTCACTGACACTGGACATGCACCTAGATGCACACTCTAGATTTGAGATTCTCTCTCCTAGGAAGAATTTCCCAACTCATGCAATTAAAATGCACTAATCCTAACTCAAAATTAACTAAATGAAGGTCTTACTAAAACATATTGTCTTCTTATCCAAATATGCTAAAAATGAAATTGTCCCTAAAATAGGAACTTCTGAAAAATAGAAAACACATGATGAACAAATTCTTTGAACATCTTGTACAACGCCTAGTGACAAAGGTCAATTTTGCATCAACTGGTTGTGCCAAAGATCCTGCCAACAAAAGGAATTGTTTAACGACTAATGTCAATCCACTTGGCAATACCCTTACATTAAAACATCATATTGATTGATAGGATCTTTGTAGGGGTCCTTTTAAAGCTACAAATAGACATAAGGCATAGATGGAAAATAAATTTAAGAGGTATCTCGAATAGTTATTTTTTCCATATGGAAAATGTTAATACCTTGCATCCCAGACTCCCAATCTGAAGTTTCTAAATTATGTTGTCGATTGTGCCTTCCCAATCTTCAAGAATCAATTTTCCTTTGGAATTGCTTTCTAGAATGGCCAACAATCTACTTAGCAATGATGGATATCCCTGCCAGTTTGCATGGCACATGCTTTAGATGATACACGGTGCATATAAAAGGTAAGAATATACAGATGGCATTACTTCCTGTTAAGAAAATTTATATGGCATAATGTGAAGATAATAAAAGACAGTTTGATCGACGCTAGTAGTATTCACTGAAATTTTATGGTCTCACGTGATACAAAATGGATTCATTCATGTGATCTGGCAGCTGTTGGGTGGTTGTGTTCTTAAATTAAAAATATAATCTTGTTCTGCCTAAAATAGTAGTTTGTTAGTAGTGACCCGTTTCAGTGGGGATTGTAATCAATGCATCTGATATAATGGGGAAAACTCAGTAGTTTAAACATGCGAGTTAGTGGTAGAGGGAAATAGGTTCATATCTAGGAAAGATGACATGCGTTTTATTAAAAATTTGATGTTTCCATATATATGTCATGGATATTATGTGTAGGTTGTATGGACAACAAGAGACTATACTTACTTCAATGCACTTGGGTTCCTATTATTTATATTGTGGTTACAACAATTGCAGTTTTTAATTGGGGACCTATCTTGTCTTTTTTCATGCATAAATCTATAGAGAGCACTTGCCTAGAGTGATAATCCTGAACTCTTCCCTACTTTCTACATGGCCTCTAATCTTTTAGATATAATTTGTGCAAGCAATTATTTTCCAAAAGTTCGATGGAGTTGGAATCTAGGGTGTAACCCAGTTCATGGATGGAGAATTAAATAAGGAGAAAGGTTGTGAACCCCTTACATTCCAACACATAAAACTAAAACAAATGCCCTTTTACGGGTTTGTTCCAAAAAGTGTCATTCATCATTACCACTAGTCAATACCCAACAAAAAAATAGACCAAATATGTTTTCAGAAGAGTAGAAGAACAATATCAAACTCTATTAAAGCACCAGGGAGCTTATTGCTCCATATACCCATTGGACTTAGTCCAATTATGCATATACCCATATCTATTTTTTTATGTTGTACATGCTTCTTCACTACCCATAATTACTTCTTAAGGTGGACGCATGCCTAGATGTTCCAAAACTATGCCTAGACTTGTTGATCTAGTCCTCAAAATGGACTTAAATTTTCTATAATGAGTAATTCACAATCAAAATCTTAGTTCTAATTAGTCGTTTCTAATTCTTAAGCATCAGTTATTCATATTGGGGAATGAAAGTGGACTGCCTTCAACAGTATGAATCTCAAAATATATACTCCCTTCTACATGAACATAATTGCCTAGGACTTGTCCAAAATGGTAATTGGGTTTCCTCATATCCAAAGGATAGGTGAGTTTGTCGGTTTCATAGTGTGTGGTATGTGCATCTGTCCTGGATAAACAAAAGGTTTATTGTCAATGTCGATAAAAATACTATACAAGCTGGAACTCATGCACTGGTCATTACACATATCATTATTTGTTGATGCTTCCTTTTCAGCCAGTGGAAATATCCAGAGCAGAGTTACCAAACATGGCATTTTTTTCCACATTATTTACATGTATTTGGAAAATTTGCATATTTCCACTGTAAAGAAGAAGCTATGCAATACTCCAATAGTATTGGCAAACAATTATTGGAAAAGTGGCCCCTAGGCCGCTCATGATCTTGAACAGTCCTTATGAATGTATTGTTGTTTACACCCCTTAAAGTACCTCCCTTTTTTTTTTTAGCCATTTGGTCTTCACCTAGAACCTATATCAATTTATGTGCTCACCTTCGTGTTGTAATGGGATGTTTTATAACCTTTCTTGGATATACAAATAAAACACATCATTAATTTTAGCACTTGGGGAAGAGGATATTGCATCCTCATTGTCAACATTCATCCCAAACAGATCTTTAAGAGTGTTGTGATCAGTATTTGTTAAAAAGAAATGACTTGCAACAAAGTAGAGGTCTCATGAGTATTCCTTTAACAACATTATTCAAAATGAACAATCCTTAAGAGTTACATCTATCATTTAGGCATCAACATCCTCGTCTTGGAATGAATGCTCCAAAACAGTTGGCCCATAGTATACTTGTACAACAGGAATTAATGCTATAAAACACATATCAAATGAATGGATGCTCCAAAAAACATTTGATAGTTGTCTTTTTCATTGTCTAATAATATGCAAAATTCCCATTGTAGTGATGTCACTAGTATGCCAATATCTAAAAAACTCAATTGATACACCTACGTAGACTCTACACTGAATGAGTGCAATTCTTGAGGTTTTCATCTTTTGGTGACTATGCAAAATATCACAATGTCATGCTTAGGCTTGCTAAGGTTTATACAGTGTCACGCATTTTACTCATTAGAAGTAGAAGAAAGTTATTGTTGGATTAATTTAATTTGAAAGAGTAGTTATAGTTTGAAAGAACTCTCTCCTTACGTTAGCTAGCATTCATTGAAAGGAAAGGATTATTTGATTCATATTCATTTGCATGGTTTGATTCAATCATCATACCACGAGTTGCACTTCCATCACCCGACTGAGTAGTACAACCATTAAAACTTAACTCGCTAACTCAACACACTTTAACCTCGCTTGAGGATAAAAAGAATTTGGTAGTTAGGTAGGACACCGGGGATAGGCATCCAAATAATTCTCCCTTGTCATTTTCATTTGAGAAATAGTTGTTTTCCTCTAGGGTACTAAAATCCTCTAGTACTTATTAACACGGTCATCGACTAGTTTGTGGAGGGGCCTCCCATTTTTTCGGGGGTTAAGCGGCTAGGATTGATTCCAAATGGACTTTGTGGAATGTCGCACTTCACTTAGCGCCTAAGGCATATTGATCCATTGTCTTCCTTGTATTCTACCGTATTAGTGATACAGGGACAATAAAACAGAAGTGTCGAAAACCTTCTCCGATGTGTCATGAACGAGGTAGCTTAGTGACTTTTCTTCTAGGTATCTTTTACCCAAGATCCCTTTCGGTAGAGGGATATCCTTCCATTATTGGTCTCTCATTTTGTATTGTTCAACTTGGATTTCATCACCTTGCGAAGGATACGATTTGTCGAGGTCTCCAAATCCTAGTTAGGAAGCTTGCTTGATATTTCACCTTTTTAGAGGGTATTTTTCTTTTTAGTGTTGCTTGTTGGCATTCTGGCCACTTTTGTTTCAGCTTGCTTACTGTGACACTGGTCCCAGTATAGTTTTTTGAGCTTTCTTTTTTGGCCTGCAAGCCTTGTATTTTCCTAGCTCCCCTTTTGCACGCTTGGTTGCTTTAGGGTTTTTGAGTTCTTACACGGTCAATTACCAATTATCTGATGATGTGTGATGTCCTCTTCTCCTAGGTCTTAGAGATGGCTGAGTTAGATGGTCTTCTCAAGGGACTGGACACCCCTTAATGGAGCCACTAACACTTGACCTTAGGAGTAGTCTAGAGGTCCACGTGATCACATCATCCATGTGGACTTTTCCTTTTACTGTGATGATGGACTTTCAGGTTATATGGAACACTGGTACATTTGAGAGAGAGATGATTGGTTGTACCCCACCTTGGTTGATTGTCTTATGGTCCTTTCATTTTGTTGATAATATTTTTGTGGTACCTTGCCTTTTACCTTTTGGGTCTTTTACTCATCTTGGTTTATCTTTTGATTTGTACCACCTTTTATGTTTTGGTCTTGTGGGTACTATGGTAGTTTGTCCACATTTGAGGTACACCCCCTTTGTCCAAGTTGTTATGAGTCTTTATACCCACTTCGTACCACCCTCCAAACCTTAGTTAGGAAGATTGCTTGCTATCATACCTTTTAGAGGTCCTATTTGAGTTACAAGAGGTAGTTACAAGGAGCTATTCCATATAAGAGGTAGTTACAAGGAGCTATTGCATATAATACGTAGTTACAAGGAGCTACTACATATATTTGACATTATTTGACCTTCCATCTCTTTGGCATGTCAAATAACAGGTAGTTACAAGAAGCTATTGCAATATATATTTGACCTTATTTGTACCTTCCCGGCAATGGTTGATTTACTTTTGGTCCTTACACCCTTTGTTTATTGGTCTTGTGGTACCTTGTCCTTTCATTTTTTTGTGGTACCTTGCCTCTTACCTTTTGGGTCTTTTACTCATCTTGAGTTATCTTTTGATTTGTACCACCTTTTATGTTTTTGGTCTTATGGGTATAACTATGGTAGTTTGTCCACATTTGAGGTAGTACAACCCCTTAGTCCCAAGGGTTATGAGTCTTTATACCCACTCTTTTCTTTTTTACTTGTACCTTATTGGTTGGTCTTTGTACCCTTTGGTTGGTCCTTGTACCTTACTGGATGCCATGAGTCTCTTTGGCCTCATTCTGTTGGTTGTCAATTCATCTTTATTGTGATTGTACTAAGCCTTTTGACTGTCATTGACTTTCTTTGATTGACCATACCATAGCCCAGTCATCTCTCTCTCTCTAGTTTGTACTAACCCTATAATAGGGTCACTTGGTTCCTAGAGTTGACTGGCCTCTAAGAGGCACAATGATTTCTGAAAGTAACTCTTATGAGTATATTACAGGAAATGTCTACACCCAAGTAATCAAATATGTGTTGGTAAGACTTAAGTAATCAAATTGTTGGTAATCAAATATGAGGTAAATCATTCATATTAAGTAGTTAAGACTTGTCATGTCAGACAAAATTGTTGGTAATCAAATATGTGTTGGTAAAGATTTTTAAGAGTGGTGGAACTCCTCGATTGAACTTGTGAGGAAACTTATTTTGGAGAATAAGTGTCCTGGCTATGGGACAACAACAAATATCTATTCAACAACATATGAGATATTCTGGGCACTAGGTGGGAAAATAATTATAAACCTTTAATTACCAAGTACTATAGTGATGAGTGACTTATAGATTTTTCCACTAAACTTGAGAGATTTAGATGTTACAACATGATAGGGACATGGGACTAATAAGGTATATGATTAATGGGCAACACAGGGGGTAGCATACAATCTTTGCGTCGAGAGGCGCTCTACAGCCCAGTATGGGGGAGATCTTGTGAGTCGAGTGTTTGTCGAGTTTGTCGAGTAACAAAATAATACAAAGTAAACAAAAAAAGAATAATACAGAGTAAAAAGTAATAAATATAATGTTGGCCATAAACAAAAGAGAATAATACAAAGTAAAAAGTAAATATGAGACTTAAACTAGAGACTTTAGAGCTTAGGATTAGGTGGAAAAATATTATGTCAGCCATAAACAAAAAAGAATAATACAAAGTAAAAAGTAAATATAAGACTTAAACTAGAGACTTTACTTTTTACTTTTAATACAAAGTAAAAAGTAAATATGAGACTTTAGAGTGTTTGTCAAGTGTATTGCACTCAAGGAGCTATTCAAGGAGAGGTTTGCACCTCACGATATTTGATCCCTCTCGGCGCTTGATAGAGCCTAGGATTTGGATCTAGGCTGATTTACAATAAGTCATCACAAGGTTCCTTTCTTAGGTTAGACCATCCTTTTGTTACAAGAGGAATTGGTGCACATATGAGAACGTGAACACTTTGAAAAACAACCACCTTGAATATAACAACAAGATAAAAATGTTAGACATACTGCATGTCATCTATGATAACCTTTTGAATATTATAGAAACAGATGCTTCAGACCTAGGATGGGGAGGAGTTTTAAAGCAGGTAAGAAAACCTAAAGAAGAGGAAATAGTCCAGTTTGCATTAGGAACTTGGAATAAAACTGAGCAGAACTATGCCACTATCGATAAAGAAATCCTTGCAACATTGAGATGCATAGAAAAGTTCTAGATTCATTTGTTGAACCGTGACTTTATCATAAGAATAGATTGCTCTAGTCTTTCATTTGTGCTAAACAACACAATAAAAAATGCAATAGCAAAAGGAAAGTTTGCAAGATGGAAAGCATTGTTTTACTATTATAACTATACTGTTGAGCACATTTCTAGGAAAGCAAATAGCATTCCTGACTTTTTAACAAGAGAATATTTGACAAAGAAGTATGTTGTTAATTTTGATCAAGTGAGCCTGAAAGCAAGCGAGCCTAAAACAAGCGAGCCTAGAGAAAGTGAGCCCCAAGGAAGTGAGCATACAAGGTCGAAGCGGAATCCAGTGGGCCCATAACCCACAAGTAAACATGGAAATATCTGCTTGGACCGGAGGAAAACATCATATCTATAATATTAATGATAATATGAGTTGGTTGGATTATATGAAAACATGGAAACCTAGGTGGGAGTTGAGACATGCTGAAGTATTAGATGCTAACTTACAGGGATCTTATGCTTTTATTAGACTAGTGCCAGAACTCAGAAGAATGCCTATGGGGTCCAGTATTGTACCAGAGATGATTTACAACAACTCCCTGAGAAAAGCAGTTGATGCAAGCAATTGGTTAACACACCTCTACCATGATTTTAACTTAATCACGACAGAGGTCTCTTGATCCAGGAGGATCCAAGAAGGCAAAATTTTTGAAGTCCTCCAATCTCAGCAAAACCAACACTAGATCGAAGGGCTCGTCGAGATGATTCCAACGGCGTTCGTTTCACCTCAAACGGACTCCGTATGAGAAAGTTATCGCGTTCTGTTCTACAAGGTCAACAAGCAAAATTGGCAAAAAGAGGTGCCACGTGGCACCACTGACATGATGACACGTGGCATCCGTATAGTACGGACAAGGTGACATGGCAGGTGTACAGACCAATCACAAGGTGACACATGGCAGTACGATCTGAACTGGCCTACAGCTGACTGGGTGTACGGATGGTGACGTGGCGGTTGACTGGACGTCGACTAGGCATGAGGTGGACCAATCCCAGGCCGCCACGTGGCAGCACGGGATTAGCCAATATGTTTAATACAAAAGTTATGGCTTCCACGGGGTTTGACCCCGTGACCTCTCCTGCATAAGCGCTCCACTTTACCATTGGGCCACAAGGTGCTTGATGTGCAAGTAATGGGAAAAGTTTTGTTTTAAAGTTGTATTGGCGCCAGAAGGGGCTGGGGCTAGCCCCGACCCTTGGTTCTCCCCTTCAACAATATGACCAGGAGCTCCTCCCAATGGAGCTCTGCGCGTGGAGCCCGCCATTCCGACCACGCTTTATCACATGTGCGTTTTAAAAAAAACTTTGGTTATGACTTAAAGTGGGTGTTATAACAACCTCTCAAACGAATTACATGCCCCCAATATGGGTTGGAGCGCCACCAATGCATAACAAACTTTGTGGTTAAGTTTTAAAGGTGGGTTGGTATATGGTTTTAACCATATGCCATCTTAAAAGGGCATTTTTTAAAATATGTTTGTTTATTAGTTAATAAAGAGCCCAACTACATGATAAACCAAACATGGAGTTGTAACCACATGCCTATTTAGGCAACATTTGTTGTAACCAAAGAGAACATGAGGAACATGTGAAGGGGGTCTACTCAAGCTATATAAACCCTCTTATTCTCCATTTGCCACTCATGCTTTGGAGTAGAGACTTTGTAGCTAAAGGAGAGAAGGGAGATTGCGTAGCTCTGCAGGAGGAAGGTACGAGTGTTTATACTCGTTTTAAACCGTCTTCAGGCTTCGGAGTTGCTGGAAGCAATCTTGTTGTGTTTTGGGTAGCGGTTCTCTTCCTGGCCATTGTCGCCAAGGTATCATTGTATCATTGCCATGTATTTTGCCTTTATGCTGAGATTATAGATCGGCCCTCCTATTGAGAAGCAGGCCCGGAGACGTAGTCCATCCTGGACGAACTCCGTTATCAACTTGTTGTCTTTATGTGTGTATTGTCTATGTTGTTTGGTTCTCTTCTTATGGATTTGTGAGCTTCATTCATGCTCTTTATGCAATTCATGTTAACGTCATAGAGTAGCAAAGATCTTGTTTCCGGATCATCTCTACACATCACCCCAGGCTACAACTAGACCATCAATACTACTGTATTAACCAGATACGTTCTTTGAAAGCATGGATACAACAAGATGCTAGTCTCTAGTTTCCAAGTACTACCCACACTTATGAAAATATAAAAAATTATGGTGGGATTTCTTGAGAAAAGAAAATATAGATAGAACATATTATACCATGCTAAAGTTTGGACATCAAAGTACACATATACATGAGGATCCTCCATTCTACGGCCCTGATTGGATGAGAGACTGGTGGCAGTCATTCGGCATCAACTTGACAGCATTAGAACCAACTGTTATTTATAATCTAAAACAGGACGTTGGAGAATCTCTTGAACAAGTCAAAGATATTTTGCAGACAAATATCACTAAGGATAAAATCCTTGAGTACTACATTCAAAAGAAAGTACAATGGCTTGTCAAAACCCGCATAGATGTCCACATGCATCAGAATAGATGCGTGGTCCTGAGGTCTGTTTATTCAAAGGGATGGGATACTCAATCCAATGTCTTTCAAGAATTATATGGTCCCCCATACTCCAATGATTTGTAAACATCTCAAAAGTATTTGGCTATGAGTGGGGCCTTCCCATTCAGAATTTCATAATAAGATTCCATTCGGCTAAGAGAGTGGGCCTGTTCTCTCTAAGTTTTAGGTAGAGAACCATTTGAGGCCTTTGAGTTTGGTCTCTCTCTGCTCTGTGTCTGAGTCTGAGAAAAGGTGTATGCTCTGCAACTAGCCTTTGTTGTATTAGATTGCAACAAAAACCTTGTCTCTCCTTAATTCTAGCGTCTGTTAGGAAAAGGAATAACAGGAGTATGCTCTGTGGTTGGCCCTCGTGGTATCAGATCACTCCATAAACATGATACTTCCTTAAGTATAAATCTTGAGTCTATATATGTCCTAGAAATTATGCTCTGTCTGTATTTCAGTTTAGATTTTGAATAAGATTATACAAGTTTCACAACATTATATAAAATATTGTGTTTGAAGATTTGTGAACATTTACTAACCACCTCAAAGATCTTACTTTTGAAATTCATAAAAAACTTTTAGAAGTTTTCCATAATGGTTAGTTATTTTTATTTTATATTATTATTGCTAAATATAAATATCTTACTAAATGTGAGGTAATTCAATTATCGAGGTGATGAACCCAAACTGATGGGATGAGAAGGACTTTAGGGCCATGATGACAAAGATAGTTAGATGGTGTGATATGGGGCTCAAAACCCAAAGGAGCAATAAAAGATAGCTCATAATTGCATGAATTTCTACTCCTAAGAAAGATAAAGTGATCCTCTTTCTCATCACTTGAATGCCTACATTTTGAGAAAGGGAATGCGATACAAGCCACCTTATAAAAGGTGCTACACATCACCTTTTAAGAGGCGATATGCCTTGCGGTCCTATCTAAACTTTTTTCCCATGGTGCAGGTAGAACCAAAAAGGTATTTGTCATATCTGTCTTCCTCGAGCGAGGGGAGTTTAGGAAGGCTAGAGGAAAATGAGACATCTAGTAGGTCTACAAGATTTTTATCAACTAGATGTCAAAAGACCAAAAGAAAATTCCATAAATGCATGGAATTTTTTCGCGGTCAAGGGGGGTCATGTTCCTATGATGATGAGACAATAGGCGACATCAAGGTTCCCTTGAGGTAGAGAAATTTAGTGAAACAATGGGTACCCAAGGATCTTCCTCAACCGAACACAGATTTTTGTGTGGACGAGAGGATATATCGAATTGCATCATCGTCATTACATGGTTTGGGGTTGTTTTGCATGGATGGCATAAAGGTTCGTTACGGCACATGTACAGAATTGATGGAGTATGTTGGACCCTATTACAACTACAAAGATTGGATGCACCTGGTCCAATATACATGAAGTATGCGTAGATATGGATTATCAACAAACTATTTACAGTTGAAAGACAAAGATCAAAATAAAGGAGTAACGTTGTACATTTATGGAAGGCCAAATGCCATAGGTAATATTGCGGGGTTTATAAACAATACACAACCAGGGTCTACAATTAAGCAACCAAATTGTGAATTTGAGGGGTGTGAAGGAAACCATGTTTTTGTATGTGCCATTAAATCAATATCTGCAAGGGAAGAGTTGCTTATTAATTACAATTTGAATCGAGTAGATACAAACATGGTTACTATGGGAGTGGTACATATAAAAATTTACCCAAACTTTTTATTAATGAGTTTAACATCTTAAGGATTGTTCGTTAGTTTATTTCGTTTAAATTTTCCATATTTACTTCGCAGGCTAGTGATCGGGAAAAATCCTTGCTAGCAGATGGTCGGAGGAGTACATCTTCCTCGAGGAAGCAGGTATACGTCTTTGTAATAGTTAAAATATAATAAGAAAAAAGAGTTTTTTTTTGCATTGTTTTTTCATTAGTATATTGGTTTGGTTTATATAATGTTATCTATGTTTGATGCAGAATGTTGATCAGGAAAAAAACCTGAATGTTCATCAGACGACAACAACTTCAAGGCAACAAGTAAACCTGATTGTAATTGTCCAATTTTAAATATGTCACAATGTTTTCTCATTATATTAATGTTTCAATGAATATTTTGGTTTCGTTTAGGTAATTTTCTCTATGTTTTTGATGCAGGCCGGTTATGTAAGGGTCACAGTAGATCATACCATACCTTCCTCGATGCAATAGGTATACATCTTTGTAATAGTAAAAATATAATATGAAGAATAGTTTTTTTTTTGCTGTGTTTTTTCATGAATAGTTTTGGATTCGTTTAGGTGATTTTCTCTATGTTTTTTATTTAGGTTTTTGTAAGGGGCAGCTCCCAGCTATTAGCAGATCAGGTCAAGTCACATATGACCATTGATCCGATGAGTGGATCATGATCCTCGAGATTGCAGGTATAATTCATTGGAATTGTACCAATATAATACGTAGCATAATGTTTATTTCGTTATGTATTTTTCGTTTGTATACTGGTTTCGTTATGATAATGTTTTCTACTTCTTTTTTGTAGGGGTCGGAAGATCGGGGCAAGTCCACCGCTGTGGATCAGACGACACCATCGTCCAGGCATCAGGTAAACCTAGTTGTAATTTTAGGAATCTATCATGATAGATATGTTTTGTTCATATAATTTTAGGATTAATCTATCATGATAGAACTCAATAGTGTTTTATATATTTTTGTTGCAGACCAGTGAATCGCTGTATGAAACATCATCGCAACAATATTCAATAGATCCTGAAGTGGCTGAGATGCTTACCGATCCCGACATAATTGGTGAAGCTACAAACCCGTTTAAGATGATAGACAAAATCTTGAATAGATATAGTGCGGAAATCGTTTCTCTACTAATTAAGGTTCCGCAGACAGACAAAATTATAACAAGGATTGAATTGTTGGAACGGAGATCTGAAACCTTGCGAGTAAGTTGAGGAATCTTGAATCATAAAATAATTCATTTATAACTTTATAATTTTCTCTTTTATATGATAGTACTGGACGTATAAAATGTGGTTTGTATTTACAAAATTATTAGAGACCACACAATAGTGGTCAAGGCGGTGTTGGCCCCAACGAGGCTCGTGGAGAGACGTCGCATCATGAGCAAACGAATCCACATGCATCGACTCCTTCGCCATTTTTGTTGATTGAATAGTCGGAAACACGTTCTGAAACACCACGGACCCCAACTATGAGTGCATTGGCCATTAGTGACCGACGCACACCAGATCGTCTAGAAGAAGGGATCGACACCGAGACACTTAGTAATATTGATATCGCCGAAGCTGCGTTTCCAAGATCTTCCTATGTCACTAGCACAAGAACAGTCGAGACAACATTTTTGGTGGATGAATATCTCGTCCCAATAAAGATAGAGAATATCCTAGGTAATTAATATATGTTGATCAAGTTAGTGTTTATAATTTCATTGTAATATACTGATAAAAAGTTTTTTTCAACTAATTATGATCATGGCATGATCGTTTTGCAGGAAATAATGTTTTCTATAAACAAATTAATAAATTGTCCTTGGAGATCTTCGGTCCCACCATCCGAACAAGGTGGGATAGACAACCGAAAAATTCAAAAGATGAGCTCACTAATCGGTTGGTTGGCATGTTCGGCGACAAGTCCTTCAATCAAGCCAAGGTCCTAAAAAAGGCTGGACAACATATGAATATTGTCCGAGACCAATATAGGGTCCACCTGGAAAAAAACCATAGGTATGAGCGCCCTCCAATGATTCCAGCAATGGAATGGAAAGCTCTAGTGGACGATGGAAAGGAGAGGGCTCAGAGAGAAGAAGGAAAGATAGCACCAGGAACAGGGAGGTATGCAATCATTTCCGCAATGCAATTATAAGCCTTATTATTATTGATTTCTATATCGAATTTGGAACATATAACATATTTCAACACTTGCATAGGCTGTAAGACACATCAAAGGCCACAAACGAAAGACTGGAAAAAATAGGTCAGCACAATCTTGGGCCTGGTGGTTATTCGAATTTGGCGGCACAAATTGTAAGTTTCGAAAAACCAATAATGCATACAAATAATAAATTGCAAATTATTTTTCGTTTTATTGCACCGCAAAATGTTAATTAACGATGTTATGCAAATATGCAGGCCGACCAATTCAAAGAATTGCCCACTAAGGAAGACATGAAGCTTTCCTTCCAACACAGCTTTGGAGCTGTTGTTGAATGCCGAAAAATCTTGTCTGGGAAAACATAGTCTTCTGGTACTAATCCATCCGGTGCATAGGTATATAGACTCTATATAGTTTAATGAAGATTTATTACTTGTGCAATCTATTCGTTATAAATAATTGACATAAAATATTAACTCTGTTTGGAGCAGGAAATCAATGATCCCCTTAATGTCGAGGAGAGACAACAACAAATCGAAGATCGTGCTTCGAATCCTGGTAATGAATTTATTCATATGCTACAAGTTTATGTATAGCATTGCAAATGGTGAACATTAATTGTAGTTCACCATATTTCAATTGCAGAGCATGTAGAGGGTGACACTGTATAGGTTGAGCCTGGACAAGAACATGAACAACATGATGTGGCCACAGCAGGTAAAAAAACACCTTTGTAATGTTTTGCTAAAATGAAATACTTTTCATTACAATAGCAAAATATAACAATGTAACATTTTCACATTGTTGCAGCAAATCCGGACCCCTTGCCGCAAAATCCATGTCTGGATCAACACTCTAGGATGCAGACATCACAACAAGCTAATGAAGAACCAAGAACTGGAGGACAGGGTCCAAAAGATGATCTTATTATAGATTATGTACTAAAGAGAAGAAAAATTAAAAAGAAGTGACTGAAAAAATACTGTCTAATTATTTATGATAATAAAATGTCATCCATGATTTTTGGCCTCAATGAATGGTTTAATGGTTTAATGATTCGGTGTAGTAAACTGTTACCTTTATTGAATTTTAGCTTTTATTGAATGAATGTGTTGACTGAATGAATGAATGGTTTATTGAATGTTATCTTTTATTGAATGAATGTGTTGATTGAATGAAACAATGGTTTAATGAATGTTAGCCTTTATTGAATGAATGGTAGATGAAAGTTCATGATGAAATATGCATGAATTTGCACGTAATTTTATTTTCAAGTACATGCATTGGGTATGGGGAATTGAGAGTTATGTGAGGGGGGGGAGGGGCCATAAGAACTTCCACCTTCATGTGGTTGGCCCTGTTCAGTAGATAATATTAAATTATTCTTGAAACAGAGAGGATCTCAACGAATGGCTACGATGATGGCTTTCTACAACCCACTTGCGTGTCATCTAAATTTTGACAATTTCTTGGAGCTTGTTGTGATGTTTGGTTGCTCCTCATAACCAATTTCGAGTTTCCACAACTTCAAAGGCTGAGTAAATGATGCACTGGAACCAATATCCTTAACCTTCTCTTTAATTTCCTTGGAATCTCCTTGAGAATATTTGAATGAGATATGTCTCAAATCCTCTAGATCATTTGCATCCTCTCCATTATGTCTAATCTTCCTGCAATAGAGAATATATCTCATCTCTTTTTCTGGGGAGAATAATGTGGAGAGTGAAGATTAAAGAGGATGAGAGGTTGTTTGTATCCCTAACCCAAGTATAAGAAATTGTCTAGAGAGTTATAAGAAAACTAAAGGTCAACACTGTCAATGAGGTGGACATAAGTCCATGGAGGACATCAAGGGAAACTCCTATTTAATTGTTGTCGTTTATCTTCCAAGTGAATATTTCCTTAGTGTATATGTATTAGGGATTGGTAAACAAACGTTAATTATAATGGGGGTTCATTGGAACTCCATAACAGTCATTGGATAAAATAGATGTTGGATAGTTCATGAAGGTTGTGTTTGCACACATAGGTTACCATTCAAATTGACATTGTTATAAAGATTGAGTGAGATGCAAGCATTGGAGAATCATTTCCATGTCATAAGAAATTGATCCTGGCATAAGAGGGCATACCACACTTTGTAACAACCCTCATATACGAATACAGGGAATATTTAATATAATAAATATAATGTAATATAATATAAGGTAAAGAATCAAAAGAAACATGAAAAAGAAGTAATGGAAAACAATTTTTGCATAAATAAAGAAATAAAGAAATTGGGAGGAGGAGGGGATAAAGGGATGAGAAGAAGTGAAGAGAAGGGTCTTTTTTTGTCTTTGGGCATCTTGGAAGAGGAGCTCTGGAGGAGAGGAAAGCAAGATAGCACTGGCATAGGGTTAATTGTTGGGGGCTCGGGGGCCTCGGCCTTTTTGGTTGGGGGTTGGTTGGGTGGAGAGTCGTCCCCCCACCTTCAGTTGCACTATTGGAGCTGTCAAGGTAATGGTAGTTGCTAGGTCATCTAACTAGGTATGATTTTCATAGCATATTTTCTGTTATTATTGATTAGATCCACTTTCTTTGCCAGATCTTCTATGCATGTTGTTCTTGTTTGATTATGGATTTTATAAGATGTAACATTTTATCATATTCTTGTGTTGGTTCAGATATCTGCATGCATATTTAATATTATTTTGTTATTTAGTGGGTTTTATGAGTTGTAGGGTTCTTACATTTGGTATCATAGCTTAGGTTCAAACACTGGTCCTTAGTGACTCTTAAATTCTTTTCAAATTTCTTAGATGCTTATTTTATATGGGTGCATGTTACTGGTTCTGTTATTGTAAAATGATAAATCTGGTTCTGTTATTGTAAACTGATAGATCTGTCATATGTAGACCTGTCATTAAAATATTTACAGAATTTTTATATTGCTAGATCCATCCACACTCTCTTTGCATGCCTTGATATCATCCCGATAGAGAACATGCAACAAGTAGTAATATGTCATGGGACCTTTTTGGCCTCGGATTTTGCAGAAAAGGCCTGATCTTCCTTCCATGAATTGAGCATGAGAAGTGCATGTGTCTCTATATCTTGTAGCAGGGAATTCTTCAGCTTGTTGTTGCTCATGAAATTCAAAGCTAGATGTCGAAGTAATAAAAGAGAGTAGAAATAATGCATAGAATAGAATAAAAATAAACAAATGCCCAGAAACACGGTATGCAAATCATACCTTCCTAAATCAGATATAAATTTACAATGGGATGAATTTTGGAGCAATTGCATGGTTTGGTTTAATGATATGATTTAGTTCTCCGCAATAGTGTTGTTTTTCGTTTGGCCCAGGAATGACCCTCAACACCATTGTTGGGTTTTAATACTTTTTTCCAGTAGTTAGGATGGGCCACCAATTTATATTGTTTGCAGTTATATGAAACTAAATCAAATCGACTAGATCAACCCCTGTGGTGGAGTACATTTCTCTGCTTATTTTCTATGTATCCTGAGCTATGTTGCATTTTGGTGTAACCATAATACCTATAAAACCAAGTCGCAGCCTCTGATAGCGGAATGCGAATAGCATCCTCTACTATTATCAAACCACACCAAAATAACTAAGGTTTAATAAGATAAATATGAAAAAAAACATTCATTAGATTTCTCGCATTACCACCCATGAATACATCTTCAAAATGGAAATCCCGGAGGGACAGTGATACTTTTCGTTTCATATTTTGCATGTACTTTTCCTGACAATCTTTGCAAACCTGTGTTAAAAAAAAGAGGCATGTGAATTTGGTGGTTTGCTTAATTTCGGTTACTTGGTCAATTGAAATTCAATTATACATTATGTGTTAAAAGAGCATGAAGAGAATCCATATAAAATGGTTGAAACAACTAATATTGAAGTGTGCACAAGATCCAAGTAAATTCATAAACAATTCATAACATAATACAACAGAACTTCAGAGAATTCTCCAAGGAAGTCCTCACAAATCTGCATGATACTTTTGTTTCAGTGTTAATATTCATCATGTTGGGTGTCATCATGTCATTCAGAGCTAGCTCTGTTAAATATTTTCATTTCCCACTCACTTTGCAGTAGTCAGTATCCATCGTAGGTGACTCAACTCCATTTTCTTGGTGATGTTTCAACACGATTAGTAACAGCAAGATAAAAGATAAATCTGGAGAGAGGTTGTGGTAAGAAAACCATTCGACATAGGGAAAGAAATGTATGAGATAAGACACTTGGGCCTTTGACCATTGTGGTTTTTACTATGCCTATGCCATGCCCGTTTCTACTAGTGAATCTTAGTGGCAAGATGAATAACATATGGAGATGGAGATTATGGTAAGAAAACCGTTCCACATGGAGCTTAAATTTATTGAATGAGATGCTTTTTGCCGTTGGCTAATTGTGTTTTGTTTAAGCCACGTCCTTGCAAGCTTGTCGATGATATTGGACGCTGTGATTGGGATAATATTAAATATTTTCACATTTCTGATAGGAATCCAGCTGCATTATTTCTATTACTCATTGGTGCCATTGTTGTGATTACATCACTTTCATTAAAATTTTGGCGTTTTTCATTTTTTCTCTTACATACTCCACCATTACTGCTCAACGGTTACATGCTCCAAGTGTTACAACTCAAAGGTTACAGCTATTACATTGGTATCTTTTAATGTCGAGAGGGATGTTGGCAGAAGTTATGGCTAGGTGCCTCCCGAATGATATTATTCATGATCTAGCCAAGTGTTGAAGATCACCATCCCCAAAACGCTCTCTGCCATAACAGTCTCTGTTGCGTGGTGTGACGCCCCTCTACGTCCATTTGCGAGAGATTCCTCTGAGTGGACATTTCATATACCCTAACGGCCTACCTCTCTTCATTCTCGTGAAGGTGAAAACCCTAATTGTCATGAAGGTATCTCTCTTCCATTGTGCATGCTGCAACAAATGCGTGATCTCTCCAATCTTTGCCCCAAAAATAAAAATATAAAATATAAAAACGTTATTCTCAAAGGAAGAACTCTTTATCTCCAATTCTTGGAGTCGGTCTTCTTTCCCTTCCCTCCACGTTGTGTCAGCTGTGTCAACCCCTGTATCTTATTTAGCTTCACACATTCAGGTGCCTGCAACTTCTCCAACGACACTTCAGATCTGACGCTCCCCCAAATGTTTAAGATCTGGCAGCTCTTCTAACTTTGAGCGTCCATAAACGTATAGCTCTCAAAGTTTTTTTTTTTAGTGGCGCCAAGCCCTGTAATCTCTCCAGCTGCTCAGTGAATAACCACAAACACTTCCAAAGATACTAACGTTTCAACACTGGGAAACTCACTAGCTTCTGCGTACTCGATAATCTTCAGAATTTGAAGTTTTGCAAGGCAGCAGAACTCCAGCATCAATCCAGTTCAAAATACTTCAAGTTCCTTAGGTCATGTCTGAGCGAAGACAGAAGCATTTTCAGCAAAGGGGCTTTGAATACGAGCTTTTGCAAACTGCTTGGCTCTCCATTTGCACTTGGCCATTGTTTTAAATTTGGAATATTCAAATCTAATTTTTCCAGGTATCGTTGACGTACAATTTGAGAAGGCAATTCCTCAATTTTTTTTTTTTTTTTGTAATCCTAAGTCGAATTTCAGGCTCCAAGTTCCAAATCAAGCCAAGTCGTAGAATTTTATTTCATGTTGATACTCAGTTTATTATGGTTTCGAGATGTATAGGACATGAGGTACATGATGCGTTGAGTGTTGATACTCAATTGGTAATTTATATTTTTATTTTGGCATCTTGAAATGAAAGTTATGGGGTACATATGGCATGGTGTTATTACATGTTGTTCTTAGAATGATGCCTTATAAACATGTGATTCATGGCCATGCATTATTTTGAAGTTGTTATTTCTAGCCATGGGTTGTGCATGTGATACTTCTTGATGTTATTTCATGACGTTATGGTGCTTTATAAGATAGATGTTGTGTGGAACATAAAATGATTTTATAGCTTACCATTGCATCTAGAGATAAATGACATTTGGCACATAAATGGTATGAAAGCATGTTGTAATTAATTTTGGTATTTTACAGCTATGTTATGTGTTAGTGAAGAATAAGAGAATATATCAGATATTTGGTATCATGTATGTTATCGTTTCATGCTAACCCTTATTGCTCCCGTAGAATGAATATTTGACATGATGATGGATTATGTTGGTTGTTACTCTATGTTGGTAGTACTAATGTTGAAAAACGGCAGCTTATGATGACATGTTTATGAGATGCTTAGTGAAATTATGAAAGTACCATGACTAGTTATGTTATAATGGTAGCAAAAAGCACCTAAATGCATTAGATGTTAAACATGGCATGACTTATCGTGACAATGGCTTATGATGTAATGCAATGCAATATGAACTGGTGGCTAGACATTCTTGTTAGCACAGGATTCAAGCTTGATTCGTGATATTATTATATTGAGAAATGGTTACTAATGATTATTCATTATGGCAAGCGCCAGTTGTTCCAGGTGATCCACTCAAATAGCTTTATGAGGCTAAGTATTCTATGATTTCGTGGGAGCCCATAACCACGAATGAGAATGGTTACTATAAATAAATTATGGGTTGGGGGAAAATCCCAACAATTAGCTCTATGCCAGCAACACTTGACTTTTGTACCAGAAGTTGGGAAGGTGGTAGTGCCACATATACTTCCCGAAGAACTTCTGATGTGACCAGAGTCCACGGTTGGAGACATACTCACCGGGAGGGAGGTTTATGGAGAAGGACTTTTGATGCCTGGGGATAGTGCCTTAAGGGTGTTGTGGAGGATATTTAGGCTACCCTTCCTAGATTCCTGGGGTATAATGATCCTAATATCAGGATCAAGGGTACTGGGAGTATCAGGATCGAGGTACTGGGAACCAGATGCTGGCTAGTACCGATGAGGCCCAGATTCTGGTTAGAATCCGATGAGGCGGTATTATTACCAGAAGTTGGGAAGGTGGCAATGCCATGGTAACTTCCGGGGGAACTTCTGATGCCTATTGCATGATCCGCAGACAGGTTACAATAGAGGGCCCGTGCCATGGCGAGCGAGACCATCCGGAGTTGGAGGGGAGGTGTAGGGAGGTTGATTGGATGGTATGATTCTCAGGAAGAGGGTGAGTAAGGAAAGAGGAAGTAAACAAACACACAGTCATTAATTATTAATTAATTATCTAATGCTTATGTATGTATGATGCATGATTGTTGATATGGTTGCATACTAGACTCATAGGGAATTACTTAAGAGCATGTTGTAATTTAGGGCGTTTGATTGTATTAGTGTGGTTTGGAGACTTCTATGTGGTGGCCACACATATAAATCTCTTAACTTCACAATAATACTAGCTACCTATATATTATAGTACTTACTTGATTGATTGATTGAATAAGTATTGTATTTATTGTTGAATATTATAACTTCCAGACAAAGTTTCTTGAAGGGGGGGAATATGTAACAACCCTCATATACGAATATAGGGAATATTTAATATAATAAATATAATGTAATATAATATAAGGTAAAGAATCAAAATAAACATGAAAAAGAAGTAATGGAAAACAAATTTTGCATGAAGAAAGAAATTAAATAAGAAATTAAGAAATTGGGAGAAGGAGGGGATAAAAGGAGGAGAAGAAGTTAAAAGAACAAGCTTTTAGCTCAACTAAAAGATAAAGAGAAGAAACCAGCCAAATCTGACTCTTTCTCTCTTAATATCATCATGAATCCAACATTCTATAATCCAACAGAGCTTTACAAATAATATCCCGATCTTCATGAAGATAGACAAAGATTCAGAAAAGATAAAGAGCACCTACTCAGGTTGCAGATCAAATAAAATCAAAGCTCTTTGAAGAATCTTGTTAGATAAATATAAGAGCTAAAAAGAATGCTAGAAATAACTATAAGAGAGCAAGATCAGTCCTCAGAAGAAGAAATGTGCAAATCCTATGAAGAATCTCTTAAGAGCACCAAAGATAGATGCACACCTAGTATTAGTGAAGAAAGCTCAGCAGAAGAAGATGACAAACTTACTCTCTTTCCTGCTCCAAATCTAGAGCCAATTCTAGGACTATTTACTGGTCTTAAGTTATATATAAAATTATGCTTTTTCCCTCCATAGTTCAAGCCATACCATCTAGATTGCATGATAGACTCTGGCTGCTAGATGAATTTGGAAAAAGGAGGTGCCATACCATCATTTTATTGGGAACAAACTTTTGATCATGACATAGCAATCGAAGGAACTCATGTACAAATGCTTGGAAGAGTTCCAGACTTCCCAATTAATACTGAATGTTTTCCAGAATTTTTGTCTTTAAATAGACTAGATAATATAAAAGAGCATTGTATTTTAGGATCATAGTTCTTTACTAGAGTCGGTCCTGTTACTATTGATAATAATAAAATGTTGTTCAAATGTACAATAAATGGTAGATTAGTGTCTTGCCCCATGTCCTTTGAAGCTAAATCAAAATTCCCAACTCCTGTAAAGAAGCTCAATCCTACTACCCCTAATATTGCAGAATTGTTCAAAATGGAAAGGTGTATAGATTATGCAAAAATGCACAAGGACTCTGCCTTATCTCATATTTTAGAAAATATTGAGAAATATTGCACCTCTGAAAGTCCTAATGCCTTTTGGACCAGAGGAAAATATTTTGTCTCTCTACCATATGATCCTTTGGTTAAGCCTAGATCCCAACGAGCCTCTGCAGCCTTAATGTCTCCTACAAAAAAAGAGTTTTGTGCCAATGAAATCAAAGACCTGCTTTCTAAAGGTCTCATTGAACCCTCTAAGAGCCCTTGGGCTTGTCCTGAATTTATAGTAAACAAGCATTCAAAAATAAAGAGAGGAAAGCCGAGGTTAGTTGTAAATAAAAAACCTATTAATGCAACCCTCCAACATGTTAGATACCCTCTTCCTGATAAGTTGAACCTTTTACAACGAATTGTCGATTGTACGATCTTTAGTAAGTTTGATCTAAAATATGGATTTTACCAGATTGGGATTGAAGCAAATGATCGCTTCAAAATGGATTTTTTTGTCCCACATGGTCAGTATCAGTGGAAAGTTATCCCATTTGGAATAAATAATGCTCCTTCTGAATTCCAGAAGAAAATGGAAGATATTTGCAGGGAAACGAAATGGGCACTGGTATATATTGATGATATCCTAATATGCTCTAAAAATTTGCAGGAACATTTAAAGCATCTACAAGAGTTCTACCAGATGGTGTATAAACATGGTTTAGTTCTTTCCAAAAGCAAAATGGATATTGGGAAGACATAAATTGAGTTTCTTGGTCTAAAGATCAATAAAGGCCAAGTAATCCTCCAAGAGCATGTTCTTAAGGTTTTTTATCATTTCTCGAATCAAATCTTGGAGAAATTCCAGTTGCAGCGCTTCTTAGGAAGCCTGAATTATATACAACCTTTCTATAAGGGCCAAGCTGATGACATCCATATTCTACAACAAAGATTGAAGAAACACCCTCCAAAATGGAACAATGAAATGATCGAAGCTTTTAAAAGAATTAAAGAAAATGTAAAACAACTTCCTCCTCTCTCCCTTCCCCAAGGTACGAGAGACCTTATCATAGAAACAAATGCCTCCAACAAAGGATGGGGAGGTGTCCTAATAGAAAAGCATGGAGATAAAGAAGAAATCTGTGGATATGCCTCAGGTTCTTTTATGAGTGCAAAATTAAACTACCCCTCGAGCCACAAAGAGATTATTGCTGTCAAAAAGGCAGTAAACCATTTCAAACTATATCTGAAACCTATAAAATTCTTGATCATAACATATTTAAAAATCATGCCAGGAATTTTTAAGAATGAAAGTTTGATGGCTGAAAATAATTCTAGAATTCTTAAATGGTTTATGTGGCTTCAAAATTTTGATTTCGATATTGTATATAAACCTAGTTATCTTAACTGTGTTGTTGATATGCTAAACAGAGAAGAATCTCGGCCTAGTCTCAACATGTTCAATGTCGGTGCACCATATGCTAGACTGTCAGATAAGAGAGCAGGAATCAAGCATGATCTGGACAAAGCTAGAGGAAAAAGAATTTTTCAAGATCCCATGAGTTCTCCAGAGCGCCTAGCATTTCTGGAATATGCCAGCAAAAAAGAAGCAGACAAGCAGCTGGTCATCTCATTGATAAGACATATTCACTCTTCTCCTATGAAAATTGAAATTTTAGAAAGATGGGAAAAAACAACATTTCTAAATCTCATAAATGCATATTATAAGTTATCCAACTTAAATGACATCTGGCTAGATACTGTCGAGTTTGATGGGAAAAATATTTTCTTTGTTGATATAGGCTTTGGCTATTTAACATGGACAAGTTACCATCTAATTCTACAATTTTATAGAGAACACAGAGAGATCATAATTTGCGGCAATCCATCCTCCTTAGTTCAACAAAAATGGTGAGGATGGAAATAAGTATTTCTTGATAAGTTCTATCATAGAAAAGATTGGGTACAATGACGAGCTAATTTTATTTTGCATCTCTAGGATGAAATGATTGTATCTCATCAGAACTATATGTGGTTCAAATTCAAGTTGAAACATACTAGCAGGAAATATCTGCCCTTAGAACCACATATCAAAATGACACAGAAGTTTCTCCAACAAGATAAAGATGGAAGGATGATTAGACACTATACCAAAGAAGTCGTGGTCAATTACAAAGTGGAATCATTTTTTGAAGGAGAATTATGTTGCTCTCCCAATGAAGTTATGATGGGTTCTGACACAGAAAGATGTTTTTCACATTGTTTATTTCCTGATATTGAAATATCTATCCCATCTACCTATGACAATGATGATGACAACGATGATGGATTTGTTGGATTTGGTTGTGTTTTTGGCATACCATATCTTGGGGATGGAAAATAAAGATGTATCTTCCTAGTAGGATATGATCCTTATGGTTGATGTAAAAGCGCCGTGGGCCACTAATAGTAGTTCCACCTTGTAAATTTTAATTCTCTTTTCAGTATGGGTCCACAAGTACTTAGAGTCCTTCACATGGCTCAGATGACTTATCCGAAAAAGGGTACAATTTGATCTACCACCATAAAAGCGAATATTAGCTTTTAATTGCATTTGCCAGTTTGGTGTCACCGGTTTACTGGATAAATTTGTATAAATAAATCCTCCCCCACCCACTCGGGCATTCAAATTTTGGGAGTTAAGAGTTCTGTAAGTATTCGAGTCAAGGTCCGTGTATCCTTTGTGCCCGCTCTTCTTGCAACCCAGCATACGAAAAACATATATCTCAAGTGTAAGAAGAAGTCAGTGGTTTATTCTCTCCATGTGCACTTAGTGAGACCAACTGGGATCAAAACCTTGTTGATCTTCTAGTGTGTCATATGTGATTATCTTCTCCATCCGAAGACGGTCAAAAAAAGATGTGTTATTATCTAAGGATCAGAGTTTTTGGTAATGATTTTGTCTTGGTTCTGTGACTGGGAGTTCTAAAGCTGAGCCGATCCTTGAATTTTGTGGAAAAATGGTTCAAGGATGAATGGTCTTGATGAGGGGATTTTAGAATGGAACTTTGTACAAACTACTAGGAAGCACCATCATCGACAGGTGTAACAATTATGTTGTTCCCAAGGGTGGATATAAAGAAGACGTGACCCCTAATGTCTCTTAAGGAAAGTGAACACTGTGGCATGAAAGATTGGGACATATAGGAGAGAAGGGACTTTGAGAATTATAAGTTAAAGGTGTGGTTGAAGGTATGTCTGATTTCACACTAGATTTCAATTTTTGTGAACATCACATATATGGAAAACAAAACTTCGCATATATTCGTATAATAATGCATACATAGAGTAAAAAAAAGGAGAAAGTAGGCCATCTCCAAAAAAATGGAAGATGATATATATACAATCACTTCAAAACTAGGTGGGCATACCCATGGTTGTGTAATAGTTAATTCATATACAATATAGGCCATGGATTTGTAATATGGTACATATGAAGTTGTGTCATGATACATATGAAAGAAAATGTTTTCTTCCATCTATAATATGTGATGAATCCAAACCAAAGGTGTGTGCGATACTGAATGTCAAAGGAGGTGAAATTGAAAGGATGTAACGAGGAAGACTCAAGGAACATGGAAATAAATTCAACTAAATGGAGTGAGGTGGTCCTCAAGTCCCAATGGGACTTGTGAGATAAAATGGGTGTAGGTGACATGGTACAAATGCCCCGAATAAGTGTGAAATGGGTAGCTATCCGAATTGTTAAAGAGATGTAGCATGGTGCAAAACTTGGAATGAATTAATTATTAAGTAGGGGATTTGAAAAAATTTAATTATTAAACAATAAGAGAAAAAAAATTATGATTAAAAATAAATAAAAAGGTATAATTTAATCATAATAAATAATTTATTAATAAACAAGATCCACATGGTGACATCTCCCCTGGTGGGTTTGGATTTTGTAACTATCACCTTAGCAATTAAATTTGACAATTATATAGATGCCCAACACAATAATTTTAATAGATTTATTCAATATTTACTTTCAATTGTTAGAAGGACTAGTTAGTTTTCTTTATGTTATAAAATACTTAAAGACAATAAGTTAGAAAGAGAAAGATAAAAGGCTTAAAGACAATAAGAATATGCTATTGTTAATTGATAATAACAATCTCATATTTTATGATCATATCAAACGACAACCAAGTATTATATTTATATTGCTCACAATAGAATCGCTTTTTTATTTCAGTGAATTTGGTTTATATTATAATAATCAAGCCATGACAAATTATTAAATTATTTATTTATGATAGAATCATTTTTTTTAGTAGTTGATCTGGTCAATGATAATCACACGATAATAGAATTAGTTGACGTGTGAATTATTAACTTTTCGTGCAAGATAAGTAGTTTTAAATGTTAAAATCTTATCTACATGTTTTCTTTCTTCATAAATCATATTTAAGTTCATTAGTTTTAAATGTTTAGACCTAATCTCAATGTTTAAGTTTTTAAAAAAGTGTCTTAGGATTCCTTGACCTATATAAAGTCATCCTCCACTTTATTACTTACGTAATAAATCCTAGCCGCATGAACACTCTTTAAAAACCCTTATAAAATTATATTATTTGAGTAAAATAATACTATTTTTATTTTTTTATAATAAGAATTAAAAATATATATATATAATCTTTGTATCGATCACTGATTCCAAAAAAATGGAGAATAAACACATGATATTTACCTTCACAGTGGCATCCAAAACCTCAGTTCTTTTCGGTACGTACATTCTAAAAATCAAATTAGAAATGATTGATTGATGCTAAAAAGAAGTGGGGAAACATCACTTGTTCCTGACCTCATCTTAACAGATAAATGAAACCATGGAACACAAAATTGAAAGGAGGAGTATAGTGGCGATCCTTGCCCAAGTAATTCCATTGATGTTGATAATGTAAGATGAGCACAAGTTTTCGAGCCATTCATAAACTTAATATAATCCATAAATTATGTAACAGACGATCACCACTAGATGTTATGAATATAACGACACACTTAATAAAAAATTAATATAACCCATACATTATGTAACAGACGGTATTTTGAATTTATGTGTATATGAATGTTTATCTATAAGAGAGAAAAAATATATATTATATGACCTTTTTTTATTGGACATTCATTCCAATTCGTCGATTTTATGGTTGCATTCTTCAACTTGCCTTGGCCATTGGTATTAAAATATTTTAATTTAAAAGATAAAATAATTTAAGGAAGAGAGCAAGGGTTTGTTAGATCCCATCATAACATGAACGAATAATATTATTGAGCCAGTCTTATTTTCCAATAAATAAATGAGTAGTACATAAATTTTTTCAGAAAATCACAAACATATATGTCTAGATTTTGATGGGATTATTGAATTTTGTGTACCCAATGGATGTTACAAGTTTAACACATGATTCAACTCTGTATACGGTATGACTTCATTTGGTTGGTTCGCGCGGAAGTGAGGATTGCATTTAAAGGAAAGTACAGGACCTAAACTAAAAAATCAGTGAGTTGGTGTACTAGGGACATGCGTCAATCAAAATCCCCACGACAGATTTCAAGAATGACATCATTGTCCAACATCCAATAGAAAACCAGATAAATAATGTTCAAAACAATTAATTTCAATATAAAAAAAATTACTTGCAATGTTTAACATTTGATTTTGGTTTAATTTTTTGATCCTCAAGCTCAGTTAATGTCGCAAAGCATCGGCTATATGTCCCCCAGAGGGACATAATAAAGTTATTAATTATATTAAATTTAATTTTGGAAAAATGAGGCATTATTATTTTGTCATTGTCTAAGGTAGGGAATAGTAGGTGAGGTGTTGGAAGTTGGGTTTGCAATTGAATAAATTCATAAATCCTAATATATTTTGTGTACAAATATTAAACCCTAGGCACCCTAAGCCCCAAACCCTACTCTACCATTTTCTAGAGTAGGGCATATTTGTATATATATGGGTTATGTAAGTGTTTCCATCTGGTTCAACAACCTGTTGTTGCTGCAACATCCTTCCCCAAAACTTTAAAGGTATTTGGGGCCCCTCCTGCACGTTTTGTAGCAAGTGTTTTCCTTGTCTTTCAGGCTTATTTTTTCTCTTTAACCTGGCAAAATTTCAACACTTGCTTTCCAAAAGTTTTCTCAATTATTTTCTCTAAGGCAAAGTTACCTTTTCTCTTCGGCGCATTTTTTACCCTTAACTCAGCCGCTTTGGCGCAAATGTTGAGCATAACTCTGCCGCCCTTTGGCGCAATCCCTAACTATAAGTCTTCCGCTTCGCGCATTTTTTAGCTGACCCATTTTGCAAATCTTAGACCTTTTACCATTCGGCGCGCATTTTTTTACTATAAGTCGGTCACCCTTTAGCGCAATCACTAATGCTAAATCTTCCGCTTGCCGCGATTATTGACTTTAAACTCCATAACCGGCGCATCTTTTTAAATAGAAATCGGTCACGTTGGCACAAAGTGCAAACGTAAACCGGTCGCCTTTAACTAGCGCGAGTGCTAATAATATGTGGGTGCTTTGGCGCAGGATCTATGCTTAAAAGCACGCCGACACAAGAATCTTCTAAGTCTTTTCGACTCTTTGGCGCATCTTTCGTTAGCGCACATATTGTGACTAAATCCTTCGCCGACGCACAAAACCTATCCCTATAACGGTCGCCATCATAACCGTGCCTCATCCTTGGACGCAGCCCCGAGTTCAATTCTTGATGTAGCCATCGGCGTAAAGTTTAACACTAAGATTGCCGCTACACGCGTAGGACATAGCCAAAAATCGCCGCTACATTCACGATCCCGTTCACTTTGTCATCGACGCATCTCTTGGGAAAAAGACTTAATCATGTCATATCCACCCGGCATGCAAATTATAACCTTAAGACTCCCTCCAACTTCACACTCTTTGAAAAAAACCTTGCCATTGGCACATCTCTTGGGCGCAGGTCCTAGTGATATTCTCCTCACCGCGATCGCAAGCGTTGGGCTTAAACGTGCCGGTGCACCAATCTCGCGTCGTCACCTCTGCTGTGTTGAGAACGCCTTTCGATGCCATTCAATATGCCCGAGCGTTAAGTCGAACTGCTAAGCAGCAAAACCTGCAAACTTTCTAACGTACCTGCTGTTGCTTATTTTGAATAATTAGATAATGTCTGCGGTGTTGTATGCTTATGAATATGCCAAATCTTTATTTTTTGCCTACCTTAATTAATGCAGGTTTGACATGCATAGAAAGTCTTCAAGAAGGAAGGCCGCTTCTTCCATAGCGCCCAAAACTTAACAGAACTAGGAAAGCGCTACAGCAAGAAGAAAGGGGGGAAAAATTCTGCCCCCAAGCCTGTTGGTCTGGTACAGCTGGAGCAAGAGGCAGTAGCATCCCAAGCCGGAGTTTCAAATGACATGGAACTAGGAGAAGGTGACACAATTCAAAATGAACAGGCTTCCAAATTACAACAAGAGCAAGAGCAAGTTATTCAATTGCAGCAAGAGGAAGAAAATGTTAGAGTCCAAAAGGAGCAAGAGGAAAGAACCTTGTTGGAGGAAGCAAACAGGTTAAAAGTAATGATAGTCGAAAGGCGAAAGAAAGAAAAGGATGCTAAGATTGAGATAGATCAGGCTACAAAAGCAAGCGAGCCTGTTGAAGGGAGCAAGCCAGCAGAAGAAGAGCAACCCAATGAGATAGCAGAGCCAGTTGGACCATAGCTTGCCTTATTCGATTTTAACAGTTGTTAATCATATAATGTATATACAGACAGCTGTTCTTTCCTTTTTCTTTTGTAAAAGGATTGTTATGAATCATCAGGATTTGATTTTTTGAGATTTTAATGATAAATCAAATTTCCTAGGTTTAGGGTACAGGTGGCAGCTCAAAGAGCATTGGGTAAAACTATATATAGGAGAATGAGAGGAGAATTAAGGACTTTTTGCAGGTGAAAGAAATTTTCTAGCTTGTACGAATTACTTTGCTACTTGCTCCAAGAAAGGGAATTTTGCCTAATGAAAGCCTGGAGAAGACATTTTTGTCTGGAAATGTGTATCGAATGCTTGTTGGACTACTCTTGTGTCATTCACATACTAGAGTGAGATCTTGCTTTGTTGTTATGAATTATTTCTGTGTAATGGATGATCTTTCTCTTTTCCGTACAATGATGTCTCTCTTAAATGAGTAATCGAATGTATTCAGTGAATTAAAGCTATCTTTAATATCTTTTATCTCCTGCGAAGATTGCATCTTTATGATTTAATGGCTATCTGTATGATCTTTAGATGTTTCTTTCAGCGTATTGCTCAGATTTACAGTTTGCTCCTTGCAAGAATAGATTAGATTTGCTTATACTATTTTATCTAGTATTTCTCATGATTTTCAACTATGAAGTGGTAGCTGCAATTGTGAATTAGTTGATTATTTTGTTAAAACAGCTTCCATATTATGAAAGTGGCATATTCTGATTTTTTCATAATTGTTTTGCTAATGTTTGAAGGCTATCTAGTTAAAACCAACTCTGTCATATTTTCTTTCACAGATCTATCAGTTCATTGACCAGCCCACTGTGCATATCTACTTTCTGGAAGCAACAACTCAAAGAAGCAGCAACAGGAGCAACACAAGTTAAATCAGATCTGTGCAAGCATGAGATTGCAGCAAAGGCAACAATATCTGTTCAGAGCAAAATTATATTGAAAAAGATCAGTTAATGGGCCACCCATATCCAAAGTGTAGATGGCCAAGCATCCACAAGAGAGCCAGTTGGTGGGGATGAGTCAGCGAGCTAGCAAAAGGAAGCCAAATAAAATAGATAAACCATCAGAATTCTTGTTTGTCTTAGTGTGAGAAAAGTTGAATTTCCTTTATTGTATAAATGCTTTAAAAGACAGTTGGCTCTATTTTTTGTCTTATATGGGAGGCTCTCCATGAATCTGTGGGTTTTGTAACTGTGCACTAAAGGACAAATTAGAAGGTTCTAGAATTTAAGGCACACCTGTCAGCTCAAGCAGCGATTGTAAATCTATAAATAGACAGACAAAAGAGAATGAAAGGACTTTTTGCAGGTGAAAGAAATTTTCTAGCTTGTGCGAACTACTTTGCTACTTGCTCCAAGAATTGGATTTTGCCTAATAAAAGCCTGGAGAGGACGTTTTTGCCTGGAAATGTGTGCTGAATGTTTGTTGGACTATTCCTATAGCATTCGTATACTACTATGAGATCTTTCTTTACTATTATGAATTATTTATATGTGATGAATGATCTTTCTATTTTCCTGTACAATGATGTCTCTCTTAAATGAGTAATGGAATGTATTCAGTGAATTAAAGCTATCTTTAATATCTGTTATTTTCTGTTGAGATTGCATCTTTATGATTTAATGGCTATCTGTACGATCTTTAGATGTTTCTTTCATCGTATTGCTCATATTTACAGTTTGCTCCTTCCAAGGATAGATTAGATTTGCTTATACTGTTTTAGGTTAATTTAGATTAGTTACTTGCATTTAACTTAGGGCACTTGCATATCATCTTTAAAATTAAAACACATAAACGATGGATCGGGCCGCAACCAGTGTAAAGAACAAGAATCTTTAAATCTTACGGTAGCCGGAACTGTTAACCGAACGGATTCCCCACACCAAACGGTGAACGATCTAATTGGGCTTGCTTACCGGGGAGAATTCCTTTCTGATTGAAGCTGCGATTTGCGGGGCATCAACAGTTTTCTCCTCTGCCCGAAGGATTGTTGTTGCTGCAACATCCTTCCCCAAAATTTTAAGGGTATTTGGGGCCCCTCCTTCTGCACATTTTGTAGCAAGTGTTTTCCTTGTCTTTCAGGCTTATTTTTTCTCTTTAACTTGGCAAAATTTCAACACTTGCTTTCCAAAAGTTTTCTCAATTATTTTCTCTAAGGAAAAGTTACCTTTTCTCTTCGCCACACTTTTTAGCCTTAACTCAGCCGATTTGGCGCAAATGTTGAGCATAACTCTGCCTCTCTTTGGCGCAATCCCTAACTATAAGTCTTCCGCTTTTCGCATTTTTTGGGTATAAGTCGGATGACCCCTTTTTCAAATCTTAGACCTTTTACCATTCGGCGCGCATTTTTTGACTATAATTCGGTCGCCCTTCAGCGCAATCATTAATGCTAAATCTTCTGCTTGCCACGATTATTGACTGTAAACTCCATAACCGGCGCATCTTTTTAAATAGAAATCGGTCGCATTGGTGCAAAGTTCAAACATAAACCGATTGCCTTCAACTAGCGCGAGTGTTAATAATATGTGGGATCTATGCTTAAAAGCACGCCGACACAAGAATCTTCTAAGTCTTTTCGACTCTTTGAAGCATCTTTCATTAGCGCACATATTGTGACTAAATCCTCTGTCGACGCACAAAACCTATCCCTATAACGGCCGCCATCATAACCTCTCCTCATCCTTGGATGCAGCCCCGAGTTCAGTTCTTGATGTAGCCATCGGCGCAAAGTTTAACACTAAGATTTCCGCTACACGCGCAGGACATAGCCAAAAATTGCCGCTACATTCACGATCTCGTTCACTTTGTCATCGGCGCATCTCTTGGGAGCAAGACTTAATCATGTCATATCCGCCCGACGCGCGAATTATAACCTTAAGACTCCCACCAACTTCACACTCTTTGAAAAAAACCTTGTCGTTGGCGCATCTCTTGGGCGCAGGTCCTAGTGATATTTTCCCCGCCGCGATCGCAAGCGCTGCACTTAAATGTGTCGCTGCACCAATCTCGCGTCATCGCCTCTGCTGTGTTGAGAACACCTTTCGATGCCATTCAATATGCCCGAGCGTTAAGTTGAACTGCTAAGCAGCAAAACCTGCAAAATTTCTAATGTACCTGATGTTGCTTATTTTGAATAATTAGATAATGTCTGCGGTGTTGTATGCTTATGAATATGCCAAATATTTATTTTTTTCCTACCTTAATTAATGTAGGTTTGACATGCATAGAAAGTCTGCAAGAAGGAAGGTCACTTCTTCTGTAGCGCCCAAAACTTAACAGAACTAGGAAAGCGATACAGCAAGAAGAAAGGGGGGAAAACTTTTGCCCCCAAGCCTATTGGTCTGGTACAGCTGGAGCAAGAGGCAGCAACATCCCAAGCCGGAGTTTCAAATGACATGGGACTAGGAGAAGGTGACACAATTCAAAATGAACAGGCTGCCAAATTACAACAAGAGCAAAAGCAAGTTATTCAATTACAGCAAGAGGAAGAAAATGTTAGAGTCCAAAAGGAGCAAGAGGAAAGAGCCTTGTTGGAGGAAGCAAACAGGTTAAAAGCAGTGATAGCCGAAAGGCGAAAGAAACAAAAGGCTGATAAGATTGAGATAGATCAGGCTACAAAAGCAAGCAAGCTTGTTGAAGGGAGTAAGCCATCAGAAGAAGAGTGACCCAATGAGATAGCAGAGAAAGCTAGACCATAGCTTTCCTTATTCAATTTTAACAGTTGTTAATCGTATAATGTATATACAGATAGTTGTTCTTTCCTTTGTCTTTTGTAAAAGGATTGTCACGAATCATCAGGATTGGATTTTTTGAGATTTTAATGATAAATCAAATTTCCTAGGTTTAGGGTACAGGTGGCAGCTCAAAGAGCATTTGGTAAAACTATATATAGGAGAATGAGAGGAGAATTAAGGACTTTTGGCAGGTGAAAGAAATTTTCTATCTTGTATGAATTACTTTGCTACTTGCTCCAAGAAAGGGAATTTTGCCTAATGAAAGCCTGGAGAGGACGTTTTTGTATGGAAATGTGTATCGAATGCTTGCTGGACTACTTTTGTGTCATTCACATACTACAGTGAGATCTTTCTTTGCTGTTATGAATTATTTCTGTGTAATGGATGATCTTTCTCTTTTCTGTACAATGATGTCTCTCTTAAATGTGTAATGGAATGTATTCAGTGAATTAAAGCTATCTTTAATATCTTTTATCTCCTGCTGAGATTGCATCTTTATTATTTAATGGCTATATGTATGATCTTTAGATGTTTCTTTCAGAGTATTGCTCATATTTACAGTTTGCTCCTTGCAATGATAGATTAGATTTGCGTATACTATTTTAGGTTAATTTAGATTAGTTACTTGCATTTAGCTTAGGGCACTTGCATTTCATCTTAAACTAAAATACATAAATGGTGGATCGGGCTGCAACCGGTGTAAAGAATAAGAATCTTTAAATCTTACGGTAGTCGGAACCGTTAACTGGACGGATTCCCCACACCAAACGGTGAGCGATCTAATTGGGCTTGCTTATCGGGGAGAATCCCTTGCTAATGGATGCTGCGATTTTTGGGACATCAACAATTTTTGGCGCTAGAAGGAGGGCCACCAGTGCATGGCTGATAAAGGAGATTCCTCCATTGGTAGAAACATTACTGTAAACCCGCTTGAAACAGTAATTTCAGACAATCTAAATCTTGAAGTGACAAATCAAGAAAATCCCAATTCTGATTCTGAGCAACAAGAAACGTTGTATGCTGTACCTTTTGTTGAAGTAGCTGATTTACGGAGACATACATGAGATTATGTTAAACAACTCGGTGGTTTAAATGAAATAACTTTTCTCCCTAGAAGAAGATTTCCTAAAAGAGAAAGACAGTATACCCGTGATTCAATCCTTGTGCAGAGCTTCGAAGAGCTGGTAGATTTGTCTTTAGAAGAGATCATGCAACCTCTAAAGGAGATCGATTTTGAAGATACAGAAAATCTTGTAGAACTTTTTACTCCAAAGAATACTCCACTTAATTCACCACACGATTCTCCACGTAATTCTCCACATAGAGCCATGGTTGTACCTGCTTGGAGAGCAAGGGGAGCATTAAATCTAGCTGGGCCATTTCACGATCTGCCTAAAAATCCAAAGAAAGGTTTGCCCAAATACGACCCAGGTAAAGGCATATCTGTTGAAGATCATCTTAAGATTTTTTATTTAGCTTTGAATCTTTTAAATGTACAACATGAAGATGTAGTTTTTAGGCTTTTCCCATACACATTTGAACCAAAAGTTTCTTCCTGGTACTTTAGCTTACAAGCTAGCTCAATTTCCAATTGGGAAGAGTTTAAGAAATGTTTTTTAAAGAAGTATGGGAATCAGAAAGCTGTAGCTACACTCATGAAAGAATTATTGTCCATGAGAATGGAAAAGAAAGAAAAGGTTCAAGACTTCAACCAAAGGTTCACTACGCTCTTGAATCATTTCAGCGAAGAACCTAAACCTATAGAAGAATCTTTAGTTGAATATTACACAACAACACTTGAAGGCCCCATAGCAATGTTCATCAAAAGAGCTAAGAAGACCACCCTGGTAGAAAATTTCGAAGAAGCTATGAAGGTGGAAGAAGAAGCAGACAACATTGCTAAACACACCTTAGATGCAGAAACAAAGCCAACAACTAATAGAAAACCCCTGCTGCTTACTAGGAATAAAGAAAAGCCATCGACGGATATGGAGAACGTAGTTAAAATGATGCAGAAATTGTCCAATAAAATTGTAGATCTTGAAAAAGATAAGGCAGCTAGTACATTCAGGAAGCCTTTTAAACCATTCTACAAGAAAAGGGAAGACAATGACCAGCCTCATCCACCTATGAATATCTCTCCTGTTTTAAATCTGAATGAAATAGGAATGGAACACTTCTGTACCTTTCATCAAGAGCCGCACTCTGAAAAGAGATGTCCACAATGGATTAATTCTATGAGTTTAGTAATGAACCAAATGTTGGATTCATAGATTCCAGATCAAGATGATCCTCCAGAGGAACAAACACTTGAATTAGAGGAACCCTCCACAGATACCACCATGGTATTATGGGACAGGGTACCTTTAACTAAATTAATAGAAGATGATCCCGTGGAGAACCCAGTCTCTGCTGTAAACATTAACACTCGCAGTAAAGGTCCCATTGCAGATCCAGTTCCGAGCTCAACTACGTCCAAACCTAAAAGACACATTACAGTCATTCCGCGTCAACCTAAAGCTAACCCAACAACTTCCAAACAGCCAAACATTGACACAACAGTCCACCAACCAAAAGTCACATTGAGCAAGACAGACAATCAAACGAAAGCTGTAAAAAAATGTGATATGGGATATGACATCATTGAAGATATAAAGAAGGTAAAAGAAAATGTTTCGATATTCGATATGTGTAGTTTTCCCCAACAACGAAACTAGTTGTTGCAAGATCTTCAATCCCATCCCAACACTCCATTAACAGACACTCAGGAAGATCCTGAAATAAATTAGGCTAGTATTGGCGGGAAATCCAAATCCTAGGCATTGCCTTTTCTTTTAACTTTTGAAATCTTCAATCACAATGTACACAATTGTCTGGTAGATTCTGGAGCATCTTTGAATGTCATGCCACTGTCGATATGTAAGAAGATTAATGGGAAGCCAATTCCATCTCCAGCCTAGATTATTCAGCTGGATAGAACTCTTGTTAAAGTAATTGGGGAAATGAAGGATGTGCTCATTAGGTTGTCGGCAGATTCTAGAGTGTGTCAGTTCATTGATATAATGGTGGTTGACATTCCTGAAGCCTATGGTTTGATTTTGAGAAGGGACTGGTCTACAAAACTAGATGGTTATTTTGTAACTGACTGGTCTCACTTGTGGTTACCATATCAAAATAGGAAAAATCAGATCAAAGTACTGAGAGAACCACATATGAAACAAAACATGACTCAGCTAGACGAAAAGAACAAAGCAGTAGCCTTCTCATCTTCAGTTTTGGGAAATTATTTTTTAGAAATTGATCCAAGTAATTATTAATCTGAAACTATTGGCCATGAATCAGATAAACAGTCCAATCTCCTTCATTTTTTCAGACTAATGATATCGATTGTAACATAGTTAGCTTAGTCACTGACTTAGATCATAGAGATACTAACTTAGTTAAATCAAACAATGTTTTTTGGACTTTATACTTTGATAGTTTCAAGACTCTGGAAGGATCCAGAGCCAGTTGTATTCTAGTGGATCCTGAAAGTAATAAGTACTTCTTGTCATGTAGATTAGAATTTGATTGTACTAATAACACTGCTGAATATAAAGCTTTAGTCCATGGATTGAAGAAAGCCATCGGTTTAAATGTTAAGTACCTCAAAGTTTTTGGTGACTCAGAAATAGTTGTAAGACGGGTGAGAGATACCATTCATTGTCTTTCACCTCATTTGAAAGGTTATCAAGCTGAGGTATGGGATTTAACTACGCATTTTGATGCTTTCAATATAAAATATGTTCCTAGACTGCAAAATGATGCAGCTGATTTATTAGCAACTTCCGCTTCCAGATTGGTGCCGACTAATAAAAAATGTTCAATTGAACTGGTTTTCAAGCCTTCTGTCCCAGAAAATATCACAAATTTCAAAGTTTTCGATGATGACGATCAAATTATCAATTTTCTAACAAATGAAGACATGTTCCAAGAAGTTGTGATAGACGAAGAAGAGCATGATGATGTTTTACAAAAGAAAGATGTGGCTAAAGGAAATTTCATCCCTAAAGGGGTGAGGTCACTTGAAATGTTGTTTGATCTGCAGAGCAAGTTCAAAAGGCCAACAAATACTAAAACCAATAGCTCATCGATGCAACACGAATTCGTAAATCTGGGCACTGAAGCTGAACCAAAATTTGTTAACCTTGGTAAATGTTATTCACAAGGATAAAGAGATAAGTTCATCAAGCTCTTTCGAAAATATATGGATGTTTTTGCATGGACTTATGAAGATTTGAAAACATATGACACCCGCATCATTCAGCATATCATACCAATGAAGGCTGGTGTTCAGCCATTTCAGCAGTAATTAAGAAGAATGCATCCTACTCTCGAACCTTTAATTCAGAAAGAGTTGAAGAAGTTATTAAATGCTAAGATCATATTCAAAGTCCAGCATTTGGAATGGGTTGCTAATTTAGTTCCTGTAAGGAAAAAGTCCAGAGAAATTAGACTATGTGTTGACTTCCGAAATCTGAACAGAGCCTCTGATAAAGATAATTATCCCGTCCCTTCAATGGAACAAATTCTCCAGATGGTATCAGGATTGGAACTTTTCTCTTTGCTGGATGGTTTCTCAGGTTACAATCAAATGTTAGTAGCTAAAGAGGATCATCTTAAAACTACTTTCCGCACCAAGTGGGAAACTTTCGCATACCGAAGAATGCCATTTGGCCTAATAAATGCAGGAGCCACGTTCCAGCAAGCAATGGACATCACCTTCCGAGGATTGGGCGGTCATTGTGTTGTCATATATCTAGATGATGTGATAGTTTTTTCAAAGAAAAGAGAATACCATGTTTTTCATTTAAAGCAGATTTTTTATCGTTGCCGAAAATATGGTATCTCTTTAAACCCCAAGAAGAGTGTGTTTGTTGTTCTTGAAGGTAAACTTCTAGGTCATATCATTTCAAAAAAGGGAATTTCAATAGATCAAGAGAGAGTGCAAATTATCAATAAAATTCCCATGCCCCATAACAAAAAATCCATGCAGTCATTTGTGGGCACTATCAATTTTGTCCGAAGATTTGTCCTGATTTCGCTCAAACTGTTAAACCTTTGCAACAAATGGTAAAGCAGAGCACACAATTCAAATGGATAGACTTAGAAAATGATGCATTCAGAGATATTAAAGCAATCCATAGCTAATGCTCCTTCCTTAAGAAGCCCAGATTTTGACAAAGATTTTATCTTGTACACTTTTGCTTCAGATGACTCTCTCGCATCTGTGCTCACACAAAAGGTAGAATTAGGAGACGAATAACCAATCTCGTTTATGAGCACTGGTCTGCAAGGTGATGAACTGAACTATCTAGTTGTCGACAAACAGGCATATGCCGTGTTCAAGGCAGTAAAGCAGTCCAGACCATATATTCTTAAGAATAGAACTAAAGTTATAGTTCCCGACCCAGCTGTTAGATCTCTTTTCATTCGAAGGATTTGGGAGAAAGAAGGGGAAATTGGGTTACAGCTCTTCAAGAATATGACTTAGAATTTAAACCGGCCACTATAATTAAAGGACAAGGCCTATGTAAATTGCTTACTGAACATCCAATTGATGAAGAATAGGATTGAAAGAATGAAGCCAAGATGAATTCAGTCGAAGTATCTCCCATTTTCACAGCTCCTGAATAATGGTATAGGGATTTAGTGCATTATTTGCAACAAGGATACCGACCGGAACACTGGAGTTCCAAGCAAAGAAGGGAACTCCATTTAAAATCAACAGCTTATCAGATCATTGACGGAATACTTTTCAGAAAAAATTATGATGGAATTTTTCTCAGATGTCTAGAAAAGGAGGATGGAGGTAAAGTCGTCAAAGAGTTACACGATGGCCCTACTGGTGGACATTATTCAGGGGAGACAATAGCTCACAAAATACTGAGAGCTGGCTATTACTGGCCCACTTTATTCTGGGATGCCCATACTTATGCACGGAACTGTGATGTATACCAAAGGAGCGCTAGAAAATTACCTCTAAGGCAATAGGACCCTTACAGCCGGTTATCATCTAAGAACCTTTTGAACAGTGGGGTATAGATGTCATCAGAGAGATAAAGCCAAATTCTTCTTTGCAACATCGATACATCCTGACAGCCACCGACTATTTCACCAGATGGACAGAAGCTTCCCCATTACGCAAGATCAATGAAGATGCAGTCATCAGTTTCTTGAAAGAGAACATCATAACCAGGTTTGGGGTTCCAATTTCCCTAGTATTTGATAATGCCACTTATTTCTCATCTTTTAAAATAAATGAATTTGTTTATGAAAGGGGAATTAAATTGCATTATTCGGCCAATTAATACCCCCAAGGAAATGGACTAGCTGAATCTTCAAACAAAAACCTCATCTGAATTCTCAAGAAGACTATGATTCGAAATCAGCGAAGTTGGCATATAGCTCTCTCAAACGCCTTATGGGCAAATAGGGTGACTCCAAAGAATGAATTATGGGTTTCCCCTTACATGCTTGTCTATGGCAAGGAATCCATCCTCCCTCCCAACATCTTACTTCCATCCTTGCAGCTGTCCCAATCCTCTCGAGGGTCTGGTAGTCAGGTTTTACAATCCAGGATTGACACCCTGCTTCAACTTGAAGAAACCCGGAAGAAAGCCAAGAACCAATTCCACCAGCACCAAGATATAATCAAAAGATGGTTTGATAAAAGGAAGTCTGGTAAAATAATTTTTGAAGTAGGATATTTAGTTCTGAAATGGGACCATCCTCACGAAGGCAAGGGAATGCACACGAAATTCCAACACTTATGGGTAGGCTCTTACCAAATTTCTGCAAAGCTCGGCCCATCCACTTACAAGCTAACAAACCTCCAGGGAGAGGAAGTAACCCTTCCCCTCAATGGCCTCGCCTTGAAACAATACTTTGCATAGTCTCATTGAGGTTTTCTGTACATAAATAAAGGCTCTATTCTTTTTGTTTTTACTTTTACTTTATTCCCTTGTTTTCTGTTTGTTTCAGCCAAGTTGTCCTCTTTTCTAAATATTTGAGTTTTTCCTTTCCCCTTTCCTTTGTATAGTTTTTTCCCACTAGCCCTGCAATTGGGCCTTTCATGAAGATAGATCTCTCAAGAAATCTCACAACTCATGAAGCTAGAAATGTACCCTCAAAAGAAAGTTTATCTATGCATTTTGGCTTTGTTGATCGTTTTCCAGAATGAAGAGATCTTGTTCTGTTGGTCGCATTAACCCTTGTTTAATAGCATAAATTCATGATTATCTTTATCACTATCTTCGGGCTCCATCCACCCTCACGTTTATAAGTGTATCAAGAAGATCGTTGTAGTTAGACCCACAGAAAGGAAGCACATCTCGAAGGCATAGGGTATTAAAATGACTCCATGCTGCAAATCTAAAGCCAAAAGAGCTTATAATCAAGAGTCTGTTTTCCATAAAATCTCGCCTCCATTAAAGCATGGCTGAGAAAAATAAAGACTTTTAATTTAAGTATCCACACCAAAATTTCCAGCAGAGTTCTTCTTCGTCCGTGAGCACGAGAAACCAAGAAAATATCCTGCTCACACAAAAGGACATCAATGGATTGAAGAACTCAGTAAAATGGCTAAGTCTTGAAGAAATTTTTCTGGAATACTCACACGACAAAAGTCGCTAATTAAAGAACATCCAAAAGGATGCAAGCAGCATGGGAATGAGGAACAAGAGAATATTGTCTACGAGATATTGTTACGATCATGTGGAGTCCGATGACAATGGTCATCTAAAAGACGGATCTTCTAAAAATGAACCCCATATTTTAGCCCTTGGAGAGTTTTAAGGATGTCTTTATCGAAGCTCCCCTTTCCTAATAACCAACGGATTAAATGATCACTTCCTTCGTGGAAATTCGAATGCTCAAGCCAACTGTTGCACATAAGGTGAGCTTTAAAATTTCCTATGGACTAGAGAGATTTTTTAAGAGATCTGTGTTCGCCAATGATTCGCCAATTGTTGTTGCTGCACCATCCTTCCCCAAAATTTTAAAGGTATTTGGGGCCCCTCCTTCTGCACGTTTTGTAGTAAGTGTTTTCCTTGTCTTTCGGGCTTTTTTTTTCTCTTTAACCTGGCAAAATTTCAACACTTGCTTTCCAAAAGTTTTCTCAATTATTTTCTCCAAGGAAAATTTACCTTTTCTCTTTGGCACATTTTTTAGCCTTAACTCAACCGCTTTGGCACAAATGTTGAGCATAACTCTACCACCCTTTGGCGCAATCCCTAACTATAACGCGTAAAACCTATCCCTATAACGGCCGCCATCATAACCGTGCCTCATCCTTGGATGCAGCCCCGAGTTCAGTTCTTGATGTAGCCATCGGCGCAAAGTTTAACACTAAGATTGCCGCTACACACACAGGACATAGCCAAAAATCGCCGCTACATTCACGATCTCGTTCACTTTGTCATCGACACATCTCTTGGGAGAAAGACTTAATCATGTCATATCCACCCAGCGCGCAAATTATAACCTTAAGACTCCCTCCAACTTCACACTCTTTGAAAAAAACCTTGATGTTGGTGCATCTCTTGGGAGCAGGTCCTAATGATATTTTCCCCGCCGCGATCGCAAGTGCTGGGGTTAGATGTGTCGCTGCACCAATCTCGCATCGTCGCCTCCGCTGTGTTGAGAATGCCTTTCGATTCCATTCAATATGCCCGAGCATTAAGTGTAACCATAGCACCCTCCTCTCACAGGGGCCTTTTTTTCTTTCTGTGGTCTGTGCCACCGACGCTAAAGCCTTGTTTGCATTCTGCGCCGCCGGAGCTAAACCCCTGTGCATAATATGCGTCGGGTGCTCTGTGCCTGACCATAGCCTGCGCCGAGAACTCAAGCCTAGATTTTGGGTTATCCCTCTCCATTGTTTGAGTTTTGGTTTCTCTTACAGATTCCCTCTACACTGTATCTTCCAGTCAAGGACCTTTTTTGATGTTGCATTGTTGGTGTTTGGCATTGTTGGGTTGTTTCAGAGTGGTTTTGGGTTCCATTTTGGACGAGTTTGAGTTTCGGTAGTGGTGGACACTTTGGTATCCCCCACCTTCATCCACTTGACCTTGCACTCCCTGCTCCCCTCACCTGATCTAGTCCTTCCATTGGCTTAGATCCCAGACATCCTTTGCGCATGTTATTTAGTTTTGCTTGCATTCGGTTGTTTGATTGAGTGTTTTCAGTTCATATGAGTGCTTGTCATTTTCTTGAGAACTTTTGAGTGCTTAGAGTGCCTGCAAATAATATTTATTTTCAGTTATTCATGCTTAAAAGCATCATTGTCATCAAGTTGTAATCTTGGCATATCATTGGAAAATTAAAAGTGCATCATTTTTACCGTTTTCACGTACATTTGAAAATTGTTGTAGGAATTGGTTCATCCATTGGAATCTATCATTCATTAGTCTTTTGGAAAGTTTGAGAGAAAAGTTAGTCATTTGTGCTTTTCGTGAATTATGAATCATTCATTTTCTTGAAAAATTCAAGTGCGATCAAGTTTTTACAAAAGTGATTCCATGCTTGAAAGAATTGTATGCATTCTTGGTTTATTTATGCTTTTAAGCCATCATAGTGAAATTTGAAAAATTAGAGTGCTCTGGATAGGAAATTTCTCTCTTTTCATCACTTAGTTTCATTTTGATTCAAAAAGACAAAAAGAAAATGCTTAGATTTGGTTGTGATGCTTGTTAATTTTTTTGTTTTGCTTGGAAAAATGGAAAAATGAAAAGAATACTTCATTGTCAAATTTGGTAGATTTGGGATTGTGTTCCATTTTGTTGTTTTGGTAAAAGCAAGAAAACGATTTCTCCCTTCCATACATAGAGTTCATCAAAAGAAAAGTACATTTTTTGCATGTATTTAGGGATTGCATTATGTTTACATTTATGTACTCATCTCATGCATTCACCTAACCGTCCAAATAAAATTAACGGTAGAACTAGGTTAAAATCTTTAGTAACTTGTGTGTTAAGTTAGAGACGTGTTCTGGCATCATAAAACGTGGCAGCTGTCGTTATTTTCCAGCACTGTATTCCAGGGGTATTTTAGTCTTCCACGTACCAACCGGTATATCGAAGCTCTTTCACGAACCAACCAGGTATATCGAAACTCTTTCATGTACCCACCAAGTACTTCACGTACTTGGCGTATATTGAAAGGTGTTTTATGTACTTGTCGTATATCGAAAGGTCTTTCACGTACTCAGTAGTATATAGGAAGGTCTCGTGTCATATGGTTGTGCATTAGACAGCACCACTATGAATTTGAGCTCCCACGTACCTTGCATATATCGGGAGACACCATTAGGATTCCTGAAACCAAATGAACTATCCACTTGGATGTCTTGGCAGAGCAATACACCGAGAACAACACTCGGGGAGATTACTACGCACGTGTCATCCAGGTAGTCGGGTATTCAGGCAATGGTACGGTCCCAATCCTCCTTGTCGCGTTTTACTGTTGGACCCTGTGTTATATAGCGAGTTGTGAAGCCTTGACAATCCAGTGAGATTCCAGACTTTTGAATCCACACTTATCACATAGGTTTGATTGTGACCTTAGTTTGTTTAGGTTTTTCTGGACTGCTTTTCCTTTGTTTAGATTACCCTAGGAGAAACTATGTTTCAGTCACTCTGGTTAACTTTCCTTGGAGAAGGTCCCGCAGAATTTTGAACTTACCACCTGAATATCCCCTTAACCAGGAGGTAATTTAGAAGGTAAGAATGGACCCACATGCCAAAGTCATGTCACCTGAAGTAGAAAACCCTACTTTGAATATTGGAACACATATGTTCCCTCCAGATTCACCTACCTCCAACCCCCCACAAGATGAAGAGGTGCAAACTTCCACTTCACAAGACTCACCTCCCGTTTTACTGAGAGAGCTTGGATCGATGGAATGGTTAAATCCACCCCGGGACGACCCTGTATCAGCTGCAGCTTTTTGGACTTCATCTCTAAGCCACCTAGTGGCTCATTTTTCCATTGCATACCCACCCAGTTGGGATACTCCTGACGACCCTCTATCACCTTATCATGAACAGTTGACTCGATTACGTGCTATCGCGGAGGGGTTTCGAAGACAAATAGTTTTACAAAGGGTTGAAGACCCAACATTACCACCTTATCAGCCACTCCCGAGTCGTTATTTATCTTTTGACTCACCGGAATCATCCACCCAACATGTGGCCTCTTTTTAACCTGGTCAACCCTCACTTCCTTCATATATACCCCCTAGACAGGAAACTAGCTCTATACCTCAAACGACTCAACCTGTTGAAGGACAATAGTCCAACACACCTATTACTACCGTGGTTACATTGCCCATTCCTCCCCCAACCCAAAACTCGCGGGGAGGATACTCTTTACCCCCTACCTTCCTTACAAGTAATGTTAATCCCGCAGTAGATAATCAACAGCCCATGTTGGGTCAACCCTTGATTAGTGGTCAACAAGTTGTTGTTGGGGGGAAACCCCCGTCTCCTCACCATAATACTGGAGGCAGAATTCCCATCGGTCCTTTCGCTGGAAATTCCCTACCTGCCAGACCTTCCACCACGGGATTATCCCATGTTGGGGGACCATCCAATGTAATTCAACCACCATGGATTCAAGCGTATCCAGGTTATCTTAACCCTTTGTCGGGACAAATCAATCCCAAAAATGCACTCTACGGGATACCTTATCCTGAAAATCCATACACTCTATGGGGGCAGCAAAATGTTTTACAACATGGACCCCCACATACAATCCCTCAAGTCCCACCACCCCCATTTGTAAACCCCCACCTCCCGTCGGAGGCAACGGTCCCACACACAATTCTGGAGGAGGTAGGCCTCTACCTTCTAGTGGAGGACCACCTCATTCTGGAAACCATGGCCCACCCCCCCGACGGCGGAGGTGGAGTCCCTCCCCCTTCAGGTGGAAGAGGAGGGCCACCCCCCCAGTGGTGGGGGACCCCCACCTTATGGTGGAGGACCATCCCATCCTGGTGGTGGTGGTGGAAGACCAGCCTATCCTAGTGGAGGTGATGGAGGAGGCCCTTACCCTTCTGGTGGTGGCGGTGGACCACCACCTCCTCCCGGCAGAGGTGGTGGAGGTCTATCCTATCCCGGTGGCAGTGATGGACCACCACCTCCTCTCGGAAAAGGTGGTGGAGGTCCATCCTATCCCAGTGGTAGCAGCAGACCCCCACCATTCGAAGGCGGCCCGCCCCCTCCCAGAAGTGGAGGTGGACCCCCACCTTATGGTAACGGACCACCTTATTATGGTAATGAACCACCTTATTACAGTGGTGGACCTACATATGTTCTGGGAGGCATACCCCCTTATGTTCAGTTTCCTCCGGCAACACCTTACAACCAGTCGATTCAAGGTCCTACTAGTCTGTACATGCCCTATCAGTACTATCAGTACCCCTAGCTGAACCAACAGCTACCATTTTTTGCTACTTTGGACTTACCCGACCTGTCTCGTCTCACGAATGATCCCATCTTCCACGGACATAACTGGCCACCCATTCCTGTGAAACTACCATCAGATATTCCCAAATTTGATGGCAATCCTGGTAAGGATCCAAAAAACCATGTGATGACATACCATTTATGGTGTTCATCCAACTCCTTGATGGACAACTCGATCCATCTTAGTTTATTTCAACGGACTCTCACTGGCCCAACTGCCAAGTGGTATATTGAACTACCACCCAATTCTTTTCCCGATTTCTGATCTCTTCCTATGTCATTTTTGACCCACTTCCAGTTTCCCATTCGCTATGAGACTGGTACGGACTTATTAACCTCCCTTCGCCAGAACACTGCCACTCATATTTCAGATCACATTCATGAATGGCGGCGAAGACGACGTCTTATTAAGGCTCATATTCTGGACCAACTCTTAGCTGGCTGGTTCATAAAGTCACTTTTACCTATCGTAGCTTGAGATGTAGCTATGGGAGGGGCCGTCACTAAGGAACGGACCATTGCCCATGCCCATTACCTAGACTTGGTCTATGCTCAATCCAGCACATTGTACGAAATTTTTCCTGACGCACCTCGCCCTACGTATGACCCTGTGAAACCATCTAAGGGACCACAAGCCGACAGCATTATTGGTTCCCTTACCTCCCAGCCTTCTACTCAAACTGGTGGCTCGTCGAACCCCCAAGGTTCTTCCCCATCACCACCACAGGCTGGCCACAGCACTACCAAGTCCACTACTCCTGCCTCCATCGAAGAGGTGAATTTTGTCCAATCAGCTTCATCTCAGAAATCCGGTGGTAAGTAGAAAAAGAAAGGGAAACCTAAGAAATATTCTAACCAGCAGGACCCCAAGCCCACCCCCGAAGAAACCAAATAGAAGAGGAAGTTGAAGTGTCCTTGTTTGTTGTGCAGTGGAGACCATTTCTCAAAAGAATGTCCCCACCGAGATGAAGTGCAGAAGTTTCTCAAAGGAAACTCTACTGCCGCAGTTCTCAATGATCCCTTCCCCACTCAGAACCAACAGCTGATCGCACAAACCTCTCCTTCCCAGGGAGAGGCATCCTCCACCACACATGTTCTCATGATGGGTAGTGAGACCGTCAACTTGAACACACGCTCCCGTTCATATGACTCTGTCCCTCCGAAGGAACCCATTGGAAGTAATACTGAAAAAGATTCCACTTCCATTACTGGCGTCACCGTATCGCATGCTTCTCTCACCATCGAGAAGCCTTCTTTAGAGTCAGTGTTGCATCCTCCCAAGAGCATGATTCGAAGAGCCGTCTTCAATCCCAATGCTTGGGCAGCTCAAAACTACAATATTGTAGAGGACCTAGCACAAGCTCCTTATTCTATGTCGAGGTTCGAGGTCTTGCATAACTTCCCTAACCGGCGCAAGACTCTCCTCGCTTCCATCGGCGCGGTTGATCTGGATTCTTCTAATACCATCATGTTCCGGCTAGATTACTTTAAGCTGAGGCTTTCCCATCAGTTGGCATTTCAAGTTGCCACAAACATTGTTGGGAATACAATCCATCGTACCATCTTGGATGAAGGTGCCTCTACCTTGGTCATGTCGATTTTGTGTTGGAGAGCCATTGGCTCTCCCGAGTTGAACCGTTCTCCCACCACCTTGAAAGCAATCGACGGACGTGGCTTTCAACCTCATGGGATGTTACAAGCCTTAGCAGTCGAGTTGGGTGGTAAGACCGCAACCATCAACATGGAAGTGGTCGCCACCCTGTTAGATTATAATATTCTGCTTGGTCATAATTGGTTTTACGCCATGACTGCGGTCGCATCATCTCTCTTCCGCATAGTACAATTCCCCCACCAAGGTCGAATTGTCACTGTCGACCAACTAGACTTTTTTACACCTGACACCGCTACTTATCCGAGCGATAATGTTCCATTACTTGTACAATCTTCGCAGCTCTATGAGAGCGTGGGGGTTGGCCTCATCAAGGAATCATCCCTTATGGGTGTCTTTCCAACCTCGGATCCCCCTAATCATGTTTCAACGGTGAACATGATCTCCTCCAGGATTTCATCTATCCCCAACTCTACTGATCAATGGCTTGTACTTGATGAAGCCACTACACACCTGATTGGAGACACCATGCCTCTTTCACCCGTCGAACTCACTTATGAGGCTATCCAGTCAGCATCCAAGGACCACTTAGCTGTGGCCTCGACGTCCTGTTCTCTGCAGCGGAGGTCATCCTTACCCGATCCTCTGCTCTAAACTTTCCATTCTGACGAGTCCATTATGGAAATCATGAGTGCGAATGACCCTCCTTGGGAAGACCTCCATCATTGATCAAATTTCCTTCCCCCATTGGATACTGTAGAGAATAGAATCACCACCATCTTTACACTGGATGTCCACCCTTGCCCTTAGTCCCCGATACTCACGTGTCAAACAGAATCTGAAGGCAACTTAGACAACATCGAACCTACCATTTCGGTCGACATATCAGTCACTCTTGGTGTAGTGGAACACATTCGTTTAGGCCAGAAGTGTTCCCCTGAAGAGATTACAATATTCACAGCCTTGTTCAAGCAATTTCGAGACGAGTTTGCTTGGACCTACAAGGAGATGCCCTGGATAGACCCCGCTATTGTTTCACACACAATTCAAACCTATCCTGATGCTAAACCAGTACGGAAAAAGCTATGACCGGTACACCCTCAAAATACTATGGCAATCAAGGTAGATATTGAAACGCTCTTAAAGGTTGGTTTCATCTACCCTGTCCCACTCACCGAATGGGTCTCAAACGCCGTCCCTGTAGCTAAAAATCAAGGTACCATTCGTGTCTGTGTCGATTATCGGGATCTCAACAAGGCTTGTCCTAAGGACAATTACCCAACTCCCTTTATCGACCAGATCATTGACAATTGTGCTGGAAGTGTCATTTTCTCTTTCATGGATGGCTTTTCTGGTTACAACCAGAATAAGATCCACCAAGTTGATCAACACAAGACAACTTTCATCTATCCTTGGGGTACGTTTGCTTATCGTAAGCTCCCTTTTGGTCTCAAAAATGTTGGTGCCACATTCCAGCGGGCCATGTCGCCTTTCTTTCACGATGTGAAGGATTTTGTGGAACCCTACTTGGATGATCTCCCTGCCCATTCACGGCAGCGTCAATACCACATTGATCATCTGACGATGGTATTCCTCAGATGCAGGTAGTATAACATCCGTCTGAACCCTCACAAGTGTATCTTCTGCATCGTGTCCAGACGCCTCCTCAGTTTCATTGTCTCGAAAGATGGGATCCGCATTGATCCCTTGAAGGTGGAAGCCATCGTCGCTCTCCCAACTCCTACTGATATTACGGAACTTCAAAGTTTGCAAGGGAAAGCAACTTACTTAAGGCGTTTTGTATGTAATTTTGCGCAAAAGACACAGGGTTACATGAGACTACTCAAGAAGGATGTCCCATTCATTTGGGACGAGTAACCGCAGCAATCCTTCGACAGTCTCAAACGTGTTATTACGCATGCCCATATGCTCCAACCACCCAATTACTACAAGGATTATATCCTTTATCTTGCCGCTTCTGCCACCATGATTTCCATGGTATTGGTACAAGAAGACAACAACGCCCAGGAACATGTGATATATTACTTAAGTAAGGGTCTTATTGACACCGAAACTCGTTACTCACATGTTGAGAAAATCGCTCTCGCGGCAGTCATTTCCGTCCAAAAGTTTCGACATTACATATTGCTTCACACCACCATCATCATCGCCGATTTGAAACCCATGTACCACATTTTGACACACCAGGTACTTGGGGGAAAGTATTCACGCTGGATCATGATACTACAGGAATTTGATCTCCTATTCGAAAAAGCTAAGTCTAAAAATTCTCTAGTGTTTTCCGAGCTTATTTGTGATCTTCCCCGTGCCGATGTACAATTTGAGCCCAACGATTCGCTTCTAGATGAATCATTGTTCCTCATCATCATGTCTGATATGTGGTATGGAGATATTAATTTATATCTTCAAACCCAACGTTTCAGCCCCCAACTGTCTCGTGACAACCATCATAGAATACGCCACCATGCAACGTATTACCTAATCATCAGTGATACCTTGTACTGTCGTGGTATCGATTCTATTCTTCGATGTTGTCTCACTCATGAGGAGGTTGAACACGTCTTAAATGAATGTCACGCTGGGGCATGTGGTGGTCACCTATCTAGGATGGATACATCCCAGAAGATACTTCGCGCAGGATATTATTAGCCCTCCATATTTAAAGATTGTATTGAGGCTGTCAAAAAATGTCCTCCATGCCAGCATTTTCAAACGAAAAAGCGCACCCAGCCAGCCCCGTTACACCTAGTTGTTTCCATTGGCCCCTTCACTAAATGGGGCATTGACTTCATGCACTATAAGCCTACCTTGGCCGGGGGGCATGGTTACATCATAGTAGCCGTGGATTACTTTACAAAGTGGGCTGAGGCTATGCCTACATACACTGACGACGGCAAACCGCCGCACTCTTCATGTTCAATCATGTTATAGCACGGTTCAGAGTTCCTCAAGCTATAGTTACTGACCATGGTTCTCACTTTCAGAACCACATGGTCAATGAATTGAGCACTATATTTTGTTTTCTCCATGAAAACTCAACACCTTACTACCCGTAGTCCAATGGACAAGTAGAGTCCATTAAAAAGGTCTTGAAAACCATGATCCAAGGCATGGTGGGTACGCACAATTCTAACTAGAACAACATGCTCTTTTCCGCACTATGGGCTTATCGAACTTCCGTCAAGACCGCCACTAGATTTACCCCCTTCCAATTAGTTTATGGATTGGAGGCATTCCTTCCAATAGAGTGAGAGATTTCGTCCCTCAAACTCGTAGTTGAACTTCTCCCTAACACTACTGCTGAGGAAGAATGCTTCCTCTACCTGGAAAAACTCGACGAGACTCACCACGATGCCGCTCTTGCCAACGAGGCACATAAGAAATGCATCAAAGCGCAGTATGACAAATCGGTAGAATTTTGCGTCTATAGCGAGGGTGATTTGGTCCTCACATATGACCAAAGACATGATAAGCTGGGGGCAGGAAATTTCGAGTCCATGTGGCATGGACCCTACATAGTAAAGCGTGTTCTGAAGAAGGGATCCTACAAACTAGAAGACTACGACGGGATATCTTTAGGTGAACCCCGCAATGGGATTTACCTGAAGAGGTACTATGCCTGATTTTTTCATGCATAAGTACGTTGCATATATTGTACATGGCGTGTGTGTTTTTGTGTGGTGTGACGCTTTTATTTTAGTGTGTCTAGATCTTGTTTTCGCTTCTTATACCATGTTCTGTCTGCATGTGCAGATGGCAACTTGCTACGGATTCGCGGATGGCGCCAGCCGGCATACCCGTAACCTTGCTTCGGTAGCCTGGGTACTTTACTCTCCCACCGACGAGCTTATTATCTCAGGGGGAAGTTGTCTAGGTTTCGCAACCAACAACACCGCAGAATATCAGACGGTGATTGGAACCCTAACCGACGCTCTTTCCTTGGGTATGGACCACGTTGTTATCTATTTGGATTCGCAACTAGTGGTTTCTCATCTTAACCGGATTTATGCTATCTGTGACCCTACCCTACTCCATCTCTACAAACGAGTTCGTCTTTTGGAAAGGTATTTAGAATCTATTCAATACCTACACATTCCATGAGATATGAACATAGTTTCCAACTCAATGGACAAATTCATACTAGATTGGTACATTGCACATACATAACATTTGTATAAAGCATAAAAGCAGACATAACATGTAAATAATCCATTGGATAAGCAAACATGTAAAACAAGATCACATTAATCATCCATTAAAACAAATAATGTATAAAGTCGCTAGAAATGTCTATATATATATAAATCCGTACAAAAGTACAAAATGGTAGTGCTAATACAAAAATCTGAAGCATGCTAGCTTTCAATAAGAGTCGTCTCTACAAAAATTCTGAAGCCCGTAATATTTCAGAGTACACATGTACAGGCCATGTGCCTAAATCCTACGACGCACGGCCCTAGGACGCTCAACCCCAAGATGAGCATGGTAATAGACAATGGCCCTCGCCACCTTTCGGAGTAGTGTGTCGAAACGAGTTAATACCCCAAATGTCAACTCCTGATATCGGAGGGGTAATTCATGCACTGCAGGCTCTCGGATGTCGGAGGTCATCCCCTGGAGCTTCTCCCCAAGTACCTCTTGCTCCTCAAGAGCATCACAGGCCACGGGCTCCATCTCTAGCACTCCTCCTCTCTTCACCTGGCTGGAGACTCCCAATGGTCTCTCTGGACCCACGTCTGCATAGAAACATGTAAAACATTATCAACACTACTACCAAAAAAAATTATAAAATACATAAAATATAAAAAACACAAGTAGTGATTCTTACCTATGTCACCCCACTGCATCCCCTCTGGAATCACTAGGTCGGGATCTCCCCGGAAGTATGTACCATCATATGGATAATCCTCTATCATGAGGATATGTGCCTATAGCCATGAGAAGAACCTGGTACCTAAACTGACGATGGTCCCCCCGCCACCATGGAGAGACATCGCATCTGTCCATCTCAGCATGTGAGGATCATGTGTCTCCCGATCCTCGAAATCCAGTTGTGGGCATAAGAGAGGTACCCACTCCAACATGAAAGATGCCACGATCGAGCCATACCTGAACTATTTTAGTGCCCCGTGCTGACACTTAGTCAATTGATCCTTGAGGCTAACAAGAATCCCCTCGCACTAGTTAAACATTGTAGGAGCCATGCACTCCTCAACATATGTCATTTGTGACTTGCTGGCCAAGTGAGCGGCTTGGCAGCCAACAACTCGCGCAATGGTGAAGAGTATCGCTCGTAAGTCTCTGTCCATGACATGCTTGATGGGAATTTTCCCACCAACCATCATTGTACCCGGAGTACACCATTGAGCTATCATGTCCTCAACTGAAAGGTCACCACCCTGTGACCCAGTCAAAGACACAAGATTCCCTCACCGAGATAATCCTATCAGAAAATAGATGTCCTCGACATCTATAGTAAGTGTATGCTCACCTATCCAGAATTGTTGTTGAATAGGGTCCCAACATTGGACCAGGTGTGTCAGTAGGTTGACTTGGGATATCATCCCTGACACTCAAAATTACTTGAGTAGCCCATAGTTTCGCAATGCTGGAACACTTTGTGGATTGTTTTCCACTTGCAAATCCTCGAGCTCATGCTCACGTTCCCGCCATTCAAGGACCATTGTATCACTCCAAACCTGCCAAGTAAACCATTTAAACATGTTTATAACTTTTCCCCTCCATCCAAAACGTTCTTTTTTTGCTAGGTTTTGAGTTTCATTTAGTCGTTTGTGTCGATGCAGATCACCCATTCTGACAGTGGGCCGTCGGCGCAGAACTCTCTTTCAGGATCTGCGATGGCGTAGATCCCGAATGGGCTGCCTGCACCGACCCGTGAACGCATTTATACCAACTTAAAACACTCAAAAACTACCTAAAAACATGAAAAATCAAATTCTAATCCACTGAAAAGTTAAATGGGAAGGTTTAGGGTTACCTATCGCAAACGGATCGCGAAATGATGGATCGTAGCTCCCGAAAACTGCAGTTGAAATTTGGCTCCAAACAACACTTTGCACTCTCCCAATTTGGTAAAAAACAATTGTAATTTCTTTTCACTATTTCATCCATTTTATAACAAAAAATGGAATATTCCTTTTATATTTTGATGCTTAGTGGGTTTTTTACTATAGTTTGTGTCATTTATTATATTTAATACTCGGTTAATCACTTTTGACCTAGTTTTTGAGCTACAAGTGCCTCATTAGTGCCATTTCTCGACATGGTGGTCATCTAGTAAGTATCACCGGGTATGAACGCTCTCCGAGCGTCTTTTTGTCATTATTTCACTCATAAATGTAAATTATTGTGTTGGAGAAAACTCACTATGGCTTGGGAATACCACAACAGACAGATGACTACCAGAAATCAACTCAATTCTCAAAACAATGCTATTATAAATGACAATGTTAAGATAATAGAGAAATGTAACCAACCTCGATCCAAACGTTTGTACTAGATCCCCGTTGGAGCTTTCAATCCATGCACTTGAAATCTGAAAATTAGTCTTGACAGCCGATATCCAACAAGTACATATAATATATAAATGACATTAACATTATCAATAAAAATGGTCCATAATATCACAAGCAAATGTAACCCAATGTATAATAAACAACATTTACAACATGATGGATGAGAATATAAGTATTTCCATTAATTAACAAGAAGAAGTACAAAGCGATAGGACCTCTTTCCGGAAACCAATCTGAACCAAGATCTGGATCAATCCACTTGTGCCTCCACCACTTCAATCCTCCATGAATGGAAAACTCAAACTAGATAGGAGTTTGGAAGGTGAACATAAAGGGTTCACAACTACAAGGATCAATGAGTGTAGACTCAAGATAGGGAAAAAATCCACTAGAGTTCTCTTGCTATTCCCTTCTCCTCCCGTCCATAAGCCATATGTGCTCAATATATAGTCCTCTCAAAGGTAGGTGAAAGGACACATCGAGATGTTACTCGGGCAGATGGAGAGCCAAAGGTCACCCAATGACCGCTTTTTGGGAGTAAAAAGTAATAAATAAGTGATTTTTACCATTTTACTTGATACTCGCGGTCTATAGTGATGCAACTCACGGGTACGCATGCTATAATGATGCAACATGTGGGTAGGAATAAAAATAGGAAAAATAGTGTATGAAGGATATAAGTGGATCTGAGTCACTGAAATGGATCCTACAGGCCAAATAATGTTGATGCTCACAGGGTGGAAAATTACGATGTAACAGATACCCCCTAATGTGTAAGGTCAGAGACTGATGCTACGATGGCCGAAATACATTATAAAACTCAGAAGTGGAGTGATGGATACACAAGTGGAAAGAGAAGGTCACTTGTCATAATACAATAGTATCTCTAAATACATGTCGGTATAGTACAACAATCTGATACAATGGCCATGAATACGCAGTACATAGTGAATACATGTCATAAATGATCATAGCCATGATCCCTCTACAGTAAGATATGGTCTCCTGATGAAAAGGAAACAATCGGTGCAAACTGGAGGTACAAACTGCTGAAATCTAAGAGGTGATATCTCATATGTAAAGTCAAAGTCATATGTAGCATATTGAATGCCACAATCGCCTGGGGTCTTCTACACAAGTCTTCGACGGTGCAAGTCCCATCAAGTGAATAAAGGAGTTGGGGTCGAAACTGATGAGACATCATCTGATAACCGGTCAATGATGTATACCGTTAACAGACGCGAGATGACCCACCAATAATGAAAATGGGCATCAAGGCACATAGCACAATCATCAGAGTATGAATAAATGGGTTGAAGTCGAACACTAGGATGAATCCATCGATCATGGGACATTGATGTATTCCCAAAACTGTCGATGGCGAGAGAACCTGCCACTAATGACTGCAAGCCTCAAGGTACTCAACCGAACTCTAAGCCTCAAGTCCTAGAATAAGTGGGTTGAATTCGACGGAACGAGACTCGCTGGAAGGATGGCATTAAGGCATACCCCATCAACAGCACGAGGTACTAGCAATGCTGAAAGATTTGGAAGATCTCAGGTGAAACGGACTGACTCAATAAGGATGGCCGGCATGCAATAGTCAAGAGATATGAGGAGCAGCCGACACTAGTTTCAGGACTTCCTTTGAACAAGAGCATGAGCAAATGGATAGACTCAGGTAGCATAGACTTGCCATAAACTGTGTAATGCAGGAGGCATCACAAAGGGCTCCGTAATGACCGGAAGCTTAATCAATCGATGGAGTAAACTGAGAAACAAGTACAGCTCCTAAGGCCCAACTATAGTCCTGACTCATAATGTACAGAGTGGAATGAATGCTCTGTTCAAAGGCGACACAACAATTGCCAACAAGAAATAGTGACCATAATCCTGTCTGGCTTTTTGGAATATTTGATTTTTTTGGTCTTTTTCATATTTGGGAAAAGCTTGAAAAAGAATAAAATTTCTTATAGTACAACAAGAGAGGGAACGAGTGTCAAATAGCGAGCAGAATAGTTCCAAGCAGTGGAACATACCTATGATCAATGCAAGGAAGTGCATGCAGGATGTGGACACTCGGGGGAGGTTCCCTCAAGGTCAAAAGGTGATCAAATTGTGAAGGACAAATATATAAACTTTGCAGGGCTCGACAAGGAAAAGTGCTCAGGCACCAGGTTAACAACTGAGTAAGTGGGAGCCAGCACAAGGCTTAAGCGGCAAGCAGGATGATGCAATGCAATCACAACATGATATAAAAGAGGAGTCATTTTTCATAAAGTTAGTATCCTCACCCGAAAAAGTGTAAAACAATGGGAGAAGAACTCTTCTAGTCACGTATGACTAGAGTATACTTTTTCGTAATTAATCCACAAAGGTCCGGAAAAGGGGTAAACTTATACCTAAGTGAATGTCGCTTCAAATCCTTTAACGAGTCTGAAATGACAAGCATACTCAACAATCTTGTTTGATTTTGAAAAAGTCTAACAAGGGCTTGAAAAAGACTTTATAAAAATATTTTCCGTAAAGGTTTAACGAGCCCGAAAAAGTAAACTCGTGACCTCCTTAATGTTTTTAACGAGCTCAAAGGAGATATGGAAGAATGCTCATAATGGGGGCAGACAAGTGTCAGGGACATGCGAGACTAGTTCCAAGTGCATGGAACAAAGCTATGCATAATGCAAGGAACATGAGCAAGATAAGGATACTCAGGGGGGTGTCTACGAATTCGGATAGTAATAGGTTCAAATGCATCATAACAATGGGGAGGCCTAAACCTATAAGCAAGGTTCCGAATATTCCTACCATGGCTGAAGCAAATGTCGAAAAGGACCAGTAAACAAGTATAAGTCCAGCTAAGAATCTTGTCTCGAAGAAACATAAGTACCAAGCTCATCTCTAAAATGTACGTAAAGAAAAATCTGATATAGGTCACTATGGTAGAAAAAATTTCAACTTCACTATTATCACCCTCAGACATAATGCAGGGAGAACTAACCACTGAAGGTGCCATAGTACCAACACCCGAGGGACCAAAATGATCAACTTCAGAATGAAGAGCAAGGCTGAAGGACGTGGAGGAATCTGCAATGGAAAATTCATCATCACGGGAGTTGGAAATTCTAGAAGTAGAATCGAACTCATCAGGATCACCGATTCGAGAATCTATAGGAGAGTCTACAGACTCATCACTAGGGAGATCAGAATTTAATGTCAAACCGGGGCTAGACAAAACTATGCCTGGATCAAAAGGTATGGCAGACTGTATTCTAGACTCATATTGTTCAATATGATCAAGGGTAGGAGGGTAACGAGATCTATGATAGAGATCCCCCCATGGCTTGTCATCACCACTCATGGCCTCAATAAAAACTTCATCTGAAGGTAAAATACCGTCGAGGAAACCATGTGAACAAGATAGGTCGACTGCACACGCGGGCAGCATAACAGGATCTTCCTCTACTGTCCATGAAGAAGAGAGATCCGAATCTGCAATGGATGGTTGAACATGATGAGCAATCTTGACTGCAGATAAGGGCATATCCATCCCAATGTGCGAAACGTCTCCAGACGGGGAACTTGTGCGAAACGCCTCCATCATAACAATGGGGAGGCCTAAACCTATAAGCAAGGTTCCGAATATTCCTACCATGGCTGAAGCAAATGTCGAAAAGGACCAGTAAACAAGTATAAGTCCAGCTAAGAATCTTGTCTCCAAGAAACATAAGTACCAAGCTCATCTCTAAAATGTACGTAAAGAAAAATCTGATATAGGTCACTATGGTAGAAAAAATTTCAACTTCACTATTATCACCCTCAGACATAATGCAGGGAGAACTAACCACTGAAGGTGCCATAGTACCAACACCCGAGGGACCAAAATGATCAACTTCAGAATGAAGAGCAAGGCTGAAGGACGTGGAGGAATCTGCAATGGAAAATTCATCATCACGGGAGTTGGAAATTCTAGAAGTAGAATCGAACTCATCAGGATCACCGATTCGAGGATCTATAGGAGAGTCTACAGACTCATCACTAGGGAGATCAGACTTTAATGTCAAACCGGGGCTAGACAAAACTATGCCTGGATCAAAAGGTATGGCAGACTGTATTCTAGACTCATATTGTTCAATATGATCAAGGGTAGGAGGGTAACGAGATCTATGATAGAGATCCCCCCATGGCTTGTCATCACCACTCATGGCCTCAATAAAAACTTCATCTGAAGGTAAAATACCGTCGAGGAAACCATGTGAACAAGATAGGTCGACTGCACACACGGGCAGCATAACAGGATCTTCCTCTACTGTCCATGAAGAAGAGAGATCCGAATCTGCAATGGATGGTTGAACATGATGAGCAATCTTGACTGCAGACAAGGGCATATCCATCCCAATGTGCGAAACGTCTCCAGACGGGGAACTTGTGGAAGGTGGATCCCACGGATCACTAAAGTATGATGTCCGAAAAAGTACATGATTCAAAGAGGAAGGAGCATCATTGGAGATGGTTCCTATGAAGGATATTGGTGTAGGGAGGTCGAAATATCCCATCAATGAAGGATACATTCCAACACCCATGTTCCCAATTGCCGGCTGAGAATGAGTAACCTGCGGGACTATGGATCCCATGGATGCTGTGGAAGAGGAGTTAACGTAATCCAGCTGATCGATGGTCACAATCTTGCCTTCGTGAGGAAAGCAGATAACTCTGAATACAGTGGACACGACAGCTTTCATGGAATACATCCAATTCCGTCCCAGTAAAAGGTTGTAGTCGATGGGCGCATCAACCACCTCAACTTCAATAGGCACAGACTTACCTCCCAAGGAGATAACAAGGGAAGGGATAATTCCATGCGGCTTAAATGAATGACCGTCAAATGCAGTGAGCGTGGTTCTAGACGCGAGTAGGGGAGGAGAGCCAAGAGATTTCCAACAAGCTAACGACATTACTCACACAGAAGCACCTTCGTCAACCATAGTACGTTTGACAAAACTCTGAAGGCACACCACCTGGATTTGAAAAGCCACGTTGTAGGGTAAGCAAAGTTGAACATCAGTAGTATCGAACTTGATAACAGTGGGACTTCCCCCATCCTGAACTCCTAATGCACTCAAAAGAGCATGCTTCTGAGAAGGACAGGTTTGCAAAACTTCAAGAGCCAACATGGCACACAGAGTTTGGCCCAAATATTCTACGATGGAGTAGTTGTGGCCAGCTTGAGCATTAGGATTATGCGTAGAGTGCTTAAGAACACCTTTCGGTATCTGTGGCATAATAGAGGGCTTCTTGATATGCAAGGAATTGTCAAGAGGAGGGGGAGGTTCACTCCCCAAATTGGGTTGTGGTGCATCATAATCGCGTTGACGAGTGGCAACACTAACCTCTGACTGAACCATGTTCACACACCCATAACCACTAGTATTGGAAGAAGACATTGCCGTCTCATTAGGTCCATAACCGGCGGTGGGAGCATGCGAAGCCATGTTTTGGTGATGAGGTAGGGGATCCTTCAACACAGCTAGGCTCTGTGCCAAGTGCTTCGATGCTTCTTCAATTCGAGGACATAAGTGAGTAAGATGATCCTCCCCACAAAGCTTGCAAGGGAATTTCACCTTACACCTAGGTTTACAATCCTCACCAACATTACTGCCTTCCCGAGGAGGGTTGGCATTCTCTTTATGAGGAGTATTACGATTACTATTGTTATTACTTCCATTGTTTCCACCCCTACGATTGTTTCTCCCCTTTTTCTTACCACCAGGTTGTTGGTTACCCGACGGTTTCGTTGATTGCACATTGTGTACATCAGACGATGGAGTGGAAGTGGACATGGTGTGAACCTGTCCGGGAGTAGACTGGTTTAGCGACAAATTTTGCATTTGATTAGCTACCAAGTCTATAGGGAGAGTGCATGCGGACCCCATGATGCCATCGGCATGTGGTCCAGGAATTGACGTGGGCTCATGTCTTGTTCTCGGTGCATCAGGAATAATGTCATACAAAATGCCAGACTAAGAATAAAGTAGATCTAACTGATGGACTTTCAAGATAGCTTGTTCCTCAGTCACAATGCCGGACATCGAAACATCCTTAGCAATGTATGGGAGTATAGACTTCAGTAACCTTTCCAACGGGAACTCTGGAGGAATGTTGGCTTTCACTAATCTCTTCCGCCGACGCCACTCTTGAATGTGATCAGAAATATGTGTGGCCTTATTCTAACGGAAGGTGGACAACAACTCAGTACCAGTATCATAACGAACCGACAACTAGAAATGGTCTAATAAAACCAAAGCAATCTCGTTGAATCCCCTATAGGTGTTCCAAGGAAACTCAACATACCACTTCGCGGCTGCCCCCGTGAGGGTGCATTGAACTAGTCGTAATCTAATGGAATCATGATTCAAAGAGTTGGAGGAGCACCAAAGGTGAAACGTTGTGACATGATCGCCTGGATCCTCACCGCCTTTCCCTTAGAACATTGGAATATCCGAAGGAATCTTGGTAGGAACCGGAGGCCAACTAGGGTCGTGACACACCGAATCATTCGTGAGCTTCGAAAGATTCGGGATATTCAAGCGTGCAAGGAACGGGAGCTGCAGCTGGAAAGATGGATTATAAGCTCCCATAAAAGGTTGGTTAAACGGAACCGTGTTATAAGATGGACCAAAAGCTTGACCATGAGGATTAAACTGCTGATGATAAGGACCTGACGGACCATAAGCTTTCCCATGGCCATAGGATTGATAACCTCCTCCTGCCTGACCCATTTGAGAGTAAGCAGGTATATGCGTGTTTTGGGTACCATATTGGGGTGGTGGGTTGTATTGGTGGCCAGCACCGACTGTGTTGTAGTAAGGGTTTCCACCACGAGTATGGGGCATATATGTACTATTCATATCGGGAACCATATTGTAATGACCATAATGGTATGGCATGTTCCCACCCCCATCATTATGATTAGTTTGATCAGTCGTGTGATGACCATAAGTATGAGAAGTATTTCCGACCCCAACATTGGTGTGACTAGTAGCAGGGATGGTGGCGTGATGTCCATGTGGATAGGAGATATTCCCACCCCCTACATTAGCATTACTAGTGGTGGCAATGGATGCAAAAGTGTGCGGTATATGTCCACCCCCATGGTTGGGAGGAGCATTAACATCCGTAAAAGTGATCCTAGGTTGACGAGTAGCGACATGCGTGTTAGGTGGTGGATGGTGAGTCAAGTTCCGAACAACATTCCTATTAGGTTGGGCAATCCGAGGAGGTGGTCTTCTTCCAACATTAGCATGGTTAGGAGGAACATGAACAGTCCCCATACTATGTGTATGAGTGGACAACGTAGTGCCCCCAGCAAGGGTAGTGCCCCCAGTGGGTATAGTATGGCTAACACCATGATTGGTGCCAGCGTGACTACCAAACATAGCGGAAGGTTCGACAGTACTATGACTAGGCATACCAAAAGAGAGTGTAGTTGGGTTGATCGTAGGGCCAGTGTTGTCATGTAACTCTGGCATTTTCTGTCTATAGTTGCGTGGAAATGAAGGAACGAAAGGATCGTCCTGTTCTTCGTCCTCGGGTAAGTCGGGCATTCCGTAAATATAATTATCCAGATTCGAAGGATCAAACGGATCTCGTTCAAGTGTATTAGGCCAAATAGAACCAAGTTGAGTCTCAGGTGGATCACCTCCCCACTCCTCACGAGGAGTATGGGAATCGGAAGTATGGTCAACTCTACCTGATGGAGTCGAAGGTTTTTCCTCAGTATCGAAATGTGGAGCAGTCATAATGTCTTGGACGTAAGTCTCGTAAGAATCCGAAGACTCGGAGGGAGCCCTCTGGCATCCTCTATCAACACGGCGTGAAATCTCGGCAGGCCCTAAGCCGACCAACCGACGGGATCGACGAAGAGTAGGGCTCCACACCACGATATCTCCTTAGAGAATATATAATCAAAACACCCCTAAAGGCCAACTATCGATTAAAAACAGTAAATCAAAATCACACACCTAGAGAAACTACAGCCAAGAGCAGAAAAACAGAGTGTCTAAATGAGCTCCCAACACTAGAGCTAGTATGTCTTGCCTAGGAGAGGCTTGAGACTCCCAAACTATAGCCGGAGGTAACAGAATCAGTTATAGAGACACCCAGGCTTCACTGAGTGTATAGGGTCAAGTCCACTACACAAATACAACTGTGTTGTCTAATCCCTATCTGACTCAGAACACAAGCAGCATAACCACTGCAAGTACCGTGTGCGATACCTAGGTAAGGAAACTATTGTCACCTCAATATAACCAATGCTCAGGGGGACAGTCGCAGGTGGGACCCATCATATGGGCAGGGTATCTAAGCCCGAAACACAAGAGGACGAACCTCTGATACCCCCAGATACGAACAAATCCTGGATATATCTCCCACGTTCAGCTGGTATCAGAGGGATATCTCCTCAACCAACCTCCCGTGACATCATGCTTAACTCTGGATTGAGTAGAGCTTCCTGAGAACATCGATCTATACCATGGATTCCTCCACTCCCTGGTCAGACACCTAATGTTTCGTCTAGTAGTCTTGGATTGTTTACTCACAATGATCTATTCCAAGACTCTAAACCTATGCTAGTTGGTGTACCCTATAAATAAAATCAGTCTAATCAATTTTAAGATTAAGCGTTAATTTTCGTGGTTGTGGTTACTCAAGGGATATGATCGTGAAACTAGTGATGTGTAGACTCAATAGTATGCAAAATTGTCCAATCCTAGACTCATCTATCCAATAAAACAATGTCACTAATATGCAAAATCAACCAACAATTCTGAAATAAAGATGCAATCTTTTATCTTTTCGATGCACAAGAAGAACCTAAATGAAGGCAACAAGCACTCAATGCAAGATGCAGTACATGAAAGTAAAAAAAAAAAAAAAAAAATTGTATTTTCGCTTATAAACAAGAAGGAAAATGCAAAAAACTAAATGTATATTTTTGTATTTTTTCAATATAAATGGAATGAAAAAATGCAAGCAAAATCCTACTATTCAGTCACTAAAGTGTCGAGAAGATCACTAAGACAACCCAGCAGATCGTAAACAGCAAGACTCAGCCAAAGGAAAGAGCTCAAAAGAAGAAGAAAAACCAAGAGGCTAAATCCAAAGATTGGTAAAAAACCAAGAAGGCTCAACCGAGAGAAACGAAGAGTTCTGGTCACAACCAAGCAATGAAACAGTCAAGAAAGAGGCCAACAAAGACTCAGGAACCACCAAAGCCAACCCAGCAACAACCAATAGCCATAAACCAACAAAAGCCGAAGTTGTACGCTACTGTCGAAGGAATACCTGCAGGTACCCGTGAGCAGTAGAGCAAACAGAGGCGGGTATACGCGAGTTGAGCTAAGCTAGCCCGCGGGTGAGGAAAGGAAAATGGGAAAATAAAGAGTCCAAGGGCTCAGAAAAAAGCAAGTTTTCTATGGTGTATCTTAACATCCAATCAGTGACACAGAGCTTCGATAAACAACAACTCTAATTATGGACTAATGCTCAAAAAATTTCCCAAACATGGATGTTTTCCCCAGCGGAGTCGCCATTTCTATGTTGGAGAAAACTCACTATGGCTTGGGAATACCACAACAGACAGATGACTACCATAAATCAACTCAATTCTCAAAACAATGCTATTATAAATGACAATGTTAATATAATGGAGAAATGTAACCAACCTTGATCCAAACATTTGATGTAGATCCCCATTGGAGCTTTCAATCCATGCACTTGAAATCTGCAAATTAGTCTTGACAGCCAACATCCAACAAGTACATATAATATATAAATGACATTAACATTATCAATAACAATGGTCCATAATATCACAAGCAAATGTAACCCAATGTATAATAAACAACATTTACAACATGATAGACGAGAATATAAGTATTTCCATTAATTAACAAGAAGAAGTACAAAGTGATAGGACCTCTTGCCGGAAACCAATCTGAACCAAGATCTGGATCAATCCACTTGTGCCTCCACCACTTCAATCCTCCATGAATGGAAAACTCAAACTAGATAGGAGTTTGGAAGGTGAACATAAAGGGTTCACAACTACGAGGATCAATGAGTGTAGACTCAAGATAGGGCAAAAATCCACTAGAGTTCTCTTGCTATTCCCTTCTCCTCCCATCCATAAGCTATATGTGCTCAATATATAGTCCTCTCAAAGGTAGGTGAAAGGACACATTGAGACGTTACTCGGGCAGATGGAGAGCCAAAGGTCACCCAATGAGTGCTTTTTGGGAGTAAAAAGTAATAAATAAGTGATTTTTACCATTTTACTTGATACCCGCGGTCTATAGTGATGCAACTCACGGGTACGCATGCTATAATGATGCAACATGCGGGTAGGAATAAAAATAGGAAAAATAGTGTCTGAAGGATATAAGTGGATCTGAGTCACTGAAATGGATCCTACAGGCCAAATAATGTTGATGCTCACAGGGTGGAAAATTACGATGTAACAATTATCAAATGACAATCAAGCTAACTCTTTGTTCTTTCTTGTGCTCATTAAACGATGAGAATAAGTCACCGAGTTATAGTTTATCACTTTTTTGGGCTCTTTAAACTCCTACAAAAAAGGAAACCCCCTGGAGTTTTCTTTAAGCTCTTTTCAGGCTCTCGAAATACAAAAAGATTGCCAAGCAAACTTGTCACATTCACGCTTGTTTTATATTTGAATGGTCGTCTTCCTGGTGATAGTTTACCCCTTTTTCGGACCAGGGGGCACTACTTACGAAAAAGGAATACTCCATCCAATCATGACTGGAAGAGTCCTCTCTCGCTTTGTTTTACCCTTTTTCGGGCGAAGAGGCTAACCTTACGAAAAAGGACCTTTGGATTCTTCTTTAGTTCTTTTCAACTGTCTAAATATGAAATGACGCGGAGTTTACCTTCTATGGACTCGTTAAAACTCAACATTGAAGGGACCACCATGGGACGAACCCCTCCTTTCCCAGGTTCGAAAAACATTTGGGATTGAACTCATCTATGAGATGAGCTATACTGAACATTTGGTTACCCTCATCAAGCTCGTTAAAAACACATGAGGCACTCATCAGTCATGATGGGGAAAAAGGAAACTTTTTGTGTTACACCTTTACTTATGGCAGTACTTAGTCGCTCTTGAACATGGCACTCATCTTGCATTTTCATTCAGTACTTGTCTTCGAGTCCTGTTAACTCCATGAGTCTTGTTACTCCTTTGGGTCATCCAAATAATGCTTCCACCATCAGTTGCATCAGTAGTTAACGCCATTCTCGTCATGTCAATGTTTCCAAGTCATGCCATGCCCATGTTCAAGATATGTATTCATCGCTCATCATTTGCAGTGAGTACACCTTCCATCCTGTCGGTCTACTATGAGTCAGTATTGCATATTACTGTACCATCCGATCTACTCCAAATGTTTGTTATTGAGTTCCGTGCCGATGATGGGGGATTCACCATGGCCGTCCTTTGACGAGTTCATCCTCGTCGACTTCAGATCACCATTCGAGGATTGAACTTAGAAAACAATCGAGTACCTTGGGCCTGCATGCCTCAATGGCAGGTTACCTCGCTTTCTACATGAGTTTACATCATTGACTCTTGATTGAAAGATTTCATCCGGCGTTCGACTTCAACTCATCTATTCACGCTTGATGATATGTACTGTGATACCTTGGGAATCATTGACATTAATGGTGATTTCCCTCGCACTTGTTAATGGTATACATCAATGACCAGTAATCAAGTGTTTTCTACCATGTTCGACATCAAGACATTTGTAATGACATGGATAGATTCGTATCAGTGCGGGTTTGACTTGAAGACCCTGGGGAGTCATGTTTTACCCAGGTTGCGATGTAGATTGTTTGACTCATATTACACGGATCCACTTTTGTATTGGTCGTGGTTGTATTATCATCTCATCATGGATCTACGCTTGTGTCTAGTAGCCATGATTGTGTTTAGTCGGTCATTACTACCATGGATCTGCAATGTATTGGTTGGCATCCATGTTGTGCGTCATATGAGACTGTGTTCTCAGAGTCAGTTGTACTACAGCAGCATCTTCTTTCCGACAAGTCCTTTCCATTTATTCTATCAAATAATTTTACCTGATTAGTTTTACCAGCTTCATGCTTTGGGGGGCATTCTGTTACACCCAAAATCTACACCTATGTAACCTCAGTGCTTAAATCCCTGAAATCCCAAGATCAAGCTAGTCATTTAGAGCAAGTTGATGAATTTTATCCATACTCCTAATTAGGCCGACGTAGGTTGTCTTTGAGCAAGGTGCGTCGGCGCAGGTTTCCCTCATGCAACATGCACCGAATTCAGTTTAATGGGATAAAGGTAGCTTTCGAGCGAATTCTAGAAGTTGGGTGAGGTGGATCCCTATCCCTAACTCCTAGGTGAGATAGCCTTCGGTTCCCTAAACCTTTGGGAAGGATCCCTTAACCCTCTCCCCATGATCCTCAACCTACTCTATCGACTTGGTCCTATAAATTCAAGAGCCCTCTCCATCCCAAGGAGAGGAAGTCTATGGTACTCTTATGCTAGTGAAACTAGCTCAGTAGTTCAACACTCTAGTATTGGAGGCACCTACTTCTTTCTAGGATCTTTGGTTTGGCTTGTCGAAAGGAGATTGCGACGTTGAGGCATCGGTTGTAATCATCTCTTTTATTGTACTTCACACTTTTTATACAGTAATATAAATGCTTTCCATAAATGTTATTGTGTTAATGATATTTATAGTTAACCTCCTCAACTGTTTACTTAGACTAGTTAGTGTTTAGGCATATTTTACTGTTTGTATTGTTCCTATGTGTTTTGACAGGTCTTGCAGCCATAGATGTGACAACCGCGAACCTCGGAACAACCATGAGGAGAAAGATCTACGAATCTGAGGTAATATTGCTTGATTAATCGATCTCTAACTAGATCTAGGAGAGTAGTTTCATATTCTGTCTCATTTGTTCTAGACTTGCATTAAGCTAGAGAGATCACGCCTTAAGTCCGCTTTTGGTAGATTGTCTGATAACATTCTCAACGTTGAAAGTCAAAGTAATGGTTGTAGTCCACAGTTCCTCCCACCGCTCATTATCAATCATGATATTCAAATTTGAGATTTCTAAATATGGAATAATATCTACTTGGAACTTCCTAAATAAGGAATTTACAAACTTACAACATCAATTTTTTAATTCTCACGGTGTGCTATAATAAAATACACTGCACCGGTGCGTTTGTGATTACAGAATGCACTGGTGCTTCTAAAAACTATACACACCGCTATGGAACATCCACAAAACAACCCGTAAAAGAAACTATCCGCTATATTTGATGGCAGATAGATAATTACGTATTTTTCAATCTTACTGGCATTGGTGTGCTCGGTATCTAAAGATGCACCAAGAAACTCGAAATTTCATTGCATGCGTAGTATGATGCTATATTTTTGTGGGTTGTCATAATAGTGCGTCCTAAAACACTAGAGTCTCGGGCCATACATGTCTTTATGGCGCACCGAAATTCCGAATTTTGTAAAAAAGTTACAGTGCACTTCAAAACATGATGCACCAGTGCATCTATCTAAAGAGAGCACCGATATCCAAAAAATTAAAAATAAAAAGTTGGACAGATTATTTTCCCTTAAGTTCAAAATGAGCAGGAATTTCAATTTTAAAAAAAACCCACAAGGTATTAAAAAAGAAAACCTAATCACTAAATCATTATTTTGGAAAAAATTTGAAGGGAGCGTTTTCGGAGAGAGTTATCAAGGACGAATTTGGAGCAACCCAATTTTTCTGAATATCGAAATTTCAAAGGTATGTTGAATCAAACAAAGCCCTGCATAATAGAAATTTCAAGTATGTAAATTGTTACTATTATTTTCATATTTAGGTTTTCTAGTTGTTTTTTTTGTTTTACGTGGCTACAAAATTTTACATTATCGTTTAAATCCCTTGATTGTTTCACAATTAGGATGTTTATTCTTATGTATTTTAGGTTTAATGGGTTTGTAGTTTTATACATAAGTCATTGGGTGTGATGGGACCATTTTTTGGGTCGAATTCGAAACCTTGTCATCCTTGCAAGTGTTTTTTTATTATTAAAAAAAAAAACCTTACACATTTTTCGGAGCGTTCTATTTGTCTAAATGTAATGGTGCATTTATAGTACAAACGCACTGGTGATGTTTGACCTATTTTATTAATTAAAAAATATGATTATGCTGCTATCGGTGCATTCTATTTGCAAAAATGCATCGGTGTGTTAATTGTGAAAGCACACTATTTCAATTTTTGATGCTTTATAGTTAATAAATTGCTAACAAATGCGTTTGTGAATTTTTGTTATTCTGTTGTGGTTAATGGTGCGTCAACATAGGAGCACTCATGCTTCCATATGTTAGAAGCACTGAAACATGACGCACCAGTATGACAATTTTTTTTTAAATTTTTTATTATGAAGATATGCAACTTTTTTTATAATATACTTAATAGCTTCTTTATTTAATGGTCCAGGTTGTTTATTGATAGAAAATGCAAGATAAAAGTTCAATGAACAACAATTCCAGTTGACATGATGGGAGCACATCCAAAATCAGGAAGAAGACAAGTTCTTTGTAATTTCTATATCAAATTAATATGTTTGAATTATTTGTAAATTTAATTTAATATGTATTGGTTGATGTCTCACACGCAGAGCCAAAAAATGACGAAGCTTGATAAGATATTATTGGTTGTGATCTTTAAATTTTAATTTTTGTTTACAATGGTCATTCTTCGATGTCTTCAAACATGTGTTAACATACAAAGAAGAGCCATCAAACGATTTGATTGACAATGGGTTAAGTAAGGGTTATGAGTCACTATGTTGGCGCATATAAAGTTAATTATGGAATTTGTAAGTATCTATGTTGTTTTACTTTTCTCATTTTATAATTGATGGAACAACAAAAAATCTTTATATTAAATCTATGATTTCTTGCAGGTTATAAAACTTGTAGGAAACAAAGTATGGAGTGCAACCAACATAAGAGTTGTTGAGAGATTGCATGAGACATGGTTTTGAAAGAATGTGTGACATTCAGGACGCAACTTTCTCTGGTACGATTTTCAATATACATTCATGTATATTATCTATTTTAATTTCCATTATTCCCAGCAATGTAGATATACTCAGTACACATTATTTTTATGTTTGCATATGGAAGTTGAAGAAGAGGAAAACAATTGAGGCAATCAACAAAACATTTAGTCAAATAACCCAAGTAATGCAAGTGGCTCGAGCACTGATAACATTTCCAACGAAGAATGATGATCCATATATTTTGGATGTTAATGAAAGCTTTTGTATATTTTGAAATAATTGTCTTCGAAAATCAGACATTTTAATGAATAATGAACTAGACATAACGTCCCAATTGAAAGACGGGTTACCCATAAGTGTAACAATTATGTGCATGTTGACATTCTAATTATTGTGGATTTTATGTTGTCCTTGCATTTTGTATGACAAAGGGCCTCTTATAGATATATAATAAAATGACGAATTTTATTATATTGCATTCTCCAATGTCATTAAACATTAAATCATTGATTAAATATATGGGTGATTAAATAATATTACAATAGATGCAAAAATTTATGATATAATAAATTATTCCAAACATCATATCCAAACACAATAATAAAAATTCAAATGAATATTACTATAAAAAATATATCAATTTCTGATGAATAATATAATTAAATAAAATAAAAGTCAAATATATATGTTCTAGTGCAATGTCAGTAGTTACGGCTCATCAAATAGAAAAAATTATGCGGTATGTTTTAAATCTTTTTGATCGGACCGGTGCGTTTATATCATTGCAGCACCAGTGCATTTATATCATTGCAACACTGGTGCATTTATTCATTTTCACTACTGGTGTGTTTAAGAGATAGTTGCATGAATTGGTGCTTTTTTTACTATTACGTCCTGGTGCGCTATGATATATTAGTGAACTGTTAAATTTTAAAAATATAGCAAGCGTCCATGTCCCAGTGAACTCTACCGATGTGTTTTTCTTCGTTTGTTGCACCAATGTTGTGTAATAGTTAGAGAGCCTCGGTGCTTTTTAATAGTAAGAGACCACTGGTTATTTTTAATAGTTCATAAGCACTAATGCTAGTTTTAACAGAAAGCACCAATCTGTATATTGTTATATAGAACTTGTGTTGTCTAGTAGGTCGTAAGCACCACTACGTATAGTGTTATAAGCATTGGTTTCTATTAAAATTTAGATGTGCACCAATGTTATGTGTAATGTCATGCACCGATTATTATTGTGCTTATGCGCATCGGTGCTTTTATTGGTTATAATAGCCCTGGTGTGTTATGTGTGTGTTAGCACCAATTCATTTCATCCAATAAAGCGCATTGAAAAAAAATCTCCTCAAAAACCTTCGGTCGTTGAGTTTTTTTAGTTATAATTAATTTCCGTAAAAACCTCCGCTAAAACATTTGTTACCATTTGTGAAGGTAGTAGTGGAGTTTTTTTTTATAATTTTGACCAATCTTGTAACACTAAAAACCTCCGCTATAACCTTTTCTATGGGGCCTTTTCCTTGTAGTGATTCAAGGAAAACATCCACTATACGATAGAGGGCTCAAGACCCTCGTGTCCTTTAGCTCATTGTAAACATTAGTGGAAAATCCATAGCAAGGTATAGCTGAAGGCACACAACGAGGGGTAAATGGAATTAATGGACAAAGAAAGGACCTATTTCACAGTTTTCCAATTGTGAAAACAGGTATGAAACCTAATCCAAATTTGTATAGTTGCTAAAAATTTGATCACTAGACATCCTCCTAAATTTATTGCTACTAATTGAAAGCTATCTAGAAAAAAAAAAAGCAAATATGAAAAGCTACAACAGTGTCTAGTCTAAGGCACACAACCATTGTTAATTATCTAATTAATTTATGGATATGCTAGCTACAATATAATTTTGCAATTGTGACTACAAATGCAAAACCTAATTGAAGTTTAGATCTTTTCTAACAACCTATTCAACAACCATTATATTATTGCAACATATGAGTTTACAAGAATTTGATGAGGGAAATAGGACCTTGGCACTAACCATTGTTGACATGTTCATTGCCCATAAAACAAAAGGCATCCCTAGACATAAATAGCTAGATTCCAACTACATTGTATCAATATGGCTTTGCACAATTTCAATAGAATTATTCAAACTATTCACTAAACTCCCAGAGATACCTATAAAACCATCAAGCTCAAACCCTATCCCCAACAAAGAGACACAACTGCGCACATAATTGTTTCTTTTAAATTGTTAAGATTGACAACACACAACTGCCAAAGCTTTGTTGAAAAACCAAGCACAAGCTTAGCAGTCACATGAATCTACAAGCACATAGAAAATCCACAGTGATATGTTATCTTTATAAGTATATAAATATTTGTATACATGCCATCTGAAATTCTAACTACCACAACAACCCTCAAGCAACTTGACTTTGGTGAACATGCATCCCACCCTCAAGCAACCCATCGAAAACAACAACTAAAATGAATAGGAATATATTCTCATTATTGCAAAATCCAAAACCTAAGGTATAAATTCACCACACAATATATTTTTCAAGATTACAAGGCCCTATAGCCATTGGATAACCTGTGGCATGGCCTAGACTTGAAGCTAAAGCTATTGTTAATCAAAATTAATGTGTGTAGACTGTCCATTCCATGGCCACTATAAAAAATATATACCTATCCATCTCGGATATTAACACTATAACAATAAACATAAAAAAATAAGATCCAAACCAAATAAGCTTCACCAAAACAACCATCAATGCAACAAAAAAATGTATTCGATATATGATTCCTTTAAAAAGAGCTCAATATAATCATAAAACTCATTATATTTCTTATTTAATTTTTGTCATACAAGTTTATCCTATAACTGATGTGTTGTCACGTGGATCAAAAGCCACACTCCATAAATAATTGGAATATAACCAGCCTAGATCCAAATCCTAGCCTCTATCAAGCGCCAAGAGGGATCAAATCTCCTGAGGTGCATTATTTACTTTGTATTATTCTTTTTTATTGTGTTTAATGTTGTATTGTTTTTTATTCTTTTTACTTTGTATGTTTGTCCAAACCTCTTGTATTAATACTTTTTACTTTGTATTATTCTTTTTTACTTTGTTTTATGTTGTATTGTTTTTTTATTCTTTTTACTTTGTATGTTTGTCCATGTTTTTTTTACTTTTTACTTTGTATTATTCTTTTTTGTTTATGGCCGACAATATGGACAAACGTTACAAGATCTCCCTCGTATTTACTTTTTACTTTGTATTAGTATTTTTTGTTTATGGAAGACAATAAGGACAAACATGGACAAACGTTACAAGATCTCCCTCATACTGGACTGTAGAGCGCCTCTCGGCGCAAAGATTAAATCTATGTATTATTCACAACATCAAAATGGATGAGAAGCATTGGTAAATGTCTTAGAGCATTAGAAACAATAATTCTAAAAAACCATTTTCTATACTATTGACCAATAAATTTATGGGGAATAGATGCAAGCATGCTACCAAATGACAACCTTATTTAAATTTGAAATTGCAAATTTCAAGTCCATACTTTGCTCCATGTTATTGGAATAATAGCCAAAGCCAACAACTATTGACCAAATCAAATGCCTAGAATGTCATTATGCATTGTTGGTGTAATGTCACTCTAGATAGTAACTTTAAAGGTGAAGGATAAAGCATGTCATCATACATTGTTGCTTTAATGTCACCATAGATGGTAACTTTAAAGGCGAAGGATAAAGGACAAGTGCTCTTACTAGATTTTAAAGCTTGGGGCTCATATTTCCCTTGTGAAGATTGGAATATTCTCAATGATTGGCAATGTATCTCTGTTTCAACCCCAACAAGGATTCCCATGCCAAACCAAAAGATCTATCACGAAACACTTGCAATTTAACCACAAATGCTAGCTTCAAAGGTTGTGACCATAGATATGAAGACCAATGGAACTGAGATAATTGCCAATAGTCCGCCCAATAGCCATAATTCTATTGTGCTCAATGATCAATGACATTCCACATATGCAATGAAGGAAATAACACCTTAGCACTAATAATAATTGTTGACATATTCACTGCCCATAAACCAAAGGACAATCCCAAGTATAAATCAACAGATCCATATTGCACTCCAAGCATTTAGCTCTACACAGCTACAACACGACAACATCACTTTACTGGTAACCAAATCTATACAACCATTGCAAACAAACCCAGTGCATAAAAAAGAGACATGGTTATACCCAGAATTACGAATTCCAAATTGCCATTGGTGATAGCACATAACCAATAAATCTACACTAGCAAAATAAGCACAAGTCTAACACCCAAGGGAACATAAAAGTTTACAAAGCACCAGAACAACTCTCAAACAAATTTACACCATCGAACAAGCAAACTGGCATCTCCAATGCAATTACATGCCCTGAAAAAATTTTATTAGGCAAAGAAAGCCCCAAACATGGGGATAATTAGGAAAACACAGCTCAAAACAAAAAGCACCATAACAAGATTTCCATATATTGTTTTTCTCATTTTTAAATATTTTTTCCTTTCTATGTTTTTTTCCAAAGAACCACACAACTATATACATATTATATTGCCAAAGGAAATTCTAAAACATAGACACAATCAATAAAACAACACGAAACACATAGCACCAAAACACCACTTTCGCCTTTTTTCCATTAAAAAAAATTCATAGTCATTGAAAATGCAAACAAATATGGATTATCAAAATAAAAGAACAGAGCCATTGTCATTAAACAAGCAATCTAATAGTACAAGAGGAATAATTGCAAAAATCGTATCTATATTCAGGGAACATATAATCATTTTTTTCCATAGCCAAACTGAACAAACCCAGCAACTGGCATCAAAGAAATAACCAAACATCACAACTGATCTTTGTAGAAAGACTCTACATCCAACCCAGTACACATTCACAACTTTAGGCTTCCTATTAAAGCTTTTGATTACAGACCAGAGGCCAATATTTGTGTTGTTGTTTTTGCAATGAAAAAATCTGCAAACAACGAACATACACACCCAATTCCATTTCAGATTTACAGGGAACAAGCATCCCATGTTTCTTGGAACACCACTCTACCAGCCATTCATCCCAAACAAACAACATCACAATCTAGACACCCTCACCATATTCGGTGAACTCGGATGCACAAGGATAGATAGGCTTCAAGGATTCTAAACAAACAAACAAACAAAAAAGCAGCTGACACCTATACACCCATAGGTCCCATCCTCCAAAGGCAACAATCCACCTTTTAGGCAAGCCACAAGAATCCAAACACTCCAAGCCACAAAAATAATTCCAATTGAACCAACACACATAGACCCTATTGCTGACCTTTTCCCAATACCCATAGGCAAGCCAACACCAAAAACCATCACCCAATGCCCAATATATTTTGGGATCTTTCACCAGTTGAAATCACAACACAATTGCAAACATACATCATTCTCATTATGCAACAAAAGAAAAATCGCAACACTGGAACCAAGCCCAAGTTCTTCAATTAAAAAACGCAAGAGAACATACCTCTCATTTTTCCAGCATTCCTCGTCACCGCCTCCCTCTTCTCAACGTCCTCGCAATTCGAATTCTTGGAAACCCTCACAGACTTAAGCCTCTTTGCACAAAGAACCTTGAATGGAGAAGAAAGTGCCATGATATCCATGCCTGAACGCTGCAACAATGCAAAATTCCGACAAGCATTACCAAGCCACGTGCTCGACTCGGCCTAGACTCCCATCCACAAAATGATGAAGAACACCAAATCTCGGATGAAAGCAACGCAATCCGAATCCTAGACACAAGCAACATAATCCCAAATATCAGACCGAGCATAAATGCCCAGAAGACTCAGTAGGAAATCCTTGGCTAGACTCCTTGCTAAAACACCATAAAATTGAATACAAGTCTAAAGACTTCACTTCGCCCAAACACTTCCAACTGGAGGGGCCTCACCAGGCCATCCCCTAGCCTTGAGCTCCATGCAAAACACAACGCAAGGAACCGCCGACCAACAACAAAGAACCCGAGTGAAATACTAGCAATAGAGCATGTGAAATAACTTGAATGAACTTCACTGCAACAAGAACACCAATTTTCGAACACAAGGAATGCAAACCAAAACACCATGGCACACATAAATACCTAGGGACCTCACCAGGCCACCCCTGGTTAAGACTCACCACCAACACACTGAAAAAATTAATATGGACATGAACACAGGCCTCGCCATACCACTCCTAACCCTACAATCCAACCAAATGGCACCTTTCTCCCAACGAAACTTAATGCAAATGAAACACAACCTCCGTTTTTTTGGTTTGGATTGTTTCCCCGATTTCTGGGGTTTGGTTCTAGTTAGGTTTTCTTTGGGTGTCCATTGTACTGGATGTTGATGTTGAAATTTCCCCGTAAATATTCTTATACTTTTTAATTAAAGGTATAACTTATTAGGGGAGGGACTCCTAATGTTGTGTGGGGACCAGTAGTGGTCATGGTTCTCGTCACATCAACCACCCAATTATTGAACATTCCCAACTTAAAAGAAAATCATAAAACTTCTTATTTATGCATAAATATATATTATATTATGTCCAAAAAGCATTTAATAGCTTATTAGAACCCCAGCTGACACTGGACAATCCATTTAATGCCAACTTTACAAACCATCAGGTCCAATTGAGAACAAACTCTGTCTTGCCATTAATACCAAATCTAACATCAAAACAGCCTATCATGCTTAATCTATTAAGTACACCCTGGACATCACATCAGCCCTCATGAACCACAACTGGAGAAGCAACAATCAAACAACAGGATGCAGTGTTCCATCACCCATTACCACCTGCACACTGCAAGTGAAATTTGGTCAGCATTTGGTCCAGAATTAATCAACAACTCACACATGCAACCTCAATAAATGACACCCACCCACTGAAAAATGATCAAATCATTCATTAAAATATATGAAATCAAAAGGAGCAGCAAATCTCTACGAAAGCCCAAAATCAAATTAGCCATTAAACTCTTAAATCAGTAAAACAGAATTCGCTGCCCAAAATCAAATCAAGCATTAAACTCAACCAAAGCACATGGATCAGCAAAACAGGCATTAATCGAATTCCCAGCTACCCAAAATCAACTAATCCATTAAACACACTAAGAGCACATGGATCATGCAAATAGAAATCTCCAGCCATTGGATTGGTTCCAAATCAATCCCAGCCTCCCATTCCCAGAATTAACCTTGCAATCCATGTCAATTCCACTAAGCAATCATTTTCAACATAAAAAACTATAAACCAACCTCTTTGCACACAATTGAATCCATTTGCATTCCTTCGATTCGTCTATCATTCAAGCAATGCATTTATCATCTATCAACCAGGACTCAACCATTCAAGTAGTGTGTTTGTCATCTATCAAATTGTTATTCCTATAAACTGTTCATCTATCAACCAAGACTCAGCCATTCATCAACAGCCCATCAATGTGTGCACAGTGTTTCAAGTATTGACAGTCACTTATTTCATGTATCCATTCAATTAACCATCTAAGTTTTCACGTATCCATTAACTATCCATTTCACATACCCGTTCTATTGTGTGCCTAAATAAATATGTAGGCGTGGACAAAATGGAGTTTTGTTTTCTGTTTGGAAGAAAGTCTATTGGTGTGATTAAGGGTTTTCAAATACCATTGAAATCCGTTCAAATTCGTATCATTGTTCATATTTGGGTGCTCGCATCTCTCTCCTTGCCTAGCAGATCAGATTTCCTTTACAATCATATTCATTTTTTAATATGTCATTTTAGATTACCAAATTGGATTATGAAAATGTTAGAAATGAGTTGACAATTTTTTTTTATTGATAAGTTACTATTGGGTTTTAGTGACCATTAATCCTAGGTTGTATTAACTAATTTCAGAGATCTAAATCCACTCTTTTAGAATCTAAAAAAATTAATCCTGATCGTGATCCATTGTCTCAAATCCACTGATGGGCTGAAACACTATGCACACACTGATCAACTATACCAAGGATACCCTATTATTCATGATCGTCATCCATTGTCTCAAATCCAAGGATAACTTATTAAATGTTACTTGTATGGATTGTGCAGATTCTCGTAGCCATGCCAAGAGTCAATATTGCACCTCATACAAGGAAGACAAGGAAGCTGGGTACCTGAGGTGCCCAGCTACAATGCACATCATCAGATGAGGAAAGGGCCTGTGTTTCAAGTGACAACATTGCTACAACAAATTCTGAGAATGGTCCTGTGGAAAAGGTAGATGGTGTGGTTCCACCATCAACGACAGTGCCATCACCACCGATAGTGCCAGCATCGCCCATATTGCCACCATCTTCCACAGTGCAAGGTGTCATTTCAACGAAGAAAATCAGTGCAATTAGAGGATGGACAAAAGAAGACATGCTGGCTACAATTGACGATGTCAAATTCAAGGGGTTTTCAGTTAGAGCAGTGGCCAAAAAATATGGGATTACACCCACGTCAATCCATTACTGGATAAATGGCCTGACCCATACCAAGAGGAGAGGTCCTCTTACAGTCATGAGTGAACAGGAGGAGGAGGAGGTGGTGGTGTGGTGTAAGGAGATGGTTGAATTGGGACATGGGCTAGAGTTGATACAACTAAAATAAATTGTTGCTCAAATCTGTCAGGGGAGACCAACCCCATTCAAATATGGGTTGCCAGGTAAGTCATGGTGGGTTGGTTTCAAAAAAAGGCATCCAGAGCTAGTGCTACGAACTGTAGAGGGCCTGGATAGAGACAAGAAATTGAATCTACGCCCCACAGTTGTGTCCAAGTTCTATGACACTCCTTCTTCTGCATTTGAGAAACACTCTTACGCTCCATACCATATTCGGAACTGTGACGAGATAGGGTTACAAGCAGGAAGTAATTGTGGCATGCGGGTCATTGCAAAGAGAGGGAGACGGAATGTGCCAAAAATTCCGCCCAAGAGCAGGGAGTGGATAACCATTATATCATGTGTGAATGCAATTGGTATGGCAATCCCAGGATTTTATTTGTTCAAGGGAAAAACTGGGCTGTAAAACTATATCCAAAACTGTGAACCTGGGGCGTGCATGGCTGCACATCCCCATGCATGGATGACTAAAGAACTTTTCCTGAATTGACTTTGCCACTTTGTAGCATCCGTACAAGGCGGTGTCTCCCCTGAAAACAGACACCTTTTGGTTTTAGATGGCCATGGCAGCCACATTGCTGTGCAAACCATCGAGGAGGCAAACAGGTTGGGCATTGACTTGTTAACACTTCCTACTCACACCACTCACAGGTTGCAGCCCCTGGATGTGAGTGTGTTTGGGCCTTTCAAGGCTTATTTCAAGTCAGAACGTGTTGCATGGATGGAAAAGAACCCAGGGGTAGAGGTAAAGAGGTTTGAGTTATCTGAGCTTGCAAGCAAGGCTTTCAAAAGGGCTCTCACATCCTCGAATATCAAGGCTGGCTTTAGGCGAACAGGTATCTGGCCATTGAATTATGATGCTCTTATGCATGACACCGGGTGTAGCCAAGCATTTGATGTGGATGGCCAAGAAGATGTGGCTAGCAAAGATCTTGAGGATGTCGAAGAGAAATTGGATGGGCAGCAAGAGGCAGATGTTGTGAACAACATCATGTCCCTTTCCCAAGGAAACTGCCAAGGATTCGATGCTGCTAATGATTATGAACAGGTCAGTGCTACACAATTCAATGACGAAGCTGCGGAAGATAACATGGGGCTAGGTGGTCCATCCGGCACACAAGTGGATTCTGTGGCACATATAAATGTGGTTGATGGTTATCGCAGTCCAGGCAGCAACAATGACACATTGACAGTGCCAACCCAAGTATCCCAACCTTCATGGATGGTAGATGCCATGATGAACTTGAACAGACACATTGGTGGTTCCACCAACAATGAAAGCATGAACATGCCTTCGCAGCCAAATGAGATTGTCCATTTTTATGTCGATGGTGGGTTGATAGAAGAACCTAACATAGACAAACAGGATGCAGCTGAAGAATATACTGCAGCAGAAGAACCTCTCATAGCAGAAAAACCACTGCCAAGGAACACACCAAGGCTTGGCCAATTCCTAAAGTTGCCAGTGGAGAGAGTGTCAACGCAAGGAAGGCAAGGAAAGACATACATTCTACGATTGGGCTGGAGTTCACAACTACTCACTTTAGAAGAGTGCATAAGCCTCTTGGTTGAATCTGAACAAAAGAAACATGCTTTGCAGGAATGAAAAAAAAGGAAGAAAGATCTTGCAAAGGAAAAGAAGGAAGCAAGGATGATTGCAATTGGACATCGGGCACAGGAAAGGATTGCAAGAGAGGCTAATCGACAAGAAAAAGAGCACCAGAAGCAGTTGGCAAGGCAAGGAAGGTGCAACAGATGAACCAAAATTATGCAAGAGAAATGGAGGAAAGGAATGTGATGGTTGATACTACAAGAACAACCGATGAAGGAACATGATGGAAGGATCATTAGAAGCGTTTGCAAACAGTGCACGATCCTACCAGGATCTTATTAACATTCAAATACCCCGCTATAATCAGGCAGGTTTACACCCCCCCTCTATTCCTACTAGTGTAGGGGACCATTCTATGTTATCTTATCCAACACCTGCAATTATTCCAGGGGTCCCAAGCACAAGTCAGGCCTACGGCTATTCAATTCCTCCTTGGTTGCAAGGAGTAAATTGGCCTCAATCTGTTTCCACCAACCCCACCAGTCATAATCAAACATGCTCGGTAAGGTCACCCTACTTGTCTCAAACTAGAAACCCAACAAGAAATGATGGGGAAGGTGACGAACCTCTTGAAGAATAGGATATCTGGTGTAAAGGCTAACCAAATGCTATTTTGTTTTCAAGGCATTTTCTGTTTTTGCAGCCTCAATCAAGCATGATGAGGTCTTGACATAACCTAAAACCTAGGTGATAGTTTTCATACATACTGAAAATCCTAGGCACTGGCATCTACTACAAATAGAGGCATTGTATTCACATCTACTACAGATAGAGGCATTGTATTTGTATTTCAGTACTATTAATATGAAGTGCGGTTGTTGTATTATAAATGAGTAGGTTTTATTTATTTATGTTTGTTTCCATTCTATGAATGTTGACCATTCCTTCCTACCTACAAAACACAACAGCTTCAAAATCCATCTATTTTATTTTTTCCAAACTCATAGCAACACTCCTTTCACAAACTCACTCAAGGAGGCTTATAAGGTAAAAGGAAAACCCAAAAATTTGAACCTATGTCAAAGTTGCAATTAAGTTGATTATTGCATTAATGACAAATCCATCATATCCCTCTTACTCTGTGGATAGCAATAGGTATCCATTTATCTACCCCTTGTATGTGTTCCTCTTTAGATCTTGGATTGTGTAACAAGACTTGAGTCAAGTCTTGAGTATTTATCTTATTGGGCATGAGCTACAAGATTCCCATTATTGTACTTAATCACAAGCACATATTAAGGAAGCTAACAACACAATCACCTAAGTTTATTGTTTTAAGTCACAATTTGCTTGATGCCCTCTTTTTAGGAAGCTAACAGCACAATCACCTAAGAAAGGTAACCATAACATACTCACTCTAAAAAATACATAAATTGGTATGTATGGTATCTCTCTCACTTGCATTTTTAGTTTGTTGCGTAGTGTTAGTTTTGATCACCTAAGTTTATTGTTTTAAGTCACAATTTGATTGCTGCCCTCTTTTTTTTAATTCTCTAATTTCCACTTAAAATCAAACCATATCTAATTTCCACTTAAACTCAAACCCATAAACAAATGAACATGCACAAACCAGCCAAACAACACTCTTAAGTACCATATCTAATTTCCACTTAAACTCAAATCCATAAACAATTGAATATGCACAAACTAGCCAAACAACAGTCTTGAGTACCAACTCTAATTTCCACTTAAACTCAAATCCATAAAACAAATGAACATGCATAGACTAGCCAAACGACACTAATAAGTACCATCTCAAATTTCCACTTAAACTCAAATCCATAATTAATATTGAGAAAAATTCACTCCATTAATTGTATCAAATGCTTAAATTGTGTCAATTGCTTAAACTGTATACCAACAAATGCTTAAACTATGTCAAAGTTTCTACATCAGTTCACTACATACGATTGCAAAGCCATCGAGAAAAGAAAGACAAACATTCACACAAAATGAGGGGCCATGCCAAATTTCAAAATTGTCATCAAACACCATGACAATGTATCCACAAACACCTGCAGTATGGATATAAACTGCAGTAATCATAACCAAAATCTTATTACCATATTGCTCCCAATAATCCAAATTCCAGAAACCCTAAACCACCACATTTACAAACTATTGACTGCACATCAAGGCATGACAATATTACTACCAACACTGAAAGCAACCATCATTCTTCCACACATTATCGCATTCCATGCCAAATTCCAGAAACCCTAAACCACCACATTTAAAAACTATTGACTACACATCCACACAATAAGGCATAACAATATTACTACCAACACTAAAAGCAACCATAATTCTTCCGCACATTATCGCACTCCATGCCAAATTCCAAAAACCCTAAACCACCACATTTACAAACTATTGACTGCACATACACACAATAAGGCATAACAATATTACTGTCAAAACTGAAAGCAGCCATTCTTCCACACATTATCGCATTCCATGCCAAATTCCAGAAACCCTAAACCGCCACATTTACAAACTATTGATTGCACATCCACACAATAAGGCATAACAATATTACTGCCAAAACTGGAAGCAACCATCATTCATCCACTAAATATCGCATACCATGCCAAATTCCAAAAACCCTAAACCACCAAATTCACAAACTATTGACTGCATATGCCTAAAAAATATTCACGAACAGAAGTCAAAAGCCCAATATAAGTTGCATAAAAAACAGAGAATCTCCTACGAAACCCTCCACCACCAACCCTAAACATATAATATTTTAACAACTGTATAATTAGCCAAAAACAAATAGTTGCAGAGCCAAAACCATAACAGTGGTAGTAACCAGAACCACAACATCCAATTGCAGACCGTGTTCAACACATCGTTTTGTCGGGGCTACTCCACCATAAAAAAAACAGTAACCAGACAGCCAGACAAACAACCAAAGAGAAACCGAGCCAAAGGCTTGACAAAAACATCCATGAGGAGGTGTGGAGCGTTAAAAAACATTGTCGAGATGCTGGTAGGAAACCCTACCCGTTCCAAGATGCAGAGCCGAGGCCCGTCGAGGATGCAGAGCCGAGGCCCGTCGAGGATGCAGAGCCGAGGCTCGTCGAACGCACAAACCGCAGTCGCCAACCTCCAAGACCCCGTAGCTGGCACAGGAGCATGCAGGGACTGAGCCACCAACGACCGCCAACAGCGAGAGCAATGCACCGAAATGCAGAGCCGAGCAAAGCCACCAGAAGAAAGGCTCCAGAAGTCGAATCAAACCGAACCAAAATGCGAGGAATGCCGCCCAAAACTCCAAGTTGGGCGCGCAGTGTAAGGTTCAAAGGGGCTCCGTCAATGGGGATGCGGCATACCACCGTGCACAGAGGCCTGCGCGGGCAATGGAGCATGGGCAGACCACTACCGGGGTGGCGGAACGGCCACACACCGGCCCCAAGCAAGAATGCACGGGGTGGTGGAGCTGCCCCGGCAAAATGGCAAAAACCCAAGCAAAACACTAAAAAGCTCTTATGCCACCTTCCTAACACGCAATCCTCGCTGTTGGGCACTTGTCGTACGAAAATGCGTGGTCATCATGTGTCCTCCGACGTGGCGGAGTGGACCCCGCACCACCATTGGTGTCCATCCCCTATTTGTGTGAAAAAAAAAAAACACAACCTCCACACTAAATGCGACCAGCCAGTACTCAATGTGTTGGGAGCCGAATCCCCACTCCATAGAACGAGGCTGGCGTCACTGTACGACCAGCCAACCACAAGCGTGCAAAATCCACAATCGAAATTTAAATACAAAGCCTAGAACATTGCCAAACATTGCAAATTAATATTTTTAGCTGCGTGCATAAGGGCCGAGCGGCCACCATTACATGACATGGTCATAACAACCACATTACTTTTCATGTACAATAATTGTATATTTTTATAATGAATTAGGTTATTAAGATCCGCATACAATAGATGATGACATCCAAATGGAAATAAAAGAACTTAATACTAATATAAAGTGTAAAAATATGGTAAAATATAGCATCTTTTGCATCCAACTCCCTCCTCGAAGAGTTTCATATGTTGGACGTTGTGTAAAATATCTGACCCGTCTCAATTCTGAGGGTGGCATACGGATCTGATATTCCCTTAGCCGGCCGGTGACACTGGACTGAATGAATAAAACGGATTGACGGAACTGATTTCTGTAGTATTACTTCTCAGAATTCCAGCTGAGAGTGAGGATTTTACGTTGATTCTTGCCATTCATAACTAAGTGGTAAAGGTATGCTAAGTGGATCAAACAGAAATGAATAATGCCTGAGCCTGCTGACGCTCTTTGGTATATTTTCCTCAGATCGAACTGTTTAGTGCGAATATAAATGGAACTGAATTTCGGTGATGATATAATTACGTTACTTCTGTTGCTGTTTTTCATGGCAATTTCTGGTTTTCAGAATGCACGGCCACGTTGGTTTGCTGTGATCTCATCGTGAGCATTTCCTTGGCTTGGTGGATTGCAGAAGCATGCTGCAGCTGTTCGAAATCGGAGATTGCGGCCTTTTTCTTATTCTCTTTGAGCGCTTTGGATTTATGGCGCTTCTGATCAGTAATTGCAATCGCCAAGTCATTGGGGAACAGAGAACCCCAAATGGCGTGGAGAAGCGTTGCTACAAACAGAATTAAGACCGTTGTAAAAGAAATAATGGAGAGTACCAATGCCAGTGCTATAGTGGCTGTGCACTTCACTGTCTCTGAATATCTTATGGTTGCCACTGATGCTGCAGTCATTGGGAATGTGTATGCCCACCAAGCTACAGAAAATCTGCAAACAAAAATAAGAACTAGGGGAATAAGCATTATCCCAGTTAATTAAGAGATCAGAGATCACCACTGAAAGGGCAGATTTTATAGTAAATAACACAAATATTGTAAACCTTTACCTGAATCCTCTGAAAAAATTGATGCGCACCACCTGCAATAATCTCCAAAAAAAACTCATTATAAGAACTATTGTTATGGACATTGGGACAATGTACAATGTACTCGATTGATATAAGCGCTCTAACTATACATAGAAATATACTTACCAAAGATGTGTAAAGGAAGAGAGCAATGAAATAGGCAATCCGAGAAACGCTGTCAAATTGACCATAGATAGCCTCCCAAGCCACGCTGGCGGTGCAAGGAGCGGCAATGAAGAGAAAAAAGACAGGATGGAGCTCCTGAGGAAGAGCTTCGCTGGTTGGTAGTCTCTGATAAAGAGTGACGAATAACACAAGATAATGTCCAAGCCCAACCGCCCAAAAAAACTTTGCTGGCTCTTTCCAACCCACTTTTGCTGCCAAGAGAGCCCCTACGAAGTTCCCAACAACTGATAGATGCGATGAAGGATTGGCCACTTTGGACAGCCTTCTCTTGCCCCCAGAAAGCCATTGTCCATATATTTTGAGCTCCAGAATAAACACAGGTGCCATGAAGATGCACCACAGAGCCGGATGGATGGATTTTGCTATGGTGACAGGTACGCCGAGAGTCAAGAACATGCAAACAATCCATGGTGCAAAAAAGAAATTTACTCTCACCGGATGATAGTACTCCCTCTTCACCGCCTCGAAATAAAACATGCATTTTAACGAATACGTTATGAAGATTATAACCAGAGCGCTTAGGCCTAGAAACCAGAGAGCTAGGTTGAGGATGACAGCCGGTGGATGCAAGAATTTCAAGAAGCTCGTCTTGGAAAAAGTCTTCCATAATATTGCCTGGCTACTTAAACCCAAGCACATACCAAAACATCCGATAGGGAATCTCAGAAGGAATGGCCATTTCTTGTCCAGCGGGAGCAATGTGTCCTCGTAATCCTACCAAAAACAACAAAACTCAAAGTTACAAATAACCCCACGTAATACCTACCATTCCAAACAAAAATATGAACCAAATTGCACTAGATAGGGAGCCTTGATCGAGCGCAGGGTTGTATTCTTTGTGAGACACGAACCAATATTCAATTTCTCCCAAACAGGCTTTTGAACATCAAGATTCAAAGCACAGGTGAAATCAAACTCGTTATTAATCTCCAAGTTTTCTAAGTAGAAATATAAGAATGGATGATCTTGGTTCAATATTTGGGCATGGGATTGGAGAGTATATATTCAACTTATCTGTCATGTTTTTTTGTTTTTTTTTTAATTCAGAAGTAAACTCTCCGGATGATTGATTTTTCATGGAGAAAACCAAAAACATATATGATAACTTTAGGCTGGGAAGAATCTATGTTTGAAGACATGATACATTGAAAAATACTTGCAATATTTACATGTTGTTACATTTGTATTATCCTAATTTTTAAATTAGTTAATGAAAAAAAGTAGAATTAGGATGTAAAATACAATGATAGCATTAGAGTAGCGGCATTTGAGAGAACCTATAAGCGTATACTAAGGTATTTTTATTATGAATAGTAATCAAAATTTCAATGAAAAGAATAAAAAGTTGAACAAAGTGAGCTAGTCACAAGTTCATGATTAAGTTGAGGGTCGATGACCAAATGAACTAGAGTTTATTTTTGAGACTTTATAGGTTCGGAATAATTTTTTAAGATGGATGTATAATTTTAAACTAAATATTAATTAGGTATAATTTTAATTTAAGATGGATGTATAATTTTAAACTAAATATTAGTTAGGTATAATTTTAATAGTTAATATATTTAATAGAATAATGTTAAGAAAGAGACAATTTAATAGTAATTTTTTTTAATAGAAATATTGATTTAAAATTAAATAATTCGCGGTTGAATAGATAATGACCTCAGATTTATTCGTGGTTGCCTCTGATTTGCTATGTGTGGCTCTAACAGATTTAAGATATGTTCCATTTTCTCTTTGTGAATCTGATCATGAGGCTTGTTGATAGATCGAGCAAACTAGGAGAAGCCAAATCTCTACATTCTTCTTCGAGGTTATGGAAATGTTGTTCTAATGGAACAACAAATGGATTTTCTAGTTTGACAAGAGGAGAAACACCCGAATTACAAATTTATGTTGTTTTTTTCTGAGAATTTTCCTGAAATCAATTCCTTTTCCAGAACACTATGGATGTTGCAGTAATTTTCGAGTCTTCTCTATTGATCAGATCATGGAATGGTGACTCCTTGCTCGCCCTCCTCCTTCATGAAATCTAGATCTTGGATTTATTGTAGATTGCAAGGATTTTTTTGCTCTCTATGTAGCTTTCCCATCTTGTAGATCATGATTCCGTCTCCCTGGAATCTTGGCTCCTTGTTTTGAGATCCGTTTGCATCTCATTTTTTAGATCCATGGACTATCTTCTATGGTACCACGTTTTTGGCTCGATTCCTCACACTACCTCTGTACACACATATTATGCAACTGTCGTGGAGTTGACCAGGGTTTGTAGTTCATGTCCTGGCTAGATCAACCATGTAACAACGATATAATGATTAGAAATTAATAGAACTTCTTTTGTTCTAATGATTCTCATAAATACGATCTAGGTTTTAATTCTGGATTTTTTCTACTCAATGTTGGGGTGGTGGTATTCAATGCTTCCTCAAGTGATTTTTTATTCACCAACTTTGATGGAGATCAAGCATCTTAGAGTAAGCCTTGTATATATCACTAGTTCCTATTTTGACTTGGGGGTTGTAAGATTTTTTCTCGGTTTTCAGGATTCATTCTAGAGGATCAGTTTATTTTGGGTGTGTGCATTCATCTCTGGTTACCTCAATAGTTTGGTGTGCCTACTGCCTCAAGAGTTCGAAATTTGCTACTTGGATTTCTACATGTATCTTTGATGGCATTGACAACATGGGGTTTCCTTGCCCTCTTTAGAGTTTCGAGCATTCTTCATGTTTAGATCTTTTAGTGTCCACGGGCCTCATTGTTTGTTCGATGGTTGACATTGTCTGCGTTTGTTCGAAGCCTTATACGGTTCCTGACCATCACCTACCATCACCTATTTCTTTGGAGGATTCATGCGGTGGTTGTTATTGTTTTCCATTTTCGTGCCTCTACAAATTATCCACTTCTTCAAATTTCAACCATGTTCTTTAAGGTTACTTGGATCGTGACTTCTTAAGAGTTTTGGTAGGTCTCCTACTCTTGCCATTCACTAGATCATTGTGAGATCTCTATCAGTTTTAGCTCCAATGCCTTTTTCAGCAGTGGCATTATTCTCTCTTTTGGGGAGGAGTTTTTCCCATAAGGTTTTCTCCATTTCTTTGGTTATGAAAGTTTGTAAATGGATACCTTATCAAGGATTGTTGTTGGGACCCATCTTTGTTTCTTTTGTTTCCTCCCTATGTTTTGCTTATGGGAGATGTTGGTATAAGTGTTTTTTCAATATTGATAACATATATAAGCTTTAAGTTTACACACACATCAACATCTTCCCAATTGTTCTTAAAATTAGGCCGCCGCTTCCATTGCTATAAATAGAAGCCTTTTCATATAATTCTTCATCATATAATGAGATAACTTCTTTTGTTTTATGACGATACTTGTCTTTGATCCGGGTTGATCCCGAATCTTTAGAGGCAAATGAAATGATGAATAGGTTATTCCAAAAATCATTTTAACGTCAAATCATTCACATAATTGAATGGGGTGCATTAAAATTGTCTATAGTCTTTTTTCACTAATATTTTTAGGGGATTTACGAATTACGATACATGTAGTTTTTGAAATGTGTAACAAACTCTATCAATCTTAAAAATAAGCTAATTTATGATAATAAAAAAATTAAGAATAATTTTAATTTATTTTTCTAAAATGATTAAGGTAAGGTATTATAAACTTATTTTTATAGTTAGAGTATATTTTGATTTATCTTTTCTTTATATGATTGATCTTTTAAAATTAAAGAGAATTTTTAAAATACATGATAATTTGTTATAAAAAAATTATGGTTATCTTGTGAATTTTTTTTTTTATAATCTAATAATATTTAATTTAATGAAAATTATTATACAAATTAATTTGGAGATGTGAATGACAAAAAAGTAAGTTAATATTAATGTAGTGTAAATTAATAATATTTAATTTAATGAAAATTATTATACAAATTAATTTGGAGATGTTAATGAGCAAAAAGTAAGTTAATATTAATGCAGTGTAAATTAATTTGGAGATGTAAATGAGCAAAAGTAATTTAATAGAAAGTTAATATTAATGTAGTGCAAATGACATTCTTATATTAATTCTTGATTGGTAGCTTCATATAAATACATTGCTCATCTAACTATATTCATAAACAAATAACACAACACCTAATTATTTTAAAATTTGATATTGTAAGGATTGTTTAGATGTTCGGTAAGTGTAAATTCAATTCATAAAATACTTTATGGTTAAGTGATTAAACTATTAAAGTATTTATAATATTTACGTCGTATGAGTTTCACCAATGAGAAGCATGACCATTTACGTTTGCTAGATTTCTTGCTTATATTTTTCGCTTATAGAGTGAATGTAATCCTGCCAAGTGTTTTTCGCTTTGGCCCCAAAGATTTCTGACTGTTACGGCTTTCGCTACAGGAGAACTCATATTTTATCTTCAGCAGATGTGTTTTGTTTTGTCAGACGAGTTCTGCGTACAGTTTCCTGACCATGGTACCGCCTATCCACAAGTTACTTTGGGATGAGCGAGATAGCAACCTAGAAGAATTCGACACATTGCTGGACCATTTTTTTCTATCCGTCAAATTCAAGAGAAGCCGACCATTTTCTACTATGAAATTTGATTGTTTGGAAGTCTGATCGGCGTCGCCTTCGAGAGCTTGCAAGAGCTGTCTTATTGGAGGAAATCGACCGATCCACTGTATTTCCAATTTTAAAGGGAACGCAGCTTAATAGACTTGTCGACTAGCAAATTTGTTGAACCTCGACAGACCATGGAGCCGTCTTTTATTCGACAAATTATATGTTGCAATTTGATAGTGAGAAATTATACCCCACCCACAATTTAAAATAATCAAAGAACTTTATCATTTTCTATTCAATCCTCACCGACTGTTAATTGCCCAATAATTTGCAGAAAATTATCCATAATTTATGGATTGTTGTTGCCAATAATCCCATCAGCCTTCTATGATCAGCTCTTGAATTTTACGTTGGGTACGATGACAATGTACAAGACATGGTATTGTTACAATCTTTCTTTGCCATTTTCTATTAATTAGCCGGAACAAAAGTTCATGGACACTTGCGATTGTCCAGCACTTTGATGAACTTGAATCCCCGACTCAAGTAGTATATGCGCCGTCTTTTTTCTTTCTACCTATTCGGAACCCTAATCCTATAAGGAATTATGTTTTCCACCTTCATGTCGCACATAAAATTATTGTGGTATAACCCTTCTTTGGTCGACGCATCCATTCGACCTATCTTGGGACTTTACCTTCATTTTTCGCAGAAGCAATTACTTCGGTCAATTGCATTGATCCACAGCAGAATGGTCGGTTATGCCCACGACTGGAACGGTCGATCGCCGACTACTTCGCACTTCTTTTTTACTGAGTCCTCCGACTACAGTTGTTGATTTCTAACATTCCCGATGAACTTGAATCCCTGACTCAAATAGTATATACGCCATCTTTTTTCTTTCTACCTATTCAGAACCCTAATCCTATAAGGAATTGTGTTTTCCACCTTCATGTTGCGCATAAAATTATTGTGGTATAACCCTTCTTTGGTCAACGCATCCATTCGACCTATCTTGGGACTTTACCTTCATTTTTCGCAGAAGCAATTACTTCGGTCAATTGCATTGATCCACAGCAGAATGGTCGGCTATGCTCATGACTGGAATGGTCGGTCGCTGACTACTTCGCACTTCTTTTTGCCTAAGTCCTCCGACTACAGTCGTTGATTTCTAACATTCCCCATAAGCTTCTTATGCAATTAAAGTTAACTAGTGCTATCTTTGACACTCCATTCCACAACAATCTGCCAGATCAATAGCTTCTTCTTCCAAGTATTTCCATTGTTATGTTCATTCAAGTGCGGAATTCATCTCGAGCAAAATTGTCAAAGCACTAATCGGTTGGCCCTCCCTCCCTCCGCAATGGTGCTGCGCACCTAGAGCTTCAGAGATCCAACTTCGACACTCTCTGGCTGCACACTTGAAATATAAGAATATTTTAGCATCGATTCAACTAAGACAGTTTACAGTATCAGACTCTAAATCTTTGCAAATTGTCGCGGATGCAACATGCTGAAGACACAGGTCGAGAGATAAAGCTTCGAATGCATGGGAATAACGGGAAAGGTATCATTTCCAAACATCGGACATACATTCTTCAGCGAAATAAGGTCCGATTTTCCAAACAAAGAAGTTAAAATTTAGACAATAATGTTAGAAATAGTAATTACTTCAGTTAGCTTTAGCTTTTACTTGAGTTACTATTTAGAAGTTTAGTTAATAAATGTAACAACATGCTTTGCATGCATGCAAAAGCTAGGTTAGAGTTTTTAGGGTTTTCCATAAGTGTTTAAATACACATTACATTATTGTTTGTATTACATCAGTTGATCTCCGTTTATGAATAAAGATTAAAGAGTCGTAGCTCATTCCGCATTATCTTTGTTTATTTCTGCCTCCAACCTTCAGTTTGGTATCAGAGCATAGGAGAAGATCAAATTGGTAGCATCAATTTCCAAAGAAGCCAAAGCCATAGCTTTGAAGAATTTGTAAGTTTTTTTTTGAAGAATTTTCATAGAAGTTTTTTGGAGAAATTTTTTTTTTTTAAAAAAGAAAAATTGGAGTACCACGCCCTCCCTATAGTTCACAAAGCGGTACTTTAGGAACTATCGCACCCACAGTATAGTCTAAAGCGAGGTAGTTTGGGGAGATATGAGGTAAAAAATTGAGATTTCACCGCGGCCTCTCCCTAGGACAAAGAGCGGTAATTGGAACAAGACGGCATTTTTGGACAAGTGCAAAAAGGTTTTTACTTTATGTGATTGTTTTTTGACTTTCACACAATTATTGAGTAAGAATTTTTTTCTTTTTACAAGAGAAGAAGATATTTGAAGATATTTTTCAAATATTGTTTAAGAGGGAGAATTATTATTTGTTTTTTAAAAAAAAGAGGAAGGGAGATTATTTTGAATAGAGCCAGTGAAAGACACCGCAGCGTCTATGGCTTCTAGAAGCAATCAATCCCAAATTTCTCCTCTTACAGGGAAAAAGGACTATGATGTTTAGGCCGCGAGGATGGCGGTTTATCTCAGGTCAGAAGATGCATGGGAATATGTCGTGTATGGCTATTTCGAACCTGCAGATGATGCAGCTTTTCAAGCCCTTTCAAACGCAGAGAAGGATGTCCGGCGAGCGCACAGGAAGAAGGATGCAAAGGCACTGCATCTCATAATGAACGCTTTAGATAACAGCATATTTCCAAAGATATCAACATCTTTACATGCCAAAGCAGCATGGGATACCTTGGAGACTAGTTATCAAGGTGCTGGTAAGGTTCAAACAGCAACGCTCCAAAACCTAAGAAGAGACTTTGAAGATCTGAAGATGAAAGAATCAGACTCTGTAGACTCTTTCATGACCAAAGTCATGGAGATTGTTAATCAGCTGAATATCTATGGTGAAAAGATTGGAGATCAAAGGTTGGTTGAAAGGGTTCTGAGATCCCTACCCCACAAATTTGAGTCGAAAGTTTCAGCGATTGAAGAAGCAAAAGATCTGAGTACTCTCTCTATAGACGAGTTGACCGGATCTTTACTTTCATTCGAATCTAGACTCAACAGGAATGAAGAATCCTCTCAAGAGAATGCTTTCAAAGCAGATGTCTCATTCTCAAGAGGCAGAGGCAGAGGAGGATCAAGAGGACGAGGCAGAAGTGGCCGAAGTAATGGCAATGGAGATCAAGATCACCATCATAACCATGAAGGCAGAAACTACGACAAAAAAAGGTCATATAAATCTAATATTCAGTGTTATTATTGCAATAAATTTGGGCATTATGCTCATGAATGCAAAAAGAAAAAGGCTGATCAAGCAAATCATAATGCTAATGTGACTAATACCTCTGAGGATAAAGATGATATGTTATTTCTTACATGTCATGCTGCAGACGAAAGCCCAAAGGGACTTTGGATTTTAGATAGTGGCTGCAGTAACCATATGAAAGGTGACAGAGGTATAATTGCAGACCTAGATGAATCAATGAGGACAGAGGTCAAAGTTGGAACGGATGAGGTGGTTCCATTTCTTGGAAAAGGAGTGGTCAACATTCTGACCAAACAAGGCCAACAAAAGACAATCTCAGATGTCTATTATGCTCCAGGATTGAAGCATAATCTGCTTAGCATTGGGCAACTCACTGAAAAGAAGTACAAACTTGTCTTTGATGGATCAGACTGTGAAATTTATGATCCAAATCGACATTTGATCATCAAAATACAAGTGACTAGGAACAGGATGTATCCACTAGTCATGAATTGCAGCAGCAAGGTAACCTCTTTTGCTCAAAAAGCCACTTGCATGGATGATTATTGGTTATGGCATTTTAGATATGGACATCTTCACTTTGGTGGTCTCAAGTTTTTGCAGCAGAAAGAGATGGTAAAGGGATTGCCCCCTATGAAGGAGCTAGAAAGCAGTTGTGAGTGTTGCATCATTGCAAAGCAGCACAGGGATAGCTTTCCTAAAGGTATGTCTCGAAGGGCACTTACACCTTTAGAACTTATTCATACTGATCTGGTTGGACCAATTCAAACTCAATCGATTGGTGGAAGCTATTATTTCCTTACATTTATTGATGATTTGAGTAGAAAAACATGGGTGTATTTCCTTCGTCAGAAGGATGAAACTTTTGGCAAGTTCAAGGAATTTAGGGCTTTGGTTGAAAAACAGAGTGGTTATCAACTCAAAGTATTGAGATCTGATGGAGGGGGAGAGTATGAATTAAAGGAATTTCATGATTACTGCAAGCATCATGGAATCAAGAGGCAATTCACTACAAGATATACTCCTCAGCAGAATGGTATTGCAAAACGCAAGAACAGAACCATCATGTATATGGCAAGGAGCATGCTGAAAGGAAGAAATGTGTCCCATGAATTTTGGGGAGACGCAGTGGCTTGTGTTGTTCATGTGATGAACAGATCTCCCACCAAAATTGTGAAGAACAGAATACCAGAGAAAGCATGGTCAGGTATGGCTTGTAATGTTTCTCATTTCAGAGTATTTGGTTGTGTTGCTTATGCTCATGTTCCTAAACAGCTAAGAAAAAAGCTAGACGACAGGAGTGAGAAATGTATATTTCTTGGATACGGTGAACAAACTAAATCCTACAAGCTGTATAACCCTATTACCAAAAAGGTTATTCTCAGCAGAGATGTTTTGTTCAAGGAGGAAGAGTCATGGAATGGAACCATAGACAAGGGTATGGGAGCTGCAATACCCCAACCTGAAGATGGAGAAGATGAGGAGCTGATTGGACAACAAGATCCAGTAGCATCTTCATCAGTAGCAAATACTCCAGAAAGAACACCTAGAAACTCAGTTCGAGGTGAAGCATCAAGTCCGCAGTCAGGTAATGAATCTGATCACAGTAATAAAAAGACTAGAAGATTGACAGATATTTATGATGAATTGGATGCAAATGCCAATTATGTTTTTATTGCTAGTGAACCTGTGTTTTATGAAGAGGCTGTAAAACAAGAGCATTGGGTAAATGCTATGGACGAAGAGATAGATTCCATTGAAAGAAATGATACATGGGATCTAGTTGACCTGCCAAAGAATAAGAAACCCATTGGTGTGAAGTGGGTTTATAAAACCAAACTCAATGAAAAAGGTGAGATTGATAGGTACAAGGCAAGGTTAGTAGCAAAGGGTTTCTCGCAACAACCAGGAATTGATTTTGGAGAAACTTTTGCACCAATGGCAAGATTGGACACAGTAAGAGCAGTCTTAGCAATTGCAGCACAGAATAAATGGAAAGTGTATCAGATGGATGTCAAGTTGGCATTCTTGAATGGAATTCTTGAAGAAGAAATTTATGTAGAGCAGCCACATGGGTATGAAATAAAAGAACATGAAGGCAAAGTTTACAAGTTGAAGAAAGCTCTATATGGGTTCAAGCAAGATCCAAGAGCTTGGTATAGCAGAATAGATTATTATCTAATCAAAAATGGTTTTAGCAGAAGCAGCAGCGAACCAACACTTTACACAAAGGTAAATCAACAAGGACAGATTTTAATAGTTTGTTTGTATGTTGATGATATGATTTTTACAGGTGACCTCTCAGTAGATGAGTTCAAGGTAGCTATGAAGAAAGAGTTTGAGATGACTGACCTTGGATTGATGAGGTTCTTTCTTGGCCTAGAAGTAGAACAATCAGAAAAAGGTATATTTATCTCTCAAAATAAATATGCTAATGAAGTTCTTAAGCGATTCAAAATGCTTAACTGCAAAACAACACCTACACCAGTGGCAACAGGTACTAAGTTGAGCAAAGAAGATTGCAGTCCCAATGTAGATCCAACATTGTATAAGAGACTTGTAGGAAGTCGCATGTACCTCACAGCTACCAGACCTGATATTATGTTTGCTATCATCTTGATTTCAAGGTTCATGGAGTCTCCCAAAGACTCGCATTGGCAAGTTGGCAAAAGGATCTTACGATATGTTGCAAGGACTTCAAGCTATGGAATTTTATACTCAAGCACTGAGTATGATGTTTTGACAGGTTTCACTGACAGTGATTTTGTAGGAAGTTTGGATGACAGGTAGAGCACTTCCGGTCATGTTTTTCATCTTGGATCAGGAGTGATTTCATGGGCATCCAAGCAGCATCCCATTGTGACACTTTCATCGGCAGAAGCAGAGTATGTAGCAGCGACATCAGCAGCATGTCAAGCAGTCTAGTTATGCAGAGTTTTAGAAGGTCTTCAACAGAAACAAGAAGGACCAACCACAGTTTATTGTGACAACAACTCAGCAATCGCTCTATCCAAGAACCATGTTTTTCACCAGAAAAGCAAGCACATTGATACTAGATATCACTTCATAAGAGAGCTTGTGAACAATGGTGAAGTTCGTGTTGAGCATTGTAAATCGATTGACCAATTGGCTGACATATTCACAAAGCCATTGGCAAAAGATATTTTTGAAATTCATAGAAATAATTTAGGCATTGTAAAAGCTGCAGTAGTCAGCAGTAGTAATTAAGAGGGAGTGTTAGAAATAGTAATTACTTCAGTTAGCTTTAGATTTTACTTGAGTTACTATTTAGAAGTTCAGTTAATAAATGCAATAGCATGCTTTGCATGCATACAAAATCTAGGTTAGAGTTTTTAGGGTTTTCCATAAGTGTTTAAATACACATTACATTATTGTTTGTATTACATCAGTTGATCTCCGTTTATGAATAAACATTAAAGAGCCGTAGCTCATTCCGCATTATCTTTGTTTATTTCTGCCTCCAACCTTCAAATAACAATCCATCGACCAAAATGATCAGACATTTTCCCGGTAACTTCATCAGAATCCGGCATAGCATTAAAAATTTTATGATTCAGATTGATCACCTACGTTTCAGTTTTTTCATTGTTGTGAATCGAGCTGGATCTGTACAAAACCCTGTCACCATGATTAGTTAGGATTTGGGAATATTTTGACAAGTACGGTAAGCATTTCAGCCAAATTTTAGCTGCACGACGACTAAAATTGGTGCCACGTCTGTCATTATGTCCAAGACTTGTCTCCTTTTTTTTCCTGGTGACTGTGTTGTGAAGTTCGACCATTGGAAAATATCAGTCAACCAACTACTGGATGAATATGATTTTATTCGGTCAATATAAAGATCGAAGTTAGTCTGTCCGTTGACCAAGCTTGAATGTTTCTTGACTGAGATTGTCCTCCACTAGTGAAGATAATTCGGAATGATGAAGGAGACTACAACTGGAATGATTCTTTAAAAAAAATGGTCGAGACGTGAAGGATTTAGTATACATTTGAGGATTCCATTTCTTCAACAAGTGTTTTTGTACTCACTATGCAAACTCGTTTCCACCAACCCAACCTTTGGCCAGAACCAGGTCGCCGAAATATCCTGTAAAATGTCGCCATGGTCGTGAAGAAGTAGTGGAGCCCCGACTCGGTTCACTACCGTCATGGGTATTGACTACATTAAATAACAAAATTTTCTGACTATATCATGACCATCGACCAAGTCTATGACAGTCGACCAAGTTAATGTTTAAGATGTCAGTTGCAATCGATTAGTGCATGAAAAGACGGTTGATTGGTTTCAAAATTTGGTAAGTTGTTGTTATCTTTTTATTTTCTCGACCGTACCATTCGTTCATCTGAGAACTTGGAAGAAGAAATTCTCATTCTATGGATTTGTAAGAACAAATAAGTGTTTGAAAATGATCATCGTTAGTTGAGACTTTTTGTTGATTTGTAAATGGACCGACCGAACCGATCATTCCAGTTGTCCTCCACTAGTGAAGATAACTTACATTTGTATTTGTATGTGTAGAGTAGGATAATTGATCGCTCGTGGCAGGGAAGATGAATGGACGACAGATGAACTAGATTGAAGATTGGAAAAAATCAAGATTGAAGATTTCTTCAAATTTTAATTTATTGTAAACTATTTTTTAAAATTTTTAGAAAATCATTTGAATAATGCATCCATATAAAGATAATATGATTTTCTTTTTATTTATAAAAAAATATTATAATTTAAAAAAAAAAATTCTAAAATAAACATCTATAACCCAACCTATATTTATCTTTAATGTTAAATGTATTCATTTTCCAATATGGATAATAAAACAATGAAACTTGTTACTAGTAAAGAGAATCACATAATGATATCTTCATGACTCAATTTCTAAAACTTTTTCAAAAAAACAAAATTTAATAAATAAAAAATATTCAAAAACACCACGAATGACTATGGTCGACTCGACTAAAACACCACGAATGCATTTTCTTCTGTCAGGTTGAGTTCTTCGAGTTGTCAATTAGTAATATCCAAGAGGATGTCTGCCTCGAATAAAACACCTTCGACCGACTCCTTCCACATCGACTACTTCCAGTCGCTTAGTTGGTCGGTTCTCGTCGACAATCGAAACAAAATAATTTATGGCGGTGCATGATAAGAGTAGTCGGATGGTCAACTCGATGTGCAAGATGACAGAAGTGGTCAAGTGATTCCTCCAACAATATTTGAAGAGCCGACAGATTTATGGGTTGGAAAGAAAAGCCCAAGTCATTGAGGTTTTAACAATTAAATCAAAGAAAAGGAAAATAAAAGAGAATTTATTTGCATGAAGAAGAAGTTTTTCTTGAGATGAATTCCGCACTTGAATGAACATAAGACTGGAAATACTTGGAAGAAGAAGCTATTGATATGGCAGATTGTTGTGGAATGAAGGAGCTTTGCGATTTCCCACAGTGGGAGACAATTTTTGGAGTTATGTCAGACTCTAGACGGCATGGGAATCATCATGAAAACAAAAAGATATATATGGAAAACGATGAAAACCCTACCAGGAGTGTCAAATACAACACGAGTTAAATTTAATTGCACGGGAAGCTTATGGGGAATGTTAGAAATCAACGGCACCATAGTATTAGTGCTAAGTCGACCAATATTTTAACCAAATATAAGCCTCGACCATATGTTAAATTCAGCTTAAAATGTCTTCACCTTCTTAAATTTATAAGCAATATTTATAATTCGACTCAAATATAGGTTGGTATATTAATAAATTTACCAATCGGTGGTCAGGCCAGACGATAGAGTCTTCCATTTTCAATCAACTTCCCAATTTAGGGACGATGGTGCCAAGTCGAAGGTCGAAAAAGTCATGCAAATTAGCATTATACCCGGTAAGAGACATCATTTTATGGTCGAATTTGGACGATGGTCGAAGGTTGATCAATTGCTATCAACCAATTTGCAAATATTCGATATTAATACTCGGTGGAAAAGCTTCCAGCACTGCTTCCTTGGTCGACACAATTGTAGGTTTCATTCCCTTATTCTCCTCATGTCAGTGTTCGGTGAAGTAGTTGGTCGAGTTGACATTTCTACAAAACCTTTGATCAACAGATAAGGTCGAGAGTCATTTGGAAGCGAGCAACTGGCAGGATTTCATATTATTTTCAACAAATGCATCTTCTCATTGTAGTCTTGATTGATTTCTTCATTCGTCCAATAGTTGATTGATGATGGTAGCTTTGACAAAATGGCAGTCAAGATCAACAAAATGATATCTTTCATCCATGGTTGCAATTATTGAACGACACATGTTCAAAGTCATATGGAAACTTGAATGACATTCATCAGATGATCACTCCCGTCGATAGAAAGAAATATTGGCATCAGCCATGATACAATGTAAATAAAGACGTACAATCTCCTTAATAGATTCGAGCTCAAATCGGAGGGTCAAGTGGATTCTTTGATTGGCAGCCAACGACATCACAACGAACTAATTATCAATGGGGCAGCACAATTCGGTCGATTTACTGTTGCCAGCAAGTCTCCAACAGGTCCAATAAATGGCCAAAGTAGTTAATGTTTAGACATAAAATAAAATAGGTCGACTACTACAAGCCAACGTGACTGGACCATCATTGTGGTTGTTGCAACTTGGTTGACTGCCAGGTTATTGTCGACAAGTTAGTGTACGGAATCGCAGTGGTAGGGCTCCTCCATTAGATTGAAAAGTTATGCATATCAAAAATGAATAAAGAAATTGCCCGACCACAAACGATCAGTCAACAAGGTGTAGTCGGCCATCGACTGGTCAAAGTCTTATTTCCTTCTATTTTCTGGTGACCATGTTGTGAAGTTCGACAGCTGGAAAATATTGGTAAGGCCGATGTTGTAACTTCTCCACGAGTTATTTCATGGTAAATATGATAGTCACGTGTAAATCACACGAAGATGGTTGACTTTCAAAATGGTCAAGTCGAGTTGGTCGAGCCTTTAAAAATTGGTCGACTTTTAATTATGTGGTCGAGATGGTCGACATAGTGTTTATAACTGACGAAGAACCTAAACACTAAAATAACTGCGGAACTTGGGAAGCATAAGAAACAAGGGAGAACCTAGGAAATAATCGTGGAGTTGGTTTGGAAAGAATAAGTAGAGGCTACAGGTCCCAGTCATTCTTTGATTCTTTGAGATTGTTTATTCATGGCAACTAGGGGAATTATGTATTCTGGCCATCTAGCAATATTCATTAAACCAACCGACTATTGTCATGAACCCGTCCGACCATTAAGCAGACTATATTCATTAAGCCAGCCGAATATAGGCATCTAGCAATATTCATTAAGTCATCCCACCATTTTGATGGAGGTTAATGCACGTGTTTATGTTTTTCTTCCTTCTAACTTTCCTCTTTTCCAAGTGGTGTTCATTATTGCCCCTAAAGGGTCAAATGCTAGTAATAACTATATGTAGAATATATAAAGACAATTTGGTTATATTATATTATTTTAAATATGAATAATTTAAGAGTGTATTTTTATTCAAATTTAATAAATATAATTTTTCAAAAATCATTTTCATTAAATTAAGATAACAAAGTTAAATTGGTTTTTTTATATACTTCTTTTTAATAAAACTATTATTATATTAATATTTAATTTCTTCAATTTATAAAATATATTTTTATAATTTATAATTATAAAAAAAATTGATAAAAAATAAAATATTTTATTATTATTATTAATTTAAGATTATATTATTTTTAAAATAATGATTTGAACCTAAATTATTTACATAACAACAATCCATCCAAAACCGTAAAACTCCCTACCTTTTATTATAATTAAAACAAATAATCTAAATAAAATAATTAAATATATACTGAAAAATATTTTTCCCTAAATAATTAAATATATACTGAAAAATATTTTTCACCTTCTCGACACATGGCATGAAAATAGCAGGCCATCCAAATTATTAAATTTCTAAACCATTTAATGTAATTAAAACAAATAACCTAAACATATACTAAATAATTATTTTTCACTTTTTTTTGCTACTGTAAAATTTGTGTTGAAGAAATGTTTTTGTGATATCGTTTGGCATGAGCTTATTTAGAAACGGAAAGGTTTTGATTTTCAGAAAACAAAATGAGACCGACCTTTAAGACGTCGAGCTCGGGCCCTTTCAATGCATCGAAATATCGTCCAGCAGGAAGTTTTACATGGACACGAGACTGCTGATTGTTGTTATGATCTTGGCGTTCCAGTTCTTCCATCCTTCGGCCACCTTGCTGCTGCAGAGCGTTACCAGACTTGGTCCTGAACAACGTGTAATTCTGATCCTTCATCAACCCCTTACCATTACCATTACCATTACCATTGCTGCTGCTAAACCCACCAAAACTGGCTCCGCTTCTTTCAAGAACGTTTGGGCGCTTGATGCCATTTTCCTTATTCCACTTTGAAAAACCTGTTCCCAGCGACAGTTGCCGGCTCAACTTCCCTTCCAAGGTGTTGCTTTTCTGCTTTAAACATTTAGCTTTTCCCTTCTCTGTCGGAAGTACACTACTGCACTTCAGCTTCTTCCCTTCAATATTCTCAACAGCATCTCTGACGGATTCAAGCTTATCTCTTGCAACATAATTATTCTCCAATTTGGCCGACATTAATTTCTGATTCGAATTCTCTATTGATGGTTGATCCTCCTCTTGGTTATCAGATTCCTGGAGCTCATCAACTTTGCTTAATTTCTGCATTGCCAGCTCAGAACTCGATCCCACTGTACAAATTGAACGGCCTGGACCATGAACAGAGGTCATGGAGTCGATAGATTTGTAATTTTTCATATTGTTCTTCAGCAATAGCTCCTCCTTCTTGAAGATAATCGTACTCCGGGTTGCAGCAGGCCTTATGGGATTCATGTCCTTCTTTGTCAGGTGAACATTTGCTATGGTTGTTGACGAAATAACGACTGCAACAATTTGGTGCAATATCACGGGAAATGGGCTGCTGGACGATAAAGACTTCAGAGGTGGGTATTTCGGGGTTGCAACGCACGATAAAGACTTGACAAGTGGGTATTTTAGGGTAGCAACACTTTGCAAAGCAAGGACACTTTTAAGTGTACCACCGTTGTTTCTCGATTCACTTCTCGTGATTTTAACTTCATATCGGCTACTACTCGTTATTTGTCACGGTACTTATGTTTTCGCATAAAAAGGTATAGTGCATATTGGCTGGACTCTGCATCATCTTCTTGACTTGAAGCACTTCCCTTCTTTGGCGTGTGATAACTGGCACTCAAATCGCCGGGCCGGGGACGGAAAATTTTCAGGCCAGGCACAGTTCCATCCTTTTTCTTTTTGGAATTTTGATGATTTGAGTCGTCTTAAAATGGGCCAAAACTTTTAAGGGCACAGTTCCATAGCATAGTTTCGTAGTAAATGAAGTAGATCTACAATTTCGCTGGTTTTTATAACCAGATCTAGGGAACAAATTGCCAGAAAAACATTATTTTAAAATGGTAATATTTGTGTAATAAAACTGAATTTATGAAGGGAAGATACTGTGAAGTAAGCCCAACCAATATTTACTAATATAAATGCTAGATTTTTATGCATTGCATTTTTAATATTTACTCATATAAATTTAGGAATTTTATGCAGTGATTTGATTTTTTTTTAAATGGTTTTTTTCTTATGAAAAAAATTGTTATTTCTATTTATTAAAATAGGAAACCAAAATACATGTTTTAGGTGCACATTGCATTGTTCTCAACACTTCATCATATCTCTGCTGTATAATCTGTTACAACAAAAAATTTCACTTTATTCATATTGTACTCAAGAGTTCACTTTATCCCTATTGTAATAATTAAAAATATGCTAAAAAAGTTATATTTTGCACATTACTTTGTTTTTAAACATTTTTCTAAATTGCTTTAAAAAAAAATATGGCATATCCTAAATGAATTCAAAATGGGAACTAGTGATGTGTACAAGGCTCACTCTAAGATGTTTGATCTCAATCAAATTTGATGATTAAAAAATAACATGAGGAAGCATTGCATACCACCACCCCATAATGTTGAATTGAGTGGAAAAGATATGGGGTTAACCTGGAGTCAAAATAGGAATTAGATGTGTACAAGACTCACTCTAAGACTTGTTTTCTTTTCAATTGGTTCTCCATTTTTTCTTATTGTGAAAATAAAATGCATTCCTTGGATAATGAGTTAGTCATCTCATTTTGTTATCTAAAAATATGGCATATCCTAAATGAATTCAAAACTCTCCCCAACTCCTTCATATGTATTTCAATACCCTTGCAATGTAATGTTCTTCATCTGTTGTGAGCTATTCATCCAATTGAGTTCTCTCACTCCTTCCTCATAAGCTCGAGTTTTAAGTATAAAATGGTTATACAATTTAGTTGTTTTTGATTGAGGATTTCATTTTGGGTATCCAATTATATAAGGTGTTTGTTAGTAAACCATATTGTAATAAATATATTTTGATTTATTGAAATTCTACACTTATACAGTTCATTTTATCAAGAAGCAAAAACAACGGTTCACTTTATCAAAAAGCAAAAACAAATCAATTAAGACAAACTATGGTATGGGACACCATAACAAGATAGTTTACCTTGGAGTGACCCACAATCATTGTATTTTTCATGGTTAGTTACTCCTTTACCAATCTACAAAAATGATGATATTTCAAGATTATCTTAACAGTTCTTGGATCCTAGACTAAATTCATCTTTATTTCATTTCAGACACTTCTAAGAATGTAAATATATGACAAGATAATGAAATTAAGCTAACGAGCTTTTCCCAAAAAGAACTATTAAGTTGGCCCACACTTTTTTGTATTAAAGATGTATATATACCTTACTGGGGATCATATATAATGTTGCATGTTACATGCAGAAATAGTAAAGTTGAAACTCAATAAACCTAATTTCAACAAATTTTATTTAACAAATTGAGATACTATCCTTTTGAAGCACTACAAAAACTTTCAACCATCATTGATACTACTTTAAAGTTCAACTATTGTTGTCATTACTAAGGCTCTAATAACCTGGAGTTTTTGCATGAAGTTTGCTAGTTCCCTAAAATATTTTACTTGGACTCCATCTCCCAGCAACAAGGTCTATATTATTTAATGGTACCCATTTCAAATTATTCATGCTCGGATATTTGTGTATAATTATGTGTGTTTAATTTACGTGCAAAGAAAGATAAAGCCATCTTGATAAAATCTAGAAAGCAATTAACTTGGCAAGCTATCTTGCAAATCGGTATATAAAGAAGCTTTAAGGATTTAAACACATACTATACTACCGAGTGCAACAAAGAAACAATACAATAACTTATGGTTCTCTACCTTCTTTGCTGTTTACCTAAGATGCATTCATGTCCTTTTTAGGCTTTTACTATAGAAAATCAGAATAATGCACTGACTAGACTACAACCTTTCTTTAAAATATACATAGTTTTTACTTTAATCTCACAACATTCTTCTCCATTGCCATACCCAATGCAATGCAGCATAAAAAGATAAAATGACCTAAACATATAGTACTAAGAATTCTCTGGTTTGTGCCACACATGTTGCCAAATGTCTAAAGACACATAAATTCGAATTGAACTAAATTGAAATATTTTATCATTTTATGAAAAATCAAAATTTTAGGTAGACTTCTAGAAACCTGACTATCAAAAATGCTCTTATATATGATGTACTATGTAAATCCATCATGATCTCGTGGATCTCAATTCAAAGCCCCATCTTGGCAATACCTGCCCTCCTCATGAACTTTACAAATATAATTTTTCAATCGTTTAACATGTGAGACCTGCATGGGATTCACTATGTACTCTGCTGCTCCTTCTTCCAGACATATGTTAAGTTTACAGGCCCACGTAAGTATATACTGATGTAAAAACAACTATAACATTCTCTTGTTTATTGTATGACGATTCGTGCAAAGTTTCATAAAAAATATTCATATCACTCACTATTTTTTAATGAATAAAACTTGCTATCCCTTGAATGCTTGAAAAGAATAAAAATACATTTACGATTTAATTCCTTGCATATTTTACTTATTTCTTTAGTTGCCGACAAATAATTTAATTCCTTCAATAAGAACTCCACCAACATTGCCACCTCTAACTCTTGCACCTCCGCGAGTTTTCACAATAATAGAGGAAGTCAGGACTTCAAGAACATTAATATTGCCCTGGGTGAATTCAAGAATGTATTTTTTACTATATTTTAATTAAATGTTTATGAAGTAGCATTTAGCCTGTATTATACAAAATCATACATATGCATTTATCCTGTATTATACAAAATCATACATGATGCATTTATCAGAGACATAACTTGTATCATGAACATTTACAAGTCATTGAAAGTTTTTATCGACCAAACGAAAATATTCACATTGCATTTACTGCGGATAGATATTGTACAATGGATGTTATCGTGATGTGAACATGGTATGGAGTTAACTCTTAAATGAATGAAAAATGACTGTTAAATGAATAAAAAATCAATGTTGCTGACTTATACACACCACCCATTTTGGGTTAAAAAATCGCCCCAATCAAAACTCAAATAAATAAATAAAATTATAATTTTTATAATACAAAATAATTCACAACATTATAAGACATCTGGTTTTAAAATATTAGTTGCATGTACAAAGAATAATATAGTTCAATGATCGCTGCATGTACTAGGGACATAATAATTATTATTATTATAATTATAATAATATATTTATAATAATAATATCATTTGAAATAAATAAATAAAATATATCTTTTAGATAGAACATGTAGACACTAAAATAATGGTGTTGGAGAAATTGTCAATTGTGTAGATTGGGTGGTAAGGAGGAATGTTGTTGTCCTCTCCACTCGGGTTCAAATCACGCTTTGTGACACTTGCTCCTTGGGAGCCGACTTTGACTATGTAATGATTGTAATGCTGGCCATACCTTGATTCTCCGGAAGAATGAGAGGTTGATAATATAGAAAACCATAATATGAAGAACAAGATAAAGAGTTAAAAGAAAAACTAAATAACAATTTGGTCATAAGTAGTGTGGAGGGTAGATTGGATATAAAACCTATGAAAAAGGAAACGAATAAGCTTATAAAGTTAGACCATAAATTTAGAAAAATAGCCTTGAACATCATATTTATTTCTTTGAAAGAGGATAATGAAGAGGGTACACTATCATTAGTCAAGGAAAAACTACAAGAAAAATTACAAATTGAAACAACTTGTCTCATATAAGCATAGAGGCTCACATAGGCTAAGCAAAGTAGGTGAGCACATAGATACTAATTTGTGTTAGGGCAAGCTCGAATGACCATAAATATGGAATACTTAGCAAAACCCCAAGTCTAAAAGTGCTCAAAATATTTATAAAAGAAGATCTCATTCTAAAAGATCAGGCCAAATTAAAAAAAAAAAAAAATTGAGACTTGGTAAAATAAGTTATAAAGGAAGGAAAATGGGCAATAAATTAGAATAGAAAATCTATTATTAGGGATAGATAATAATAAATAGGAATTTGGGACACTTTGGATCCTCTCTTGGAACTGTGTGGCTTTCCATGGAGCAAACATTTTGTGTTAAGTTGGAGCCCGAGTGAAATTGATATTATATTGCTTGTTGAAACTTGGGAGTTTGAAGAAAAGTGCCTCACATAGAAGGATTTGTCTTGTGGTCGGTATGGAATAAGAAATCCTACCATATAGGAAACAAAGGCATAGCCTTTACATAAATAAATTGATATTATATTGCTTGTTGAAACTTGGGACTGTGAAGAATCAAAGGTCCTTGACATATAAGGATTTTTCTTGTGGTTGGTATCGAATGAGAAATCCTACCATATAGGAATCAGAGGCATAGCTTCTTACATAAAGAGGAACAATTTTCCTCATTTTAGGCTTCACAAGAAATATCATTTCAATCGGTACATGTGCATTGTGGATGGATATTTCAGACATCCATGTTAAGAGTATTTATATAGCAATATTATATTTAGCACTTGTTAATTCTACCTTTTATAAGAAGTGTAATCTAGATAAAATTTCTCCTTACAATGGCTTAGAACAAGATATTTATATCCTCAGAAATGAAGGCAACATCCTCTTACTATGAGACTTTAATGCTAGAAAAACAACTAACCAAGCTATTATCTTGAACAATGATTCCAACCCTAACCCTCTATGGTTAGATGGGGACCTTGTGTTATCTAGTAGATAAAAAAGAAACTATGAAGACTTGGTTAATAATTTGTTTTGTAAAAAGCTAATCAAGCTTTGCAGTTCTCAAGATCTAATAATTTGCAATGGTCTTATGAAGTGGCCAAAATCCAACCGAATGACTTGTATCCATGGGATTGATTCTAGTGTCATAGCTTATATGATATTTGATATCCCCGTATACAACCAAATAGTAAATTTTGACATCTGAAATGACCATGGGCCTATCTCTTATCATAGACCTTTAACTCTAACTCTAAACTTGTACCTACACATAATCCCCATAACAAAGAGTTATAATAACCAAAAGCACTTGATCTTAAATAAAAATAATATTGATCTATTTTTATGGGATTTAAACAATGAATTAAGTATATCATTAAATAAGGACAATATTGAAGACCTATTTCATAATTTTACCACAACCCTCTCTAATTCCATTAACAATTTCTCTATCATTATGTCATGTAGAAAGTAAAATAGAATGACCAATCCTTGGTGTGATAAATAGTGCAACCATGCTAGAAAATCCATTAACGATGCTTCTAATAAGTCCTTAAAAGCTGACAAGGTATATAGGTACAAATCCCTAATTAAAAGGAAAAAGTTGTACTATATAAATAGAAAGTAAGAGAAGCTCTTTAACCTCTTTAAGATAATCCTAAGAAATTATGGAGATAAATTCTAAGTTGTAAAACTAAAGAAAACAATATGATTCCCTTAAGGAATTGGAATCCTTACCTTAAAAATATTTATGAATCCCTATATGTCATTGAAAAAATTCAAACCCTTTCTATAGAGGAATTTTTCTCTTTAGAGGAGATAATTAATTCCCATAAAAACTTTGAGGACATAGTATATTTTAATCTACACTAAAGGAAAATAATCATGTATTAGAGATACATACCCTTAGAATGTTTAGATAGTAATGTGATTTCAACCCCGACAAATGTCCTTCTACATTGAAACAACATCTTAGAGATGACCCATATAAAGAAGGAGCCTTCACACCCAATATGACATCCTTTACCATAGAAAGATCATATTTCTTCAAAATCAGTGGGACATCACTTTCTCGGGCCAATTCCTATTTTTAGTATTTGAAGAAATAAGATCTCTCCTAACAGTCAATGTGTCACTTTGTTTGGATGATATGTGTCTCCATAAAGAAGATGAAACATTTTTTAATATATGCATATGATCTAGTAAGTGGGTTATCTTAAGATGCTCCCACTATGGAAGCTCATAAAAGTTATATTTCCTTTTCATCCCAATGAGATTTTTTCCAACATAGGTGTCAAAAAATTAAGTATCATCAAACATAGGTTCCCCATTTAAATTGAACAATTCTTCAATTTCCTTCTCCTTTGTATTAAATGCCCTAATTTAATATGTCAATGTGATTATTTCAAGTTCCTAGGTTCTCTCAGGTTTACCATTGAAAGTATATACAAGTATTCTATAAGGGTTCTCTTCTGGGAGAATTACCATGGAGCATTCATACACCATCTTTTGTAGGAATACCTAGATTTTATAGAAGGTCCACAACACTTACATCCATGATATCATTTTGTAAGAATACCTACGATGGTATTGTATACACAACACATTAGCATACAAAAAATAGTTGCACCAAATTAAGTGTGTCAAAAAAATATTATAGATAAGGACAAATCAATCAACATGCTTACCAAAACAAATGCCTAGTCATGGATACCCATGCATGGTGTATGCACATATGCCATACAGTGTAAAATATATTTCCATTGGGATGGGTATTGATATATCATATACATGTATCCATTCCCATAATTGCTCAAATTCATCGATCATTTGTTGGAGGTAGACATTATTATTCACAGACAACCATGGGGGGGTATTGTTATTCATTACTACCACTATCCAAACATAATAGTTGGTGTAATGGAGGGAATACGAGGTAATTCCATACATGGCTATTCTCAATCAAAGTATGTGTACCTCATCTTTGAATTTATCAAGCCATGTATCCTCTATATGATTTATGGCTATTGAATCTATTGGGGTTCACATAACTACTAGTTCACTTCTATGTGAGGCATGTCACCCCTGCAGCTCAGCTAATTGTTTGCAACATAATATCCTTTGAATCCTTGGAATTGTAGGCATGTGCCTCAATATCTTATGAGGAGAACCATGTGCCTTACCTTGTTTTTTTTAATTTATGGTACCTATCATGCCCACATTCTGGAGATATCTCTTTGCTAACATATTTGTCTCTGTATGAAATACAATAATTCGAACATGTATGGTATGATATGTACTCAACACCCAACCTTTTCAACATTTTCTTCACCTCTACCCAGTTATCGGGCAAGACATTATCACTCGAAAGTACCTTATATTTTAGTAACCTACAATTAGTGGGAAATAGAAATGTATAGATTCATCAACCATACATAAAATCAACAATTTTGAATGTTCATTGTGACAAAGTTCCTTAAAAAATTGGGGGACTTAATGGTTAGTTACCTCAAAAATTATGAGAAACACACGTTTGAAATGCCATAGATTACTTTCAAGTTGTAGAGTAACATTGTTGTCACCAATTGGGTATATCATGACCAATGTCCAAAGAGAGGGGTGGTGGAAATATATTTCAGGATTTTGAAGAAAGTATCAATGATATCATCATCATCCCCATGTTCCTTTTGTTGGAATGCATGTAACAAAATTCCTTCCATGGCATGGGAATCTTGTCAGAAATCATCCATACCAACCTCTATATCATTGCCTTCATTGCCAACATGTGAAGAACTAGTTCATTGTAGAGGTTTTAACTTTTGGATTGGTGACTCGGGATGTAATGGGAATTGAATATGTGTTTGATTCAACCATGCTTGGTATGCTTCATCTTCGAGTTGTGCTCGTTTAGCAGCCTTATCTTGATTTGACATCGTAGTGGGGTGCAACAGTAGATGGTGGACATGTCGCTCATCGTCTAAATCCTGATTGTAAAAATATAAAGATTAGATAAAAATATTAATAACATAATGCATTTAATATGTTAAAAAATTATACCAAACATGTATTGCAAGCATGGAATTTTTTTTCGTAATGATAAACATGCAACCAACCACTTTATATAACACATGTTGAACTAAGAAATACATTTACATATATTATATTTAAGATAAGATAATATAATGTTATTAATGTCCATTGAATGAACACAAAAGTAGGTCAATGGGACTAGATGATACATCAGGTAAGAGTACAATGTGGGAGTGCAAAAGTAGATCCTAGAGAATGTTGAAAGCAAGATAAACACAATTACTTAATGATATTTTTCTTATGCCTCAAGGGGACATGTAAAGTTAAACTCAATGCAAGGCATTTTTTATGAGTGGTTGGTGGTCTACAAAAGTTCTAGTTTATTAACAACTTGTTACTAGGAGACAAATTATGTATTGCATGCACAACAAAAAATATGGATGCTTTCCTTTCCATAAAGAACTCTTTGTAATTGGAGTGTTCCTCAAAGGAACAATTTGTACTAAATAATGACGACCTACAACTATTTTTGAATCCTACAATGTTCCCATGAGTTCATGGACGACCATCAATATATAACAGATTTTTCCTATCGAAGTTTCTAGAAGCATAACCATTCATGCACATACTATACATGGAAATGTTATGTTTGTATTTAACAATATTAAAATAATCAAATTGACTATAAATAGGACCACAAAATTAAATAAGTGCTACTGGATGTTTGGGAGGAACAAATACATGTGAAAGGATAAACAACCCAAGATTTGCAACATTTATTTTAGACTTGGAAACCATATCACTATTACCACAAAAGGAGAATTTGGTTCCAACATCAGGCACAAGCATGGAAGATGACAAAGTGCCATCCAAAGCGCATTTGTAACATGTTTGGTATTTATTATGTAGATGGATAGGAAGAGGGAAGTCATCACTTCCTTCCAACAATTGAACCAACCTTGGTGACATGGTGTGTACTTGGACATTTTTTCTCTCAACTCATATAACTTTTTGGATCTCCTGGTAGAGATGTTTTGGCTAGTATTGATATCATAATTTGGATCACTAGAACTCTCAGTTGACTCAAAAGAAAGAGATGGTTTGGTCAATTTGAGGTTGGCATGAATATGCCATGTCTTGGATAAATCATGTGGCTTAAGCGAGGTTGGCATGAAGATGCCATGTCTTGGATAAAACATTAGGGAGTTAAGGAAGAGGTCATCTACATAATAGTGATAATATTAAAAGTAATACTACATTAAAATTTAAGGAGAAGTTGTGGTGTGATAAAGAATTAGTGGATAAGATAAAATTAAGATATTATAAAGAGTTGATCAGCCCCAATATAGAAAGTATATCTCTTACTTAACCGACATAAAGAAGAAAATCAACATTGCTAAAATAAGAAAAAAAATATCATGATCTCCATAGTGAAATAGAGAACTAGGCAATTTCTAAAACCTCGTGGGATGAAAGAATTTATCTTTGTGATACTAAGAGGCTTGAAGATGAAATCCAATTTCTCATATAATGTCCTGCATACACCCACATTAGAGTGCAATTTCAAAATATTTTCTATAATATTGACCTTCCTAACCTTTTAACTCATCATAACTATGGCAATCTAGGGATTCTTTCCTTAAAGTTTTTTAGCACAGAAATAAATTTCTAAATAAAACTGAGTGACTCCTTACATTTTTTAAGGTTTGATAGACCAAAGTTGGTCTTAGTGGATGTTAATAAGCATTATCTCATCATCATCATCATTAAAATCCTAGTTAACTATAGTTGACATGGGTTGAAAGTGGATTATTAGAGTTTATTTTGGTTCATTGTGGTTGACTATGGTTGATTGTGGTTAACTTGGGTGATTATGGCTGAGTTTAGTTAACTATGGTCGAATTTGAAATTGTTGTTGACTTGTTAAGTGGTGGTTGACTTTGTAGATTATTGTTGATTTTTTTTTAATGTTGTTTAATTTTCCAAGTATTGTTCACATTGGTCAACCATGGTGGACTTGGTGAACTATGGTTGAATTTCATTGAATTTATTTACTTGTGGGTGAATTAACTAAGAGTGGTAGAGTTTGACTATGGTTGAACTTGGTTGATTATGGTTGACTGTGAGTGGTATTAGTTTACTTGGTTGTTTGGAGTTTGTCTTGGTTGGCATATTTGGCTATGCTTGACCTTAGTTGTCTTTGATTGACCATGACTTAATGAGGTTGACTATGTTGAATTTTTCACTAATTGTGGTTGAATTTTGTTGAGTGTGGTAGACTTGGATCACTATGGTCCATCATGGTTGACTTCACTTAAATATGGGTGATTATGGTTAACTTTAGTGGATTAGTTGACTATGGTTTAATTTGGGTAAAATTGGTGCCTCTCTCCCTAGGGTTCACTATGGTTGAATTCATTAACTAGGTTGACCTTAGTTGACTTTGGTTAACCATTGCCAAAAGTGGTTAACTATGTTGACTTTTTCTAACTATCGTCAAGTCTGGTTAAGTATGGTTGAATTAGTTGGTTTTGGTTTATTTGGTTGACTATGGTTGATTGTGGTTGAATGTATTTATTGTGGCAAACTTTGGTTGATTATTGACTATGGTTGGCCTAGATCACTATGTTTGACTTCACTCATTGTGATTGATTATTGATCCAAAAGGATCTCCACATTCAACAAATTTATAAGGCCTCAATTTTTACTAAAACTTTTAGGACAACAAAGTACTTGCAGAAATATTTCCAACACAATTTGAATAGGTTCAAATGGACTTCATATGTGAAAGATATAGCTTGATGAAGTTTGGGAAAAAAGACAAAAGTAAAATGAAATACATATTTTGAGCTTATGTAATCTTGCATTTTTCATTTTTTTTGTAATAGGAAACTAATGCAAGTGTGAGAGCTATGTATCATTGTAATTTATTAGTCCAAGGAGAATGTTGATATCTTCATGGGAATAGTTGAGATTTTCTCCCTTGAATTGTGCCCCGATCTTAATCTAGTGGATTCTGGTGGGAATGTTGAGGTCGTTCTCAACAATGTAAATACAAGGAATGCACTAGAAAACCATGTAAATCCCTGGCATGAAGCTCTTCCATTGATCAATGCATGGTCATTTGCGATGTGTTCAAGCTGATGTGGAGCTAACTCGAATCACAACACTCCTTTATTGTTGAGCTGGCACAATTCGAGCCTCGGATCTTTCATAATTATGAGTGGTTTTCTAATTGATGAAGCTTACAACTTACACTACAATTGTGTGCGTGATCTAATGTGGGCTTCTCGTGCATATTGTGTGATTTCATATAGTGCATTGTTCGTGAGCATGGAACCAATAGGAGGTATTAATTTTTTATTTCGATGATTTTATCCCACATGAAACACTGTTTATTTTTTTGAGTGATATAAAAGTAACATAAAGCACTTAAAATAAATTTGAATGTATCCGTTCAATGATTTGTTAGTGTATTTGAAATAAACCATTACTTTATGTGTTATTGCCATGATAAGTAGTTTTTTTTTTTTTTAACTAGAAGTTGCCATGTTCTAAAAGATTAATTTACTTTACTTTTATATTTGAAATAAACCGTTACTCTATGTTATTGTCCCAAAAATGGAAGTGATAAGGAGTTATTTTTGGAACTAGAAGTTGCCATGTTCTAAAATATTAACTTACTTTACTTTTAGCTAAAAAAAACTATTGATTGTAAATTAAAGTACTTGAGCCTTTTTATGTTGAAAGGATCTTATCCTAGCTTATCATTTAAAAGGATTCAATACCATTTTGCTTTTTCCTGGGACCACTTCAAAAATGGAATAAAGGGGTTTAAGGATAGTTGTGTTTGTGGATGATTCAAGTTGTTCAAGAAGTTGTCCAAAGGATTTTTTTAACATATTTTTTTTTGCTTTGTGTTATATTCTTCTATTTGTTTCATTTTTAGTTTGAAAGTGCGTGTTTATTGATTGTAAAAGGACAACCATGGGAAAATATTTAAAGAGAGAAAGACTTTAAGATTTTGAATATCTAAATTGTCATATTCAGAAGGAAAATTTTAAATTGAGAAGGAGATTGCAATTCTCTGAGGATGAGAAGCTAGAGTTGTAAGATATATGTTGTTCCATGGAGAATTCTCATTGGAATCATTCAAGAATTGCAACTTGATTTGTGAGCCATGGATGATATTTTGGAAACGTTCCAGAACAATGAAGGTGTGGAGGAGGAAGAAAACTATATTATGAAAAGGAGACCATTCTCTACCACAGAGGTACAAACCATGATTGAGGTATGCAATGTAACTAATTCATCATGTTCTCTCTCTTACCATCAAAATATATATGCTTCTTTCGGTGAATTTAAGAATCATACTTGGGGTATTGACTCTTAGTTGCTAACCAATATGGGATTTAATGAAAAGGGTTTTGGAATCAATGGCCAATGAATGACTAATCCCATACAGGTTGAGGAAAGACCTCGTTATGCATGTTTTGGATATGGAAAAGGAGAAGTTGGAGAATGATCCAAGACAACTGAAGAAAGAGAAGCTTTAAGAGAATATCCCAAGCCTCTAGCTCTATAGAAATATCCCATGCAAGGAGATGGCACAATACTCCATGATGGGCATAGTGAGTGCAAGTTAGAATACAAAAGGTACAACCTTTCAATCATGGGAAAAGAATCAAGAAATAATGCAAAGCATCTCTAAAGAGAGATGAACATTTCAAAGGAAGAGTTAAAACATTTTCCTCCCATCATACTTGCACAAAGGAAATCCCTGAAAGGTACTCCAATGTTTTCTTCAATTATGAGAAGAATTCCCATGTAACACAAAATTTGTGTATGCATATTCATTTACTTTTTTTGGATTAAATAACCATTTTGTGGCCATGTATTGGAATAGAAATTCCATACAAAGGAAGTTCATTTCCTTTAGGAAGGAGGCAAGATGCAAAGACCACTCTCCAAGTCAAAATGAGTAGAATGGAAAGAAAGGTTTACTATACAAGAAAATGGGCAAGAATTATTGTTCCCACTATAATATGAGTGGTCATTGGGTTAACAAGTGTTGGATACTTCATCCATAGCTTTGTCCAAAGCATTACAAGAAAGTTGTTCAAGAACCCAAAAAGGAAGAGGTAGCAGATGGAAGAGTTGGTGAAGCACCAATAATCCAAGAGGAAACTCATGAAGATGGCCACTTATCCATGGAATATCCTATCAAGAGGGATAAAAAGAAAGAGCAACATATGTTAGAATTGATTGGTAAGAAATGGATAACATATTTGCATAGATAAGTTTTGTTTAGCATACTTATGTAGCACCTCCAAATCACTTTCCATTATTGAAAAGAATGAAGGAAACTAACCTCGTTTGTATAAGAAAGTGTGGAGGTAGATCACTCATTGAGAGTGAGTTATGGAGCAGCCATCTAAGATGATAATCACATCATGAGCATCCCAATACAAGAGGTTTTACTCATTTTCTATTTGGTATTCTCATGTTTATGTTGACAATCATGTTAACATGTTTTTCTGACCACTTCTTGTAGCATTTGGATAGATGGGTAAAGAGGTATTCCATTGGAAAAGGTTCTCCAAATCAGTTTTTGGGATATAAAAATAGTATTAAACATGTAATAGGCATCATTATCATGCACAAGAGTTGAGGTGTTCTTCCAAGAGGGAGACAAAATGGCTTCAACCTGAGAAGTGCATCTAGAGAGTTATTATCTCCTTAGAATGTTGAGGTAGTTCTCAACAAAAGTAAAACTATAAATTCCATTTTGATCTTTGAAAAATGTGAGGATTTTTAATATCTTTGAAGGAGAATCAGAAAGTAGGCTTGCTTGTGAATTGTAAGCCCATTATTGGGAGAAGTTTGTAAGCCCCTTATTGGGAGAATTAACCACTTTATTATGAGAATGTTTTACTTTTGTAAAGGACATAAACAACCATTTATTGGGAGAATATTTCATACCTTTTTTTAAAAGGAGAATTCATTTCAAAGGAGAATTAATGAAGTGGTTCATTGATTGATTGAACCCAAAGCTAGAATTGGTGAACTCCATTATCAATCTAGTTTCCATGTTGTCTAATTTTATTCATTTGATTGTTGTTTAATTTCAATTTTAATCTTTGAATGATAACTATTGTGCCAATTTTCATGCTTATGATGGGAAATTGAGAGATCTATAAAGCATCTAGAAAAGGAGAAAAAATGATCCAAATTTATAATGCCCATTTCCAGATCAATTATGGTTGTTTTTTTTATTATTGTTGAATTGGCTTATGATTGAGGAGAACAAATATTGGATAGTCATGGTAGACTATAACATATAGAATGAAGAGACAACACACCCAAATCCCCCAGGATTAATGATCTATGGCAAGAAAACAATCAAGAAATAAGGAAGAAGAATTAGTTCATCAATAGCTAAGGAAGAAGAAGTAGTTAATCAAGAAGTAAGGAAGAAGAGACACAACCAAGAAAAAAAATGATCTATGGTAAGAAAACAACCAAGAAGTAAGGAAGAATAAGTAATCAATCAAGAATTAAGGAAGAAAAGTCATATGGATCTAGTTGGTTTCTCTGAAGCTTCCTCCTGTGCATAAGCCAAAATGTAATCCAAATGGATAATCTAGAACCTTCACATAAGAACTCAACACCTTCATCAAATATTATGGAAAATTGACAACATGAATCGAAATAAAATCCCATATGATTATGAATTAATCCTAATTAATCTATTAGGAAGACTAATCCATTTGACCAACAAGCATTGAATACCAAATTGTCGGGGGGGGTAGGACAGATATCTATTGATTAACAAATAACAACAAGTACAATTACCTTGACACCTTCCATAACCTTTGTCTAGGTCCCTTTGACCCTAGTCCATTAATGCTTTGATATTTCCAACCTTCAATCTTTGTATTAAATACAATGAAAAAGTCAACAGTGAATGGAGAATTCAACAATCAAGTGATGATGGAATAGCATAAACAAGGTTTTGTGAGGAAGGAAATGGCATACAAACTCATGATGCTTGGACCAATTCTTCCAACTTAATAACAGTATGAGTGCAAGTGCCCCTATATCCCCCATGAATGCTTTATTTATACATTATTTGGCATGGTTGATACAATTAAAGGGTGGTTTTGAGGATTTACATCCAAGAAATAGATGTTCCAACTATTTAGATAGATTCATGAATTTCATGAATTTTTATATATTTTTATGAATTTTTCAAGGCACGTGCTCCTTTCCTAAAGGAAATGAGAATGCGCACAGACCTTGCTCTAAGTAAGGGTTCATGTGCCCCTCAAAACATGAATTTTAGGTGAATTTTAGGTGAATTTTGGACTAGATTGAGCTAGTAATGTGTCGTGAGGTGGGCCCATCAACTATAAAGACATTGATGTATCCAAACATGCTATAATATATTCCCCCCTAATGTATGATTTAGGAAGGGGAGTTTATGGAAGAAATACATTATAATGATGGGAAATTAATTTTAGAGTGGGCTCAAGTAGAGGTTCCTAGATGTTGGCTTAGAAAAGTACTTGCAACATAGGCTAGTATATCAAATAACCCTCTTCTCCAAGATAGGCATACACATGCTCAAGTGTAAACAATCATGGTTTCCAAATCAAGTACTATGGACCCATGAAGTAAATAAGATGTTGAATCATGGCCACAAAAATATACATATTGAATCTGTGTCAAAAGTAAATCATATCCATGAGAAAATACAAAGTGGATCTATGTATCAATGTTCACAAGGAAAAAAAATGGAACCTAAATAAGGACAATCTTGTTCTCCATAAAGTACCAATGTCATAAAGTGTGTGGTACAGTATTGCACAACTCGAGCAACAACATAATAATGATGACGCTACCACAACCCAAGGTCTTCCATCCAAAATTTCATCTTGTATGAATCCTTACCATATGAATAAATTATTTGTAGTCGAACATCATTAACAAATGTGAGACAACCCATTGATTATGATAATGGGAATCAAGGTACTTAGTAAATTCTGGCAAGTGTGAATAGATTCATTGTCATCAAACACTTGTAAAAACTACTAATTAGGGGACATTGATGTATTCCCATTATCGATAGTAAGGAAACTTGTCACTAATGACTGCAAACCCCAATATAGAGCGAAAGTCTTTAAATCTATCTCCTGGAGAAAAATGAGTTTTCATTGATGGGAAGAGATACATTTGAACAGGGGCATTAGGGAATCCCCCATCAACCAACATGAGCATAGAACATGAACTGATTTGTTTTCAAATTAAGGTCTTGAACAAAAATTTTGCATGAACACCACTGAGTACGTCTCTTGCATGCACTAGATGAAAATAGCCCATGAAAATACCCATTGAGAAACAACCAATAATGAAAGTTGTTGACAAAGGTGAGGAATTCCACCAATGATTAAAATGGAATCCAAGGTACGACATGAATCCCGAAATGTGAATAGAGGTTGTGTCATCAAACATATGGAAAACCACTCAGTTAGCGACCAATGATAAGATGCCAATTGTTGAGTGCAAGGTAACCTATCAAAGATGAAAAAAGTCTCATGGTGTCATTGACTATAGTTCAAAGTATTAGAGCAATGTGTTGCAGTTGATGAGAAATGAGAAGTCAATGGGGACCCTCTTCACTATCATGAGTTAATCATTGGTTATGATGATGATATTGGGAGAAACTTGGTAACAAGGAATGCCAAGATGAATATTCATAAAAACTTAGGAATGGTCGGTATAGGCTAAAGATAACCCTTGAGAAGTAACACAATACAATGGTGACTTGGGAAACATTTTACACAAAGGGAACAGTGATATGAATCTACAACGCAAGAGACATTAACCGATTCTCCATAGTGATTGGAAGAATAATCAGCTAGATGAGTACAAACTCAGAAGTCACGGTTTGACTTGCTAAGCAGTACTAAAACCCAACTCGTCGAGAGCACTCAAAATTGGTGCTTTATTCAAGGGTGACTTAACTAAAATGTATCTACCATATGAACAATCAATATCTAACATCTTCCCCCCTCTCACTTTTTATAAATATTTGATTTTTTGTCTTTTTCATATTAATAAATCTTGAAAAAGAATAAAAGAATGGCATATTATAGTAGAGGAGATGAGCATTGCATGGCTTGCAACTTTGTTCCAAGTGCATGGAACATAACTATGAAAAAAATGTAAAAAAGGGATGCACGGGATGTGGACACTCATTTAGCATGGTTCCCTAGAGAATAAGGGTTCCAAAATAGCAAGAAGTAATATGTAGTGTAACAATGCAAATCAAATCAAATTGTGGGAGCCCCTTATCAGGTAGTTGGAGAAGACTAGGAAGAATTCACGTGGCTTCATCATAGATTCATGGAAGAACTAAAAAGGGGATCCTGAGCCTATGAAAAAATACAACATGGGAACCATTGGGACAATAAAGGATTTAACTAGGGAACCCATGTTCGGTAAGCTCTACCACACAAGTTACGACATTTTAATTCAAAGAGGGATAATGTCACAACTTGGTGGGGTGGATCCTAAGGTGTAATGAGACAAATAAAGATAGTGCAAAATGCAAGGTGGAAACGATCCTAGCCGATATGCCAATTCCAAATCATATACAATTTAATACAAAACCTTGTGGATCAATATTCAATGACACCAAAGTTATAAAAACTCTATTATCCCTACAAATATTGTTAAAAAAAATATCACTTCCAAATTGTAGAAATTATCAATTCTCACTTCCAAATTCTATAAATTATTGTCAACATCAAAGTAATAACTCATGAATGCTTGATTATTATTGAGAAGTATCATTTATTTATACATATCGAATGACTATTGGGATTCATCTTCCCAAGATGATTATTTCCTACTATTCATATTCCCTATGACACCTATTATTTACCTATTTTATTAATCCTGTAGGATTAGGATTCTAACATCCCCCCCTTAATCCAAAGGGTTACTTGTAAGTCCGAGCAATTTTTTTAACTTTTAAATATTTTCTCTTCCAAGCACTTTGGTGAAGATGTCTACAGTTTACTCATTCATGGAACAATGTCTCAAGTGAACTGCCTTACCATCTACATAATTTCAAAGTAGATGGTACTTTGTGTTTATATGATTGGTTTGATCATGGAATCTAGGATTCTTGGCCAACTTGATTTGTAGAAGTATTGTCGATCAGTAAGGGAGTGGAATTATCTTGTTTCTCTTGCAAATATTCAAGTATTTTTTTGAGCCACACAATCTCCTTTGTTGCTTCTACAACAACCACATATTCTGTCTCTATTGTAGAATCTACTAGAACTAGTTGTTTGTGTGATCTCTAGGAGACAGTTGCTAATCCAAGACTCATGAGGTATCTTGAAGTAGACACTCCCATCTCTTTGTCGCCATCAATTTATAAAACAAAGTACCCAATAATTTTAAAATCGTCCACCTTAGAATATTTGAGTCCAAATTCTTGAGTTCCCTTCAAGTAACTTAGAACTCTTTTGGTAGCATACTAATGTCCTTCACAATTTTTTTGTATGAACCTTGAAAGGATCTTAACAAGAAATTAAATACATGGTCGGGTGGTGGTAAGGTAGATAAGGATTCCCACAGGTTTTCAGTACTTGGTCACATCCTCGAATTATTTTCCTTCATTTGATGTGAGATTCAAATTTTATTCCATTAGAATAGAAAGAGGGTTGCATTCTATCATACAAAATTTGTTCAACAATTCTTCAACATACTTCTTCTAAGAGATGAATATGTACTTAGTATTTCGAGTCACTTCAATTCCTAAGTAGTAGTGAAGTTGTCCCAGATTTGTCATCTAAAATCCCTTCTTCAATTCTCTTTATGGATGCAATATAGATTGCATTGTTCCTTGTCATCAAAATATCATCTACATACACCACAAGATACACAATATAACTTATGACTTTCTTTACAAACATTGTTGTGTCATCAAGAATAAAATGTTTGAAATTTAACTTTAGAATATGCTCAGTTAGTTTTTTGTACCATGCGTGAGGTGCTTGTTGTTAAGGATTATACCCTATAGCAGGGGAAAGGATGCTATCAACGTACATGGGGTGTCAGATAGATACATTATATCTTTCATTAATAACTACGAATGAAATGAGATTAGGATTTGGAAATCAGTACATTTTTTTGACAGCTGGTCCTAGCTTTCGTCCAGTCTCCACAGCAATATACCTGCAAAATAAATCAACCTTCCTCAGTGTATCTTGACTGTAAATATATAATGAAATCGAAAGCAATCTAACATTAATTACAATCAGATATTCAATAGAAAAGACATTCCATTGGGACGGGAAGGGTATCTCAATCTTTATTGTCAAAGAAATGTAGCCAAATACAGTTTATACCCGATCTGTCCAAACACTTCTGCAACCGAGTTATGGGCTCCTACTCCTCTCAATGACTTAGAAATTCCTTTAGTGTAACAGTAGCTTCTTCTTCATTGGCCTTTTCCTCATGGCTTCCCCTTATATTTATGGCACAAGGCTAGAAGTTGGATTCGTGAGGCAATTGAATTGGGAGGTTGGCGGAGTTACAATACCAACCTCAACTAATCCCAATTCGTAATCTTAATATATTTTACCATTTCATCTTAACATGTGCGCAGGTATCATACTAGTAAACCAACGCACAGTATGCAACTAGTGTTCTTGACAACTAGCGCACACAACTTTTGAGGTAAGTGCGCAGGTTGTCTTCATTGGAACCTACGTTTGGTGCACTAGATGCCAGTTGCAAGAGTAGCATACTTATAATGAAAACTGCAAAAAAAATATAATTTTCAGCTAAAGAGGTGTGATCTCAATAGTAACTCATCCAAGGTCAATCTAGCTCTTCCATCCATAGTGTCCTTTTATGTGATCAGCAAAGCAATGTGATCATGGATGGAGAAGTGCAGATTTGACCTATAAAAGATGCCCCCTAATGTGTGAGGTCAGAGGGAAACGATGGCTGAAATACATTATAATTCCATGTCAGAGGAGGACCAAGAAACCACAGGACAAGGTCACAAAAGTACCTGAAAACAACGATCAAGGTCAACGAGGAATTACAATCTTGACATCGTATAGATGTTCAGTATGATACAACATGATCTCCAATACATAGCTGGGAGATGTGTATATAGAATGGACACTTAAATACAAGCGTGTATCCATGTCAAAGATAAGATATCATATCCATAAGAACAAGCTGGATCTATGTCTCATGAAGAGCCAAAAATGAGTGTGGCTCAGTCTTGCGTAGCTTGGGTGATAACATAAATATGATGATGCTATCAGAGTCCCAAGGTCTTGATCCAAAACATCCCAAGGTATGAACCCTCTCCATGTGAATAAATAAGCTGAAGTCGAACATGGGGGGTACCGTTTGATTACTGTTCATTGATGTATATCATTAACAAACGCAAGGGCTTCCATCGATAATGATAATGGGGCCCAAGGTACCTAGTACGTTCCAACAAGTGTGAATAAGCGGACTTGAAGTCGAACACCTGAGGAACCCGTCGAATAAGAGACATTAATGCATTCCCAATATTCAATGGTGAGGAAAACTGTCACTAATGACTGCAATCCCCAAGGTACTAACTGAAACTCTAAACTTCATTCCCAGATCATAATGAGTTGAAGTCGATGGGAAGAAGACTGCTGGAAGGGAGGCCTTAATGCATCCTCCATCATCCAACATGAGGAACACTCAAAGGTTTGAGCTGATTTGGAGTAGGACAAACACAAGATGAAACATACTGACACCAGGAAGGTTGACACATGAAGTCAAGGTAACTGCAGAATGGCCGACACAAGCTGTATCCTTGAACAGTAAGCACGACACAAAATGACTTAGGCAGCTTTTAACATGAGGGGGATATGATATAAACCTATAATGTAGAAGACATTAGCAGATTCTCCATATGATTGGAAGAATAACCAATCGGAGGAGTAAAAACTCTGAGATCAGGTTCACCCAAAGGTCAAAAACTGAAACCAAACTGAATGATGGACTCAAATAGGTGTTGTGTTCAAGGACATGACTGAATAGCTGCCTTTGAAACTGAAAAGATGTCTGATACCCTTCTCTTCCCTTATTCTTTTTACCAAATAATATCCTTCTTGTTGGTTTTAATGAGTCCAAGAAAGCAAACTCAATAGTCTTTATTCATTTTTGAAGCAAGCTCGAAGAAAGAGGGAGAAGACTGCTTGACATAAGCCCAACCATGTATAAATTTTAATGAGCCCGTGGGAGGAAGACTCGGGACCTTCTTATTTTTTACAGAGTTTTAAGAAGAGATAGACGAATACTCTATAACATTGATCCATGGATTTTAATATCGAGCCTGGATCGGTTCATGCTTGCCAGTGGTTTATTTTTTAAGGAATCTGAAAAACTTAAACAATAACTCCATACACCTGCTCGTGGATTTTAGTATCGAGCCCGAGTTGGTATGTGCTCGCCATTGTTTTCTTGTTTAAAGAGTCTGAAAAACTTAAACAATCCTCTATATACCTTCTCGTGGATTTCACAGCGAGCCCGAGTAGGTGAATGCTCATTGGTGTTTTCATGTTTCGAGAGTCTAGAAACCCTAAAGAAGACTCCAAAAAGTCCTTTTTCGTACAGTTAGTCTCCGCCCCCGAAAAAGTGTAAAACGATGAGAGAATAACTCTTCTAGCCACGTATGACTAGAGTATACCTTTTTCGTAGCTAATCCACAAAATTCTGGAAAAGGGGTAAACTTATACTTTGGTGGATGTTCCTTCAATTCCTTTAACGAGTCTGAAAAGAAAAAGTATGCTCAGCAATCTTGTTTGTTTTTTAAAAGTCAAACAAGGGCTTAAAATGACTGAAATAGCTTCAGGAACATAAGTATCATGACCTGCCAGATGATAGAATTCTAGACAACCAAGTTAGTGATAAATCATATAATGAAGACAAATTTTCTCAATGACAAAAGATACTGAACAATATGGTACCTATATTGATATGTCAATGAAGAAAATAAATCTCAATAGATCGATTTTTAAAAATATAGTGAAAATTTGAAATGTATACTTTACCTAATCCACCAAACTTCAAAAGCATTAGTGAATTAAAATAAAACATTTAAAATGAATTAAAACTATACCACTTTTAAAAAGTGGGTAAAAATTTAAAACCAAATTTCTATAAATAGTTTCAAATTAAAAATCAAATTTCACCATTTGAAGTTTTTAGGGCAAAGTGTGGAGAGAAAACCTCAACTTCCTTTGCTTGTTGTGATCAAACTGGGCTATCAAACCATCTTCCACTTCTTCCAAGTAAGTTATCTCATCCTGCTCTTTCAATTGCATGCAAATTTATTGTTTTTTGGTGGTCAAATTTATTTTTTATTGAAGTTTTAAATACGTTTCTGCATGTGCACAGGTTGTTTTGAACAAGACTAGTGCACTCAACAAAAGTGCGCTGGTCTATTTGCAAAACAACAGCATTCAGGACACTACTGTCTATCTAAGACAGTAGTGCACATCGTAAGAAATAGGGCAAAAAACAAGTTTGACCAATGCAATGTTTGTTTACTTGGAAGAATGGTTCTTGTGTGGCGTGAAAGGGAGCATGAGGAGATGGATCGAAAAGCTATGGACGATCCATTGACCCTTCATGCATTGAGAAGATGCAGGCTATTAAAATTCTATCGAATGGTCAATATGCGAGCGCAAGCCTGACTGCTCGAAAGGATAATACAATATTGGGATGCCAATGCTAGAGTGTTCAATCTCCAAGGGGAGATTCTCAAACTTACTATTGATGACATCTACTTCATCACTAGTCTCTCTCGAAGAGGAGATGTGGTGAATCTCAAAGGTACCTCTCGAAATGTGGGTGCCTTATCCATGCAAGATTATATCAACACCTACTGCCTACCGGGTATAGAAAAGACATGTAGTCAAGTTTCCATTGCAACCATTGCGAGCTTCCCACTGAAAGTCATCTTGAGTATTCTGAACTAGATGGGAGGAAGGGCATCACAACACCTTGCTTCACAGAACTATATGCATGTGGGCATGGAATTCTTGCGTAGGATAGTGTGTGACTGGTGTTGTAGCTTACTGGAGAACATGAAACTTCAGCTTTTCGAGTGCAAAACCTATAGGATGAAGAACTTTGGTTACAGAAGTATTCTTTGTACATTTTTCTTTGAAAGGGTACCTGCATTGAGTCTGGAGATGGCCTTTCCCCCACTCAATCCTCGCGAGCCACTTATGACTCGTTGGGTAGAAATCTTCCTACGCCTATGCAGTGGCGAGAGCAACTTCATTTATAGTGAGGATGATTTCTGGGCATGGTGGGACCAGCAGGTGCCAGCTTTAGAGCAGTTCCCTTATGCGGGTGTAGACTTCCACAATGATCCCAAGCTAGGTCTTCCTCCAGGATCATCCTGGGGAGAGATAGGTAAGTTTGTTTTTCAAAAATAATTTAATTTTTTATTTTATATATATGATTTTTAAATGAGTTTGAGATACTGAATAAATTGTCTTCGGCAAATGTTGGACCCGTGCGTCCTGATGGACACCCTCGTACCTTTGTGCAACCAGTCATTGTAGGGGCAGCTGATGCCATGTTGGTGAGCATAGAGGGGAAGATGAGTCGATTGACTCATGACATACCTACATACAAGATCGATCGAATGTCGCTCTCTATGCAGGAGGATGTTGTAGGTATGCCCCTAGCATGGATCAGGCTACTTAGGAAAGTAGTTAGGCTAGTCATCTGCTACAGAGAGGCTGTGGCAGAGATGGCAGAGGCCCCTCCTTCTCCATAGGGGAAGGACATATATATGTATATTTTTTGAGGTCGTCGAGCCCTTTTGTATTATGATATGACACTGTGACAGACTTATGATTCAAACTCATATATTTTTTGATACGGCTTATATACAGTATCGGATTTATTTACATGTGTGTTCTTATCTTCATGTGTGAATTGTTTATTATGGATGTGTATGATGTAGATGCCAATCTAAAACATAATTTGCATATGAATTAGCTAGAGCATTTAAATTTCTTGGAATGTGTTGATGTGTAATGTAATCAAAATGTCTCTCAAGTAACTTAACTCGCAAGAACTGACGTAGCAAAACAGGATCTCTAACTTGATATTCACCCATTAACTGAAACACAACCAGTTACGAATCGATTCTTACCTCCATATGTGAAATGCCATGGAAAATAGCATCTCGGAGTAACTCTATGACCCCACTGTATTAAGCCACATTGTTCATTGTGGGACCCAAACAAGCCCCTCCCGAAGAGACCAGTTGACCAGTCGATGGGTAAATAATCCAAGCAGTTGTAGCCAACTAACGGGTGTGGAGACTAGCGCCATCAGCAAATCCTATAAAGTGTTCAATCGACATTTGAAACATAAATCAAGAGACACATAAGACATAGCGACAACCACAAGCAAATCTAACTCTACAAAATGTACAACTATAATACATGAAAAAGCATAGAGGCCTAAGCGTAGTACTTTTTCAAGTAGATCCCATTTCTGGGCTCCGACAACTTATTACCTTCATAATCCGTCAACTCATAACTACCCTTCTTCAGAACCTTAGAGACTATGTAAGGACCGAGACACATAGACTTGAACTTGCCAGCTCCTAAGGGTTCCTTGTCCTGGTCGTAAATCAAAACAAGGTCTCCTTCAAGAAAAACCCTAGGTTTGATAGACTTATCATATTTACCTTTAACTCGATTCTTATGTGCCTCGTTTGCTATGAGCGCATCACGACGTTGCTCATCAAGATGTTCTAGGTGCAGCAAACATTCTTCTAAGACTGAAGTGTCAGGGAGTAGTTGCACATCCAACTTCAATGAAGGAATTCCGCACTCAACCGAAACAATTGCTTCTATCCCATGAACAAGTTGAAAAGGAGAGAACCCGGTGGCAATCTTAACATTAGCTCGATATGCCCAAAGAGTTGGATACAACATGATGTGCCAGTTGTTTTGACTGGCATTAACAGTCCTTTGCAAAATGGTTTTCAAAGTTTTATTGATCGCTTTGACCTGACCATTCGCTTGTGGATAGAATGAAGATGAATGTTCCTGCCGAAAACCTAACATTGTGTATAATTCGGTCATCATGTTGTTCTGAAAGTGTCGACCGTGGTCTGTAATGATCTCTTTGGGTACACCAAACCTAGCAATGATCTGGTTAAATACGAAGTAAGCAACTGTTTCCCCATCTGCTTTGACAGCAGGCATTGCCTTGACCCACTTGGTGAAGTAGTCGACAACAAAAATGATGTGATGATGACCTCCAGCAGAAACTGGATTACAATTCATGAAATCAATTCCCCCACTTGGTGAAGGGGCCTACTGTAATCAAAGGATGGAGAGGAGTTGGGTGTGCTCTCATCTTTTTGGTGAAAAACTGACATGGCCGACAGCGTTTCACAACTTCCACTCAATCTTTAAAGATCGTGGGCCAAAAATAACCAGCATGCAGTATCTTCTGGGTTGTTGCCAACCCAGAAAGATGACCCCCACAATCTCCACTATGAGCGTCATTCAATACTATTTCGGCTTCCTCTAAGGTCAATTAATGGCATAAAATGGAATCTATGCCATGTTTGTACAGAGTATCAGAAATTATGAGATAGTTCTTTGCATGACTCTTAAGTTTTCGTCATTCATCCCTAGAGAAAGTAGAAGGACACCTCAAAGTATGGATATATACTAAAATATCCCCATACCATGGGTCAGAGGATGCGATAAGGAATATGTGTTCATCCAGGAATGACTCTTCTTCATTGTGTACTATGTCACTAGGAAATTCAGAGATCAGTTCGGCGAAAACCAGTGACTTCTTTGACTTAGTGGATTGAAACACTAGGTCAAATTCCTGCAAGATTACAATCCATTTATTGAATTCCCCACCGATGATACATCGAGTGAGAACATATTGAAATGGATTGACCTCGGCAATCACTGTGGTAGTTCGCAATAAGATATAGTGACGTAGCCTCTGAACATCATGGATGACAACTAATGCCAACTTCTCCACATAAGAATACTTAATCTCAGGAGCTATCAAGGCGCGCGACAAATAGTAAATGACATGCTCTTGGATCTTGTCATCCTCATGAACAAGTACTATGCCAATTGTGTATACGGATGCATCCAGGTATAGGAGGAAATATTTCATATAGTCTGGCGGGCTCAACAAGGGTGCTGATAATAATGTCTTTTTCAAGCCCTCAAATGATTCTTAAGCAGCCTCATCCCAAAGAAAATAGGTATCTTGTTTGAGCAGTCTCATGAAAAATTTTGTGATTTTGGCATAGTTAATGATAAAGGGCCGTAAGAAGTTGGACATACCCTGCAGACTCTGAAGTTGTCTTAGGGTTCGAGGAGGAGGCAGATTTACAATAGCCTCAACTTTAAGTGGATCGACCATGATACCACGACTAGATACAATAAAACCCAGTAAACGTCCAGAATCGACATAGAAAACACATTTATTAGGATTCAATCAAATCTTGTAATATATGCATCACTCAAACACAAGTCTCAAGTGATGAGTATGATCCCGTCTCTTGTGAGATCGCGCTGGGATATCATCAAGATATGGTTCAACTACGTACTTGATATCATGAAAAGCGAAGTTCATTACACATTGAAAGTAGCTCCAACATTATTCAGGCCAAATGGAATCTTTCGATAAGCAAAGGTCCCCAAAGGACAAATGAAAGCTATCTTGTGCTGGTCTTTAGGTTTTATCTGAATATGGTTATATCCTAAAAAACCATCCATGAAAGAAAATATTTCATGGCCCGTACATGCATCGATAATCTGATCTATAAACGGTGTGGGGTAATTATCATTAGGACAAGCTTTATTTAGGTACCGGAAGACTGTGCAGACTCGAATGGTTCCTTGCTTTTTATCTACTGGATTAGGGTTTGAGACCCATTCTCTCATAGCAATTGGATAGATGAATCCGGCTTTGAGAAACTTTTCGACTTCCGCCTTAATGGTTGTTTCTTTTCTAGGATTGACTGGATGGAGCTTCTGTCTCACGGGCTTAGCATTGGGGTAAGTTGTGATGACATGCTCTACAATGGCAAGGTCGATGCCTGACATCTTCTCGTAAGACCAGGCAAAAATGTTGCAGAATTCCTTAAACAAATTGGTGTACAAAGTGACCTCCTCAGGAGAACAATCTGCTCCAATGAAAATGTTTTCCACAGCTCCAGGTTTGATGGAAATGTTGATCGAGATGGTTCTATATATTTTTTCCATATTCCCTTCTGCAAAAACTACTTTTGAAGTAGAAGGGATAGCTGACAAATCAACATTACCACCGGGTCTCATAGAAAACTCTCCTCTCTCTATATTGTCTAGATTGGGAATAAAATATGACCTGTGGTGCATGTGTTCCCAAGGATGGTCCAGGTCTATCATTGCTTCCAAAATAGCCTCATCAGAGGGAAAAACAGTATCTAGACAGTCAAAAGAGTGGATGGAGTCCACTGACCATGCCGGTGCATAGTCCATATCTGACTCAACAGAGATCGATGGAGTCATGATATGTTCTGTTGCAACATGTTTTGAATCTAAGTAGGCCACTCCTGCAATAGATAAGGGCACTACTGGTTCTGATTCAGTGGGGAGAATCCATGGATTTGTCGTTGGACAGACCATGAAAATCTCGGACGATGAACACTCCTCAGAACCAATAAAATGAACAGGAACAAGTAGGTCAAAAGTGCCCATTAATTACCCATAAATCCCTACTCCTAAACTCTCACTAGCTGGGTGAGACTGATCAACCAACGGAATTGTTGAATCCGACGAAGCCTGGTTGTTCTTCCAAGAAATCGAAAGTTGATCAACTGTGATGATCTTGCCTTCATGAGGGAACATTATAACTCAGAAAACGGATGATGGCACTACTTGCATTGCATACATCCAGCTCCTACCCAACAACAAATTGTAGTCAAGTGGAGCATCCAGTACTTCAACCTCTACAGATACTAGCTTACCCGCAAGTTCAACGTCAAATGACAGTAAGACTCCGTGTGGATGGAACAATCTTCCATCAAAGGCTGTAAGAAAGGTGTTCGAGGGAGCTAATTCAGGTGATCCCAAAGCCTTCCAGCAAGAAATAGAAATTACGCACGTAGACGCACCCTCATCTACAACAGCTCGTCCAATGGTCTTGGGACCATGGACTACTTCTATTTGGAGAGTGACGTAGTACGGAAACTGGGGTTTGATATTTGACATATCAAAACAAGCAAGCATATTGGATGAGTCTACGCTCCCGATCACTGCGAGAAGTGCACTGCGTTGTAATGGACAACTTTGCAGTACTTCCAAAGTGGACATGGCACAGGGAGTTTGGGATAAATCCTCCACAACATTGTAGTTAGGAGAAGCCCGCGCGTTAGGATTGTGCATAGCCTGTTTGAAGAAACCTTTCAAAATATTCGGCAGCGAATCTACTAGTCTCTCGATGTGGAGAGTGGTAGATGATTCAGGAACATATTTATCTCTTTGTTGCGAATCTGGAGTATAGTTTTCGGCTCGAGTTTGTAAAAGCATATCCAAATTAACCATATTGATAAATGATTGATCAGTTGATGAGGCACAAGAGGTTCCCCCAGCATTGGAGTTGCCAGAAGCTGAACCTTGTCCGTGAGAGAATGGTTCCTTTAAGACAACTGGTTTCTTCTCACGGAGTAGCTTCTGGGCTTCTTCCATCATAGGGCATTGATGGGTAAGGTGGTCCTCTTTGCATAACTTGCAAGGGAAATTCACTTTCTTTTTATTCTTTTTTCCCTCCTCGACATTTTCTGTGTTCTTTGGCTTTTGGTGGTTCCCCTCCCCTTTCTTGCCATTCTTTTTATTATTTTTGGGTTGTCGAGGGCCCTTTGGATTCATCTGCACTTGTTGTATAGATTTTTTTTGCAAAGGGGAGGTTGCAATTGAAGTTGCTTCTGCAGCAGACTGTTTGACAAATAAGGCATGAACCTGCTAAGTTAAAGCTTCAAACGTTGCAAAATCTACTAAACCCACGATGCCATCAGCATGTGGTCCAGGCTTGGGTTTACCTAGATATGTGTTAGATCTCGATGCGTCAGGAATAATCTCATATAAGAGCCCAGACTAAGCATATACCATATCAATCTGTTGGGTTCTAAGGATAGCTTCCTCTTCGGAGGACACCCCAGAAGTTGCTACTTCCTTAGAAATATAAGGAAGGAGTGATTTGAGATACCACTCTAATAGGAACTCTGGAGGGATGTCGCCTTTAATGAGCCTCTTTCTCCTTCGCCACTCCTGAATATGGTTAGATAAGTGAATGGCTTTGTTCTGTCTGAAAGTTGACAGAAGGTCTATACGGGCATCATACCAGACAGGAAGTTGAAAGTGATTCAGAAAAATTGTTGCCAGATCCAAAATGTTATCATAAGCAATTGTAGACAGTTCAATATACCATTTAGCTACGACACTAGTCAAGGTTCTTTGAAAGAGCCTCAATCTGATGGAATCATCGTTCAATTAATTAGAAGAGCACCAGATATGAAATGTAGTGACGTGGTCACCAGGATCTTCACCAGTCTTACCTTCAAACTTTGGAATGTCTGAAGGCAGTTTGGTGGGAATTGATGGCCATGTAGGATTGTGGTGCACCGGATCATTAGTAAGTTTTGAAATATATGGAAAATTCAAATTTTCCAGAAAAGGTAAACGAGGTCGTGCCGATGGCATTTGGTGAGCAGGAATTCAGTACAAGGAACCTCCCAAAACCTGGTTTGTGTATTGTTGGTTGGGGTTGCCCCCAGCCATCGATTGTGAGGTAAAAGCGTTGTTGAAATTCCCCACCCATAAGAAAGAGGATTGCTTCCCGGGGCACTCATCCTTTGCAGCTGGTTGTTATCCCCTCCGTAATGTGGGTTAAAAATGTTACCACCCCTTCTAGCAAACAGTGAGAAGGGGATGCTCCCTACAGGTATATTAGATGGATTTATATTATAACCTGTGTAGGGGTTAAAACTTGGTGTAGTTGTAATGGATGGTGCTGTCATCGAACCCATAATAGGTATGGATGCAGTGGGGATTGATCCTACTAAATATGTGGAAGGAGAAGACTGTGGTATACCCTATAGCTGTTGAGTAAAAGGAGGTTGAGTAAACGTCACTGAAGGTATCCCTGTCAAAGGGATATTAGCTGGTCCAAAATTGGGGGTAGAGACGGTAGCTGATGTCGAATCTTGTGAGCTCGACATGCCTACAATACCAGTATTAAAACTAAAAGATAGGCTCGAAGCAAAAGCAGTCTGCGAAGAGCTAGGTGTCGCTGTTTTTGCAAAGGAAGGAGAGAGAACTCTCGAAACCATAGTTGCAGTGGGAGTTTGAGGAACTCCCGTCTCATCTCCAGGATTAGTCATGGAATGACCAGGGGTAAACCAGTACGCACTATACTCAGGTTGGCCTAGAGAGTCTACAGTTACCAGTAATGGATCGTTGGTCCAGTCAGGGGAGGGTTTAAAGGAGTGCTAAACTCTTGAGAATTTAAGTCCTCAACCTCAACAGTATCAAAGACCTGTTGATCCTAAATTATGATATGTGGTTCTCCAGGTGGTTCAATTTCGCCTGTAAGTTCGTATGAACCACAGGAATCCTTCCTCCGGCGTTGCGGTGGCAATGGAGGCTCCACAATGTGTGGTGGAAGGTTTTGCAACCTTCATGACCTACAGAGAGGTTGATCCTCCACAACTATATCAAAATCAAACTATGTATGAAAACCTAGTGGCCACTAATCAACAAGGGAGCAAATAGCATACCACTAAAAAAATGTCCTAAAGTGATCAAAACCAAGCAAACAAAGCTAATACTCTCAGAAGCAAGTCTGGGAAGATGAGGGCCCAGAAGAAACCAATAGAGTATCGACGGTCAGTTACATGGCATCCAATGGAGGTCCTCTAGGTGCAATCGTTTGAATCACCAAACCGCCCTCCTGAGATTACTGCAAAGGGTTACCTTTCATGTATGTCCGAGGTGTAGTGGAAATAGCCTTCCACTATACCTGTGAAGAGCCCTAGGGTTAAAATACTAAGGATACCACAAATATGAAAATACCTGGGGGAACAGTCGTCAGCCTAGCCAAGATGCATGGGCAGGGTAGCAAAGCCCGAAATCCAAAAGCACTTAAAAGTACTAGTGGACCCCTGTACGCGAATCAACTCTGGTTTATGTTCGAAAGGAAAGTGAGGGGGTATCCTCAATAGTTCCAGTCTCACACGGCCTCATGCTTAACTCCAGTTTAAGTGGAGCATTCCCATGATACTTTGGTATAAGTGGGTTTTCCTAAAATATTGTTTTACTATGATTATTGAGTAATGAAAACGATTTCAGGCAGTTTAAAGTGATCCACCCCAAAATCCTAGCCTAAGCTAGTTGATGTAGTGTCAAAACTAAAAAAGAAAAGTTGCTAATTGATTTTATTAGATGTTATTTTTAAAGGTTGTTTCTTACTCAATAGGTAGTGATGTGTGTGGTGTGGTTTATGACATAAAGTAAAGTGTGTACAAAATGATGCATAAAACTTCAGAAAAACTCTTTTGCGTTTATGTCTTTCAAAACAAAAGATAGGCTATCCTAAGCATAAACATTTTTCTTTTTCAATTTTTCTTTTTTAAAATTTTCAAAGTAAATAGAAAAAAGATCTATCCTACCTCGAAAAATAATAGCAAATCTTTCAACTAAGCTACCAATTTTCAATTTTGATCTTTTCTTCTATTTGTAAAAGAAAATGAATCTGAAAAAAGGAACAAGCAAGATCTAACAAGAGTGTGGGTAAAGATAAAAGTCCTAATGGATTAAACCAATCAAATCAAAAGACTGACAAAGACTTGACCTACAGAGTTGTTTCAGTGAAAAAACTCTAAATTTGGAACAAGATGCAAAAGAAAAAGGGAAATTTGATGCATTCAACGGAAAAACAAACAAAGAGGCTGCTCCTTAGCATCAAGAACCCAAGAAAGACATCCGCCAAACCAATAGGGTAGGCAAGAAAACCAAGGCAACTCTACCGCCACACAAACTCAAAAGGAAAATCTATCAAGAAGACTTCAACCAACTCAGACTGACCTGAAAAGAAGCTCAGAAGGTATCCAGATCATCAAAACTTTCAAAAACACCCAAAAGACTTCTAACTGAGATCAAACCCTAAAATGAAAGGAAAAACTCACTAAAAGTGCGCAGGTATTGCAACAGACAACAAGCATAGAGTGTGCAAGTCTGTATCACTACAACACACGTCTAGGGAAAAAGATGCGCTACTGTGACTAGAAAGGAGTCGTACACAGGTTCAAAAGACCTAAAAATCATAAAAGACACCTAGAAACAAGTACTGAAGTAAGTGAAGCAATCTAGAGGGGACTTTCAAGGGGTTAAAACAAGACTAAAAAAGACAAGGATGTCTCAATAACAGTTAGAAAAGCAAATAAAATGCCAAAAGTAGACCCATCATCCTGAAAACCAAAACCTACTAAGAAAAGCTCAGACCTACAGGAAAATACGTAGTTGTCTGGTATAACAACCAGCGCAAGCAACTAAAAGTGCGCAAGTATCACTGAGAGAGACTCGCATTCAGTTCAAAAGATGTGCTTCTGTATGCATAGAAGACCAGCGCACAGGGACTAAAAAGGAGATAAAAAGGGCTTTGCACAATCTGACTGAAATGAATCAAAGCAAAAGGAAACAACAAAGTGACCTACAAAAACCTCACAGAAATCCAATAGACTGTAAAAACTGAAGAAAACCAAAATAAGGTCCCCAGAGCAGAAACAAACAGGTGCTCCCCAGCGGAGTCGCTAGTTCTGTTGTTAAGGATTATACCCTATAGCAGGGGAAATGATGCTATCAACGTACATGGGGTGACAGATAGATACATTATATCTTGCATTAATTACTATGGATGAAATGAGATTAGGATTCGAAAATCAGTACCTTTTTATGACGGTTGGTCCTATCTTTCACCCAATCTCTACAGTAATGTACCTGCAAAATAAATCAACCTTCCTCAGCATATCTTGACTGTAAATATATAATGAAATTGAAAGCAATCTAACATTAATTACAATCATATATTCAATAGAAAAGACATTCCATTGGGACGGGAAGGGTATCTCAATCTTTATTGTCAAAGAAATGTAGCCAAATACAGTTTATACCTGATCTGTACAAACACTTTTGCAATTGAGTTACAGGCTCCTGCTCCTCTCAATGACTTAGAAATTCCTTCAACATAACAGTAGCTTCTTCTTCATTGGCCTTTTCCTCATGGCTTCCCCTTGTATTTATGGCACAAGGCTGGAAGTTGGATTCGTGAGGCAATTGAATTGGGAGGTTGGGGGAGTTACAATACCAACCTCAACTAATCCCAATTAGTAATCTTAATAAATTTCTCCATTTCATCTTAACATGTGCACAGGTATCATACTAGTAAACCAACGCACAGTATGCAACTAGTGTTCTTGACAACTAGCGCACACAACTTTTGAGGTAAGTGTGTGGGTTGTCTTCATTGGAACCTGCGTTTGGTGTGCTAGATGCCAGTTGCAAGAGTAGCACACTTATAATGAAAACTGCAGAAAAAAATATATATAATTTTCAGCTAAAGAGGTGTGATCTCAGCAGTAACTCATCCAGGGTCAATCTAGCTCTTCCATCCATAATGTCCTTTTGTGTGATCAACAGAGCAATGTGATCACGGATGGAGAAGTGCAGATTTGACCTATAACAGTGCTTGTTTTAGGTCGTACAATGACTTGATGAGATTACATACCTTTTTTTCTTTCCCTTTCATAACAAATCCTTTTGGTTGAGACATGAATACATTCTCTTTCAGGTCTCCATTCAAGAAAGTAGTGTTCACATGAATTTGATGAACTTTCCACCCATTATGTGCAACCAAATACAATAAGGTGCATATGGTATCCCATTTTGATGCGGGGGAGAAATTTTCATCATAGTCAGTGCCTTGCTTTTGTGTATAGCCTTTCGCCACAAGCCTCTCCTTATTCCTGTTAAGTGAGCCATCTAATTTGTACTTTCTCTTGTGGACCCACTTGCAACCATTTGATTTGTTCCAAATGAAGGGTCCACCAACTTATAGGTTACATTATTAATGAGAGCATCGTACTCATTTTTCATGGATTCTTTCCACTCATCATGAGCAATAAATCCTTCAAATGACGTTGGTTCAATGTTAGCAGATGGATTCAATTCATAATCATATGAGACATCCATATCTTATACATCACCTAAGTTTGAATTATCTACATCTCCTCCATTTTCTTGTCTGGTCAAACTTCTTGTTCTCGTCTTTATAACTTCATCCAGATGGAACTTTCAAGTGTCTTTATGACCCATTTTGGAACTTTCCATGAAGGCCTTGGTTGATCGGTTGTTGGTGCTTCATTCTCTATAAGATTTAATATTCCAATCTTCTCAATCACACCATCCAGTTGAAATTACTATTCAGGTGAAGTGGTAGGAACTTCTTCTTCATGAGGGGGTGTTGGTGCTTCAAAAAGAAATTCTATAGATTGATACAATATAGGGATCTCCCTTCAAGATGTGGAATTTCATTATCAACTTCATAAAATTTCTTTACATGGGGAAAATTTTCCAAATGATCAAGTTATCTTTCAATAGACTCATCATTTTTATTCATTTCAAGAAAAATGACATCTCTAGAAAAAATAAGTTTTTTTTTAACTCATCCTAAAGACGATATTCCTTGGTGGTGTTTGAGTACCCACAGAAAATTAATTTCCGACAGTGTGCACCAAGCTTGTCCCTTTGTTCCTTTGGTATCAAGGCATAACAGGTTGAACCAAAGACCCTGAGATGCCTCACCAAATGAATGAAACCATACCACATTTCATGTGGAGTTTTGTTTCCATGAGAATGAGTTGGACTTCAGTTTCTCAAGTAGATTGGACATAAAGTTGCATCACCCCAAAACATCAATTTGACATTCTTGAAAAATAGCATGGAGCATACCATATTCAATATAGTTCTATTCATTCTTTCTTCCACACCATTTTGTTGAGGATTGTATGGAACTGTAGTTTGATGCCTAATCCCATATTGACAAAGATAGTTTTCAAAATAATTAGAAGTGTATTCTTTTCCATTATCAATACAAAGTGTGCCAATGCGAGATTAATTGTGCTTCATTTTCTATCCATGCATGAAGCACAATTAAAGTCCTTGAAACTTGGAGAATCAGAAAGGGGTGAAAAGTGTGAAATACCTCCATTGCACACTTTTATTTTTTAGCAATTTGATTTGCAAAGCACCCTTAGCATCTTTTAGAGTTGAAAGTTCATCTACATTTGCATTTACTTGATACTCTTCTAGTTAATTTTCCACAATCAATTTGATTTCATAACATGTGTTTGCGTCACTAGCACACACTAAGGGACCTAAAGACTTTTCCAATCCAAGTATGCTCTTCACCTCGCACTTCTTGTGAGCTTGGTGAATCAAAAAAGAAAGCAATTATGAAATACCTCTCTTAAACTCCCTAAGTGAATTCAAGACCCTTAAAATCAACTTTGTAAAATTGCCAACCAACTAAAATCCTTCACATGAATTCACAAAACAACATTTTAGTTAGGTAGGATTGATTGGACTAGGCATCCATTAATGCCCACCAATCTAGTTTCATTAGTGGTATTTTGAAACATAGAATTGTTGACTTATAGGATACTTTAAAAATACTGCTATAAGCAAGTGTTTAAAGAAAACCTGGATCAAAAGTGTGTCATGACCAAGGAGGTGAAAGCTGAGGTATATCTTCCCTGCTCTCCCCTACGAGTCACTCAGCTCGTTGAAGGGAGACGACACTATACCATGAAGGTCGAACCACTGATCCACACTTGGAACAAGGTATCTCAGCGGCCAAACTTAGGGAATCACCAAGGATAAATTGTGGGTGCAATTGAATCCTGAAGTTATCTATTGCCATTGAATGGATGTGTTTCCAAGTCTTGTTCATTGGAACATTGGCCCCATTTCCAGTAGAACTAGCTCTTTGTTACCTTCACTAGTCAATTGGTGTGTGGATCCCATTACCACCATCGATTGTACTTTTGGGAGGCCCAATTACATTTGAGAGGAAGTACTTTAGGTATTTTTAGGGAATTTATATTTATTTTCTTTTTAAATACAAGTTCACTAACTTGTAGTGAACTTGTAATTAAAAAGAACCTACATGTGGTAACTCTTGCACTAAATCGCCTTTGCACATATCACTCACTTATTGCACCATATTTCATCTGTTGTGATTGGCATATTTTTGCATTTGTTCAATTATGTTTCATTCCACCATCACTCTCATTTGACACAAATCCTTCATCATAGAGGAACAAAACAACCCCTTGAGGAAGTCTCGAAGGCTGCAAGGCCTCTCCCTTCTCTTGAGGGATGTTTTTACACCATCTCCTTACGGTTCATGTGGAAGATACTCTATTCAATGCCAATCCCAGGATACATTGATAGGATCATCGATGACGAGGCCATTCCTTTATCAATTCATTTTCTCCTCTCAGAGAAAGTGTTAATCCTTCTACCTCCTCCATCGCACCCTACCTTTCATGGATAGTCTAAATCTCCCTGATTTGGACAAAGTGATCAATGACTTCATTGCACATGATCCAACATGGCCAGCTATGCCAAATAAAATTCCCTCCGACATTCATAAATTCGAAGGGAAGGAAGGGGATCATCCCGCCAACCATGTCATGTCCTTCCACCTGTGGTTTTCTTCTAACAACATAGTGGAATATTTTTTGAGGCTTTTCCTCTTTCAACGTACCCTCATTGGAATGACATCTAAATGGTACGTGAATTTACCGAGATTGGGCCATGCCACCTTTGTGACATTGGCCACTGCATTTCTCACTTACTTCCGGCTCCTGATTTGCCACAAACTCTATCTCAAAATTATAATGGATTTTCGATAAAATACATCTACCCACATCACGGATCACATCCATGAGTAGCGTAGACACCAAACATTGTGTTAAATTGAAATAGAAACACCATTCTTATTGGATTGGTTCATCAAATCACTTTAACCATCCATCGCTAAGGATGTTGCCACCTCCATGTTGTAGAGTGAGGAAGAGGATATTCTAAAAGCCCAACATTTTGATCTAATATATGCACAACCCAGCTACCTTTACAATATCCTCCCTGATGCCCCTCAGCATTGGTCATTGGATCCTACACCAACGGGCTCGTCACATTCGGTGGATGGGATTATTGGGTCCATTTCCCACTTAGGAAACGTTCCTCCTACTACTCTAGGGCCATTCAATATGGATCTACAACACCCATCCTTGCCACCTGTGTCGGTACCCCCTCCTCTGGTACCAACCCTACCAGTTGGTCCGTTATAGTATGGACCCTATAGTCCTACTTATCCGAACATTAGACAGATGGTAGTGATTCCTAAACCGCAAATGGAACGCATTGTCCCTACGTCCACATCATATGGAGAAAAAACTGCATTTATCCCACCACCGAGATATAACCCTTACTATCCATTCCCATGCCCAACTGGTCAGCAACCCACACCTCACATGGGGGTCAACCTTGTTCAACCATATTTCACACAACAAGCTCAACCATTTGAGCAGTTGAACACTACAAATACCCAAAATCAGGGGAAGAAGAAAGGAAAGAACAAGCAAAACTAACAGCAAGGGAAAGGGGGAAACCCCCTCCCCAGCAAAACTGGAACCCAAGTAATCAAAACATGGGGACTAATAACCCCCCAAAGAAAGGGAAGAACACCAACATGAGGACCAATTACTGTTGCTCCATTTGTGGAAAATATGGTCATTGCACCCATTACTTCCCTCTTATACCCAACTTCCAAGATTTAATGGAAGCTAAGAAGAAGATTATGACAAAAACCCCTTAGGAGTTGAATCCTCCCCAACCCCAAACCATGGTATTACAACAACCCTTTTCCAATCAAGGTATTTTCACTTAACAGCAAGATCCTCGCCCCTCCGGCGATGGTTCTTTCCAAAATATCCATACGCTAGATGTTAATCTTCAGACTCGAGCCAAACATCATGATACGCCTAAAGCTCCCCAATTGAAAGAAATCCATATCCCTTTGAGTGGCCCTCTACGAATAGCACGCCCAAGTGCAGAACAAATCTTGCAGATTCTCAAGGTTCTACTTCGGCATACCCCTAATAACCCCACATGAAATATTCCCACAATTATAGTATTGAGGATGACTTGGCTCAATCCCTTGCGAAGTACTTCAGTCATTCCCAACCCAACGCAAGGCATTAATTAGCGCACTAGGCGCTGTTGATCCTTCTGACTCACATCTCATGCCCTTTGATATTGACAAAGGTGAACCACGAATACCCTCTTCAACCACCTTTCAAGTCCCCATCATAGTAAAGAACATTATGATCCATCGATGAAGGTGCATCCACTTGTGTCATGTCCGCTAATGTTTGGAAATGATTAGGGTCTCCAAAGTTGGTCCCCTCGTCTATCGCCCTCTTTGCATATGATGGGAGACCATCCCAACCAAGAGGATTATATGAAAATGTCCCCATAGAGATGGGGGGAAAGATGGTCACGATTGACATCGAGGACGTACTCGATGGCCAACTCGACTACAATATCCTCTTGGGGCATAGTTATATGTACTCCATTAATGAGGTCACATCCTTGGTCTTATGTATCATAATGTTTCCCTTAAATGGGAAGATTGTCAACCTTGACCAACTTAACTACTATGATCCCAATGCCACTAATAACCTTGACAATATCCTCCCTATTGTTGCTAGTAAAACTCAACCCCCTTATGTTGATATTTCCTCCGACATGTATAAGGACTCCAATTTTCTAGGAGTGTACTTTGGACCACCACCTGAGATCCCCACATCCACCGATGGCCTAATGTGCACAATTTTCATCGTTGAAAATGGGCCCGACTCCACCTCAACACCATCATCAACACCACCACTGAGTCATGGAGTTGAACAAATGTTGAGTCCATCGGTACCTCCAATATTTCAGATCTCGTTCTTGTACCCCCCCACTAGTGTACAAGGGCCACCATTTATGCCTCAGTTAAATATACCTCGGCTCACTTTGGGTATTCTAGTATGGTACCTTACACCACCTTACTAATAAATAGATTCTAAACCAGTAGCTCAATGTGAATTTGTCCCTATTTCGGCTGCTACGCCTACTAGGACGGTTATGCCTTCCGTTCCGATAGTCAAACCTATGACATTCATAAATAAACCACAGTTGGTTGCCTCTAAGACATTCCATGGGGGTATAAACAAACCAAAGTTGAAAGTCCCTCTCCTACCTAATCCTGCACCTGACTCGTCGGAGGTCACTTAGCATAAAGCAGGGGGCATCAACCAACAATGGTTAAAATCCCCAAATGAATCAATACTCCCACCCATAGAGTCACTCCACTATGTTCTCTTTGTGGGAAATAAGGACATGTGGCCAACCTATGCCCCACCTTACCAGAGCTTTGATACCTGCTCAATACCCTAGCAAGTGTAACCCATGCCCCACCGACCATAGAAGGGATCACATTATTATCACCCATACCTAAGTCCAAATCATTGTGTACAAATCGTGCACGTTCAATCTGTTCACAGTTTGGGCATTACACACACCATTGTCCCAATATCCCTTGATTTCAGGATGCTTTGGAAGCCATTCGTCTCACTCAAGTGATAGTCGAGAACTATTTCCCACCAAACCATGACACAACTTATATCAATGTGGTCACTACATCAGTGACAACACCAGTTGCGCCTCCCACACAAGCTTCCCTTATGGAAGTTCTTGTTGTGGAGCCTACAATGCCACAAGATCCCCAACCTCTTAATATTATGATGGCAACACCATATAATGGACGCTCCTCCTCTAGGAATCCCACAAACATGCTTCCCCCTAGGGCCATCACAACCATTTTGGATCAGGTCAACTCCTCAGAGTTACAGGCACACCTCCACGCCCGAGTACCATGACCCTTCCGGTCTTGTGGCGATACTTCTCACTTCTCATTCCAATGCCCCATTCTATGCACATAATTAGAAGCTCGTCTCAAATTGAAGAGACCCCGATATCAGCTTACTTCACTCAGCACGACCCCTCATGGTTCACCAACTGAGGAAGTAGTTTCCCCCTTGTTGAATACCGTCAACATTGTATCCCCTTTGGCTCATGTCCTCACTTGTAGTGATTCCTCGTCTTCCAATGAAGGCGCGGATCTCCGACAAGCCTTCCCAATCAATCAAATATTGTCAGGGCCCCCTATTAAATGTTGGATGATCCCCCAAGTATGGTACTACCAACTATTCCCACATTTAATGGCCCCAAACACAAAGAAGGATCCCATCACCTCATGTTACCCTTCTTATTTGTGTCAACATTTTATTTTCTTATGTCTGATCCATTGTTTGGGTTTGAGAATAAGTCTATATTCTCTTTATGCAGATGACCTCTCAACCAAACATCTATATCGGCTATGCAGACGATGCAAGTCGATGGTCCAAGAACCTTGCATTAGTTGTCTGGGCAATTTACCCCCCCTCCCATGTCCACCACCACACTGGAGGAGTGTGTTTGGGGGCACTCATGAACAACCAAGTGGAATATTATGTTGTCATAGGTCTCTTAACTAATGCTACCCACCTTGCATCCACCATCTATGGGTACACCTAGACTCCCAATTAGTTGTATCGTAGCTAAACAATGTATTTTGTGTTCTCAATCCCCTCATTTTCTGCAAGTTCCTGTGAGTGCACCTTCTCACCCGATATTTTTAAACCATTACTTTCACGTATATACTGAGAAACACCAATGCATTCATTTGATCCATCATTAACAAGGTCTTGAATTGGCACTTGATACATCACACGACTTCCTAGTCCAACAAACAAACATGTGTATATATTATGTGTACATACCTACCTCTACGCATACATATATACTGTCATCATGCATCATATGTTGATAACCATCCCCATCATTTAAGTCAATATCTACTAAAACATATGCATCACATCAACATATAAAAATATGAACCACACATCACTATCAACAACATACATGGACACGTCATAAATATGGGAAGTATATCACATATGCCGCAAAAATGGTATATATATATATATATATTGTCAAAAAATAGTTTTCATGTACAAAAGTGGCCCTCCAGGGGCATATACAAAATAACCTTATGAGGGATACATCATACAAACTGCCTCCCATAGGCTCCATCAAAAACATATACAAAAATTGGGCCCATATCCCTATACAACACACTCAAGTTGTCCCCCCAGCTGGTGGATCACGTGGCCCCATAATAGCCAAAGATCATATGGCATCACCTCTAGCTACCTCGGGGTCCGGGTCATTGTCTTTATCTCAATGGAGGACCTGGCCCCCCTTGCACCTCCCTCCCTACATGGAATTACATCTCCAACCTCTGCATAATATGATGCCATTCCAATCCATACTCGACCAGTAGCTGGAGCGTCAAGGCTAGCTCCTCGTTGTCAAGATCAACGACACCTATGTCATCGACCCCCTCCGACATAGTACCAAACCATATCTCCAATCCCGCTAAGACGACGACCATCCACTCTCTTATGACTGCTCCACCAGCAGGAGCTCCTCCCATTGTTGCACCTCCAATTGGATCCACTCCCCCAATATCCAGACCTGCTCCTGCTGCTAGTATGGCCCCCCTATATCACCACCGACGCTCCCCCTCCTGTCAGGATAGCCATATCGTCCCATTATCTACATCACAAAGGGAAACCACCATCGGTACCTGATAAACATATAAAGTATGTGCAACATCAAAAAATGTGCAAAAATATATGTAACTATAAATAAAAACACACAACATACCTGATGCGTCGAAACACCCTATCGGAGGTGGTAATTCTAGATCCCCCTGGTAATCCATGTCGCTCCAAGGGTATCTCTCCATCGGCCCAATACGATGCTCCCACACATCCAAAATGTGTGGGGTATAATAGCCCCCCACCTCCCCAGCACCAGTATGGGGCATCACTCGCCCCTAGTATATCATCTAGGGTTCCTGAGGTCCCCTCGGAGGCACCACTACTGACAACATCAACGTCGGATAATGCTCAAATAGGTAGGATCATATCACACTCCCATAATAGAAGGTCCTCTTCAGACCTCCTCGCCGCAAATAACTCATATGCACCGTCATAGTACGAAGAAAAAGCGACCCCCGTTCCATCGATCTCCCGACAATCACATGCTCCACAAGCGCGAGATGCCCTCCGATAATCATGTTGGGGGATGCCACCCCCAACACCTGCACTATTGCCTTCTCCACCGCTCGCATTGACAGGGCCCTCATATGAATCATTGATCCGAAAATGGAAGGATCTACTAACACTTGAATTTGCATTTGAATTCTTAAACCAATTAACTTGTAAAAATGCTTTAAATAACAAGCTTATCAAAGGCTTAGAAATAACTAAAAGAATATAAATGAACAAGTGATGCAAACCATAAGAATGTGGACACGGTATGATAATGCAGTTCATCCTTGATGGACTACGTCTCCGGTTCCAACTCCAATGAGGACTGATCTTATTAGTCTTCAATAATATTTGAACAAGTACAAAATTCCTTCATCCTTCAACAAAAGAGACTTAGGCTTCAACAATGAAGTCCTCTCAGTCTCCAAAAACTCTCAAGAGTGGCTAAAATCCTCTTACAAAGCAAATGTTTACAAAGCCTTTACAAAGGAATAATGGCATCTTACCATTCTCTCCTAAAAAGCTTCCATCCTTTCATGCCATCACAAAGAAAATTACCTTGATTTATATAGCCAATTCTCATAACTTCAATCCCCAAATTCCATGGGATTTTATCCCAAAATATGTGGTAAGTTAAAAACCATATAATAAAAACAATGTTAAAAATGTAACCATTTGGCATAGGGTGCTCCCATTCTTGGGGAATAAATCCACTCCAAACAAAATTTAAAACAAAAGATGCGCACATCCCATAACAAGTGGCACGTTTGTTGAAAACGTTGGCACTGTGGCAGGAGGTCACTGGTTCAAACCCACCGACCTCTCCTCCTACTGCAATTTTTTTTTATTATTGGCTTATGGTTTATATTGTTGTAGTGGCTTATTGTATGGTTTGGATACGATATAACATGTGGCTTTGTTATAAAGGTTGACTGTCGGTTGTATGGATATGTTAAAAGGTTGTAACAATATAACATATGGTTCAGAGTTAATATAACACATGGGGCCGAGGGATAATCCCTCAGCCCACCCCTTTTCCAAAATAGCCATCAAACAAATTTTAAATACAAGTTAAGTTCATAGTGGTTAAGAACCAACAAGCGGAGATCATGGTTAGGCGAATGTGGTGGATAATTTGGTGGAGAGTAGGTCGGGGTTCGATTCCCTTGCCTGCCATTTTTTTTTTGTGAACAAAACCACTTTGTGGCCAATTGGACTGCCACATGGTGGCCTCTGATTGGTCCACGTGATGCCACATGTACCATAAACCTGCCACTTGTCATCCTACTACCAGTCCACATCACCTTCCAAATGGAATGTAACATGCCACGTGGTTCTCTATGATTGTGCCACGCCAACGTTTTACATGCCATGTGTCACCCTTACGGTGGTGCCACGTGGCGCCCCCTTTCCAAATTTTACATATTTTGCCAAAAATTCAAAACATGATATCTTTCACGTCCGGAGTCCGTTTGAGGAGAAATGAACGTCGTCGGAAATCTCCCGTTGAGCTCTACGCAGCTACAAGATTCTGTTCACAATTTTAAGACAGTAGTTTTGATCGATCTCCAAGATCCTCCTGGATCAAACCTTCCCACTGGGAATCTTTTGGACCACCAAAATCCTGAATCATTCAGAATTCAAGTGAGGACATGTTCATCTCACTTGTACTGTATCATTTGTCCATTCTTCTTGGAACCTTTATAGTTGAATTATCATAATAAAAATCAACACTGCACTGACATTGTTAAGTACATTAATCCCTTTTTCAACCAAATATACATTCAATGTTGTCGGAACCAACCATATATTGTTGATCAGTAGAAAGTTGAATATCAAAATTGAACATATGAAAGAGATTGTACCCATATCATGCTTATGTTTTACCATAGGAACACTATCAACTATAATAGGTGCATTGTGGTGCAACGAAACTTCCTTTTCATGCTTGGGATTCTCCTTAAATTGCATAGACATAAGTGCCAAATTCCGACTTGCATTAACGACCCTTTTCAGTTGTTGTGTAGTTCCCAATGATCTATCATTTTTAAATGAATGTCAATGTACTATATACTCAATTCCTTCTTTAAACAAATGATATTGATTACGTTCTCTATAGAAAGTTTCCTTTCGACCATATAAGTACGTGCTAGCCAACAAAATTCAACCGTAGATATCTAGTGGAACCACATCAAATTCAACTTCATCTACAAACTTGGATGTTATTGCAAACTTTAGATCACATTGCTTTGTTACTTGTAATCTTTTATCTTTGCATACCCATCCTAATGGATAAGGTTTCCTGTGTGGTTTTGTTGTCAATCCCAACTGCTTAACTACTTCTTCTAAAATAAGATTAGCTTGGGATCCACTATCTATGAGTGTGTCGATCTTAGTTTGTTTTGTAATTACCCTTATATGAAACAATGCATTCCTTTTTCTATCCTTAGAACTGACATGATCTTTAGAAGTAGAAGCACATGAAGAACCAATGTTAGAATCATTACCAACAATATCTTTACCTCTCACACTTATGATTGTTATCTTTGTTTCGTCCTTAGAATTTGATCCGAGGTCCTCAACAATAACCATGGCCTTTTGCTTCTCTTTATGATCCTTAAACCACTTTGGTTTCAATTCTGGATGTAGTAACCAACACTTTGTTTCTTCGTTCCCTTGCTTTTGACAATGTGAGCATGTAGGGCTCTCATCACCTTTCCTCACTTTAGCTACATGCTTACCTTTCCCTTTTCCCTTACCTTCTTTCAACTGGCTAGATTCAGTTGGGGAAAAGTTATCATGAGCATTCTTCCCTTTGGATTCAATGTGTGTAGCTTGCACACATACCTCATCAAGTTTAGTAGGATTAAACATAAGTATTGTATGATGCAAATAACTATGTAATCCTCCAATAAACTTGAGAAGAGTTTCTTGAGTGTAAATAGGTATACCCAAAATCAAATCTCTCTTTCTGAATTCATGAGTGTATTCTTGTACATTTTAACCTTTACCTTGCCTTAATTTTTTCCAATCCATCATAGCTTGTTGTATGTAACCTAATGGATAAAATTGCTTCTTTAACGCAATAGTAAATTCACACCAGGAAGAAATAATTTTACCTTTTGTAAGGAGGTCTTCCTATGTCTTACTCTCCCACCAGATGAGTGCAGTGCCTCCAAGACGAAGAGTAGCCAACTAGATCTTTTCACTATCATCTACAAGATTCTGGATCTTGAAATACTCCTCAATCTTCCTGATCCAATCATCCAAATTTTATGCGTTAAGTTCACCATTATATGTAGGCAAATAAAACTTAATATCAAGTTTCAAATAAGGTAAATCAGACTTAGTCTTCTCAAGTTGTTTCTTTGGATTTGAAGAAGCAATACTGGAACTTTCAGAAGAGGAAGAAGAGGATGGAGAAGAAGGCTCAGAAGGGTCTCCTCCTTTTCCCAAAGCATTATCCTCTGCTTTCTCCTTCTTCATTTCTTCTTTTCCAGTCTCCCTTGATAATTTGCAAACAATTTTTCTACCCTGTCTTCCATCTAATAGAAATCGTTGTGGAAATCCTTCTCATCTTCTTATCGGTAATCTTCATCTACCATTTTATTTCTTCGATGTGTACGTCCAATCTCTGGATTGAAAGTCTCAATTTGGCCTTCACCTCTCTTAATCCTTGATCTAGTTAACATTCACACTCTGCAATTCCTGGTTAGCCATTTATGATACCAAACTTGATCCGAAAATGACAAGATCTACTAACACTTGAATTTGCATTTGAATTCTTAAACCAGTTAACTTGTAAAAATATTTGAAATAACAAGCTTATCAAAGGCTTAGAAATAACTGAAAGAATATAAATGAACAAGTGATGCAAACTATAAGAATGTGGACACTGTATAATAACGGAGTTTGTCCCTAATGGACTACGTCTCCGGGTCCAACTCCCATGAGGACTAATCTTATTAGTCTTCAAAAATATTTGAACAGGTACAAAATTCCTTCATCCTTCAACAAAAGAGACTTAGGCTTCAACAATGAAGTCCTCTCACTCTCCAAAAACTCTCAAGAGTGGCTAAAAGCCTCTTGCAAAGCAAAATTTTTCAAAGCCTTTACAAAGAAATAATGGCATCTTACCATTCTCTCCTCAAAAGATTCCATCCTTTCATGCCATCACAAGGAAAATTACATTGATTTATATAGCCAAGTATCATAAATTCAATCCCCAAATTCCATGGGATTTGATCCCAAAATATGTGGTAAGTTAAAAACCATATAATAAAAACAATGTAACCATTTGGCATAGGGTGCACCCATTCTTCGGGAATAAATCCGCTCCAAACAAACTTTAAAACCAAAGATGTGCCCTTCCCTTAACAAGTGGCGCACTTGGTGCATTGGTTGAAAATGTTGACACTGTGGGAGGTCACTGGTTCAAACCCACGAACCTCTCCTTTTGCGATTTTGTTTTGGTTGGCATATGGTTTATATTGTTGTAGTGGCTTATTGTATGGTTTGGATACAATATAACATGTGGCTTTGTTACAAATTTGACCGCCAGTTGTATGGATATGTTACAAGACTGTAACAATATAACATATGGGAAAATGTTGACACTATGGGAGGTCACTGGTTCAAACCCACGAACCTCTCCTCCTTTTGCGATTTTGTTTTGGTTGGCACATGGTTTATATTGTTGTAGTGGCTTATTGTATGGTTTGGATACAATATAACATGTGGCTTTGTTATAAAGTTTGACCGCTCGTTGTATGGATATGTTACAAGACTGTAACAATATAACATATGGTTCAGAGTTAATATAACACATGGGGCCAAGGGCTATTTTCCAAAATAACCATCAAAGAAACTTTAAATACAAGTTAAGTTCATAGTGGGTAAGTACCAACAAGTGGAGATCCTGGAGATCCTAGCTAGGTGGATGTGGTGGAGACTTTGTTGGAGAGTAGGTCGAGGTTAGATTCCCTTGCATGCCATATTTGTTTGGTGAACAAAACCACTTTGTGGCCTATTGGAATGCCACGTGGCGACCTTCAATTGGTCGACATAATGCCACATGTACCATAAACCTGCCACTTGTCATCCTAATACCGGTCCACATCACCTTCCAACTAGACTGTAACCTGCCATATGGCGCTCTATGAGTGTTCCATGTCAGCGTCGTATATTCCATGTGTCACCCTTACAATGGTGCCACGTGGCACCCCCTTTTTCCAAATTTTACTCATTTTTCCGAAAATTCAAAACGTGATATCTTTCACGTCCGGAATCCATTTGAGGAAAAACGAACATTGTCGAAAATCTCTCTTAAAGATCTACACAGATGCAATATTAGGTTTAAAATTTGAAGACTTTAATTTTGATCGATATCGAAGATCCTCATGGATCACCCATCAAAATCTGACCAAAGATCAGTGCATCTGGTTCCGATCACAGTAGCGATCTACGAACACATGGATCATTTTCCCATCCATCTGCAAAGGCAATGGATCCTGCACCCCGTGGCGAGGCAACCCGATCAAAAAGTAGATATCCTTAGTCGTGATGCTTAGTTCCTCCCCACCAACTCTGAAGACCCCCCTATAAGGGTACCACATGTCTAGAAACCTCCATAGCATGTACTCAGATGATCGCATCAAGGGGCACTTGAAAAAATTCAAGAGCCCCGCATCCCATAGCGTTTGGGTCGCTACCATGTCCCCAAGTACCAGTGGCATAAACTCATCCTAGTTTCGTTCCTGTCACTCCACAGCACCCACAACAACCATGATGAACTCACAATCACCTGCAAAGGGAAAAAATTTCATCCATTAGATATCTATAAAGCAAACCATATATACGCATGCCCTCTTCGAAGGAATTTTGCGCGTAGCACAACTTAACCTAATAAAACCCTTGTCACGTGCGACTGTATCGGGTTTACCTGTGGAAGACCATCACATGGGATTTTGAACGCTTCGGCCATGATATGTAGTGCAATTGTCCGATAAACAGTCGTGCTACATTAGTGGGTGACCAACGCACTCATATCTTGTGCTATGCGCAGAACAGTGCATTGTTTTGCGTGAAGTGCTTGTGCTACCACCATGCGCGATTTTGGAAAAATCCCGTGCGACCATCACATGCAATTTTTCCATTATCCCATGTTGTCATGCGTGATTCCTCTTAAATCCCCTACAATAGCCATTTATGGGCTAAAAAAATTCCCTGACACCCCAGGGACCCACTTTTCCTACAATTTACCCAACCCAAATCAAAAGCATGGGGTAAAGGAATACCTGGAACTCGTGGCTTGTCCAAAGGATGCACTGATCTCCCAGAATCACCACAAAAGTGCTCTAGGAGGTCATCAAGGAATAATACAAATGATTTCGAAACGTGGGCCCCACCCCCTATGTATATTCGTTTGACACGAATTTCCAATTGACCATATAGACAAATCGTAGCTCTATTTCACAAACTGTTCACACCAATATGATCATCACCTTGATATCTTCAGCATGGAGCTAACCATTCCCTCTTTTGAGAAATTTCATCCGAGCCCTCTTTTTCACAGGCACCCTACAGGTGCGACATGTTTTGGATTTATATTTCTGCATTGTCAATACGTTGGTCACATTCTTTACTACACTTGGGTATGTGCACCGTATGTGCAAGATAATGACCGAGACATGCATGAGACCTTTGTTCTTCCATTATAAGAATAAGACTCCATCCCTTAGCGGAAATGTTGGGCTTCTATCATAGATATCATCTCAAAAATGGCATATAGACATTGTTACCCATTTTTTACAATGCATTTACCAATATTATCATTGATAACCATAAGACACCAAGTTCCAATCATGATGTGCCATCAACATCATCACTATGAATAGCATGTTCCCCCATGGGTGTGCACACCTTTGCAATCCGTGTAATCAATTGACACCCATGATGTCAAACCCCCATAATTCTGAGGAATCTGATACATCTTGAAAAGATCACCCCTGGTTCATTATTTTATAGTTGTGCATTTACTCCCCCACCTTCAGTAGTTGATGTCGTCAGATTCCTCGACATATTTTATGATCAAGATTCACCACTGGCCACCCATACCACCATGAATAGACCACCCTCAAAAATATTCCTCATATCATCACCCTCGCAAAGACACCATTGGGGGCCCCTCCAAAGAAACGAATTCCCATCAGTTATTCCCGCAGGAACACTCTGCATGACATTGATTCATGGGGCACCCGTCTTCACATTTGCAAAACAACCCCCACCTCATCTTGGAAAGCGTTCCCCAACACACTCAAAACCATGGGGACTCTACCCATCATCAAATTGGTCCCCCGACACCCCCAAAACTATGGGGACCCCACCCATTATTATTTATGCACAAGCAAGTTCCCCAATCCACATAAAACCATGGGAATTCCTAATTCTTTTTGGAAGAAACCCATGGTCGCCTTTGATCGAAGTATGTGAGTTTCCATGTCCCCGAAATTTTCTTCTTCTTTTTTCAGTCACCCTTACCCTCGGTATTGTGTCTCCATTAAATCCCCTTCGCTTGAATTTTGTCTCCATCTGTTTCACTCTATTCCTCTCTGCAAGGAATGTTGTCGTCAACACTCCTCATGTTTACATCGATCAAAGGAATTTATTTTCCTCACGCTTACTATCCAGTCTTTTGTTAGGTTTGTTCGTCCAATAGTTGGTTACAAAATGATCTTGGTTCTCAGGATAAGTCCCTCGTCTTATCATGTACTTCAGCTCTCATTGACATCAAATCACTATATTCTGAGAGTTGTAGTAATTGCAGGTTGGGGTCCCTTTAAATCATTATAAGGGATCACCTAAAAACTTAGTAGGGAGAGTCATTGGTGCTCCCTAACTTAGTGGGTTTCCCTATGATCAACGTCAACACATCTATCACATCAGGGGGAAGCATAATTTTGAAGGTAGTAGAGTTCACATTTGCAAACCATGGTAGTAGTCCATCTAGAACAATGAATTTTTCCCTCCGGCAACTTCACCACCATTCTAGTCCCCCACCCGAGTGGGTGTATCATGATCTTCAGTAGTTCTACTTATTCAACACTAAGCAGTAGTCCCTGGTTCATTTAATCTCGCATGGATTGAATCCTCCTTCATCCATGTACCAGAAGTATCTTCGAGTTTACCCCTTGGTCTTCTCTTATCGTAATCACCTTGACAACTTTTCACGATCATGGGTATACCCGCCTCATTTGTATAAAACACCATTATTTATTACAGCTTCACCGGCCATAACAAACAATATTCCCCCATGGGAGGACCCTCTGGGCCTCTTGTCCACATATGCTTTGTACAAGAGAGAAACATAAGAAACAATGATGCATTATAGATTCTACAGTACCTTACGAACCTCGTACATCAGAAGGCATCTATTAATGCCTAAATCTCGCACATATGCAACAATTCTTGCAGTAAGGTGTCACCAACAAAAAGAATGTAGTTCACCAAATGCATCCTCAACAAATCCAAAGGGAAACATGAGTCCAAAAGTTCCCAAGAATAGTCAAAAGGAGATGTCGTGCGACTGAACCATTATTAACCTACACTATAGCGCATGTTATCATTTCAGACCCTGCAAGATACTCACGTGGATTTGCCTTCAATAACCGTCCGATTGTCAAAATGACAGGACCACCTACTTCCTGTGAAACAATGAAGTCTCTTGAAATCCCCATCACCTCCAACAATCCGAATTCGGCTCCTCACACACTTGGTGGCATTAAATAGCTCCCTTGGTGTACCTTGGAACTAGATCATGGAGTCCATGGGTTCACATTTGAATCTAGTTGTTTGTTTGACACCTCTTGGTGTATAAAAGGAGGCCATTAACATGCATCTTGTATATAGAAAAAAGAGCAAATTTATGCTATTGTATTTGTGTTATATCTTCCTCATAGATCACCTCTTCCTACCTTTGTAAGCATTTCAAATCTCCCTTGCTACCTTCCTCCAAGGGGCAAGAGTTCATCTCCATTGTTCTCTCACCCACTTAGCATATAGTTTGCAGAAGAAGGACCCCCCTAAGGAATATTTTGGCTTCCCTTGAATCCCACACCTCCTAGGTGTTGTACAACTTTACCATTGGGAAATACAAAGTGGTTTTGAATACATTTGGTTTTTTGAGTTTGCATTCTTCCCCCATTTCCTTTGTAATATTTTGTTTAATTTTCTTTCTTTTATTTGAATTCCACTAACAACCACTTGCTGGATCATTTGGAGGACACAACCACCACCCCCCCAAGGGGGTCCAAGGATTGAGGCCTTGCTACAACCTACAAGGCTTAGCCCCTTACCAAGTGGAGGGATGTACCCTTGTGCTATTTTTTCCACAACATGAGTCCTTTGACTGGTGGCCTTATCATATGTTGATGATAAAGGAGTTACCCTATGCCAATATGGACTATAGTTGCAATCCCAATCTTCCACTACCTCCCAATGAGCGATGGGGATTCACGAGTAAGACATTTTGTATTTTGTTTTATATCATTTTTTTTGGAATAATATAAAAGAGGTAAAAATGTTTTTGGCATGCAAAATTATAACAATTTTTTGTTATGTTGTAGATGTAGGACTAGTACAACCAACCGGGAACTCCTTCCTCATGCGTAGGAACCAACTCGTTAGAGGCATGGAGGAGATACTTCTATCTATTCAATATAACCTTGAGGAGTTGAACCTTGGGATTCTAGTATCTATGATCAAGGATCTTCTAGAGGGGATGCAAAGGTAGGTTGTAGGTGCAACACGTGCATGGATCCATCTCTTTTGCTAGGTGGCCACGACTATAGTGTGCTATTATGGAGTTCATTTTAGGTCTGGAGATGTAGTAGTCATCTCATTTTCTTATTATGTAGTCCTTAAGTATGTGGAATCTATGGTTTGAGAGCCTGATTTTGTATATTAGTCTACATTTTTTGTACATGATGTAAAAAACATCCTATGATCTATTAATGAAAATATGGTTATTTCTATATACAAATGTTTTTGTTCTTTATGCTATGTACATGTTCTTTATTTTGAATGTTAATGTAAAAAATTCCAATCTAACGCATCATTAGATAATGCATCAAATATAAAATTAAAACTTATTAGGACATCAATATATGTAATGAATTAAAATGAGTGCTTGAGAAGTCAAACCTATAGAAATTTTTGTAGAAGGGTAGGATTGCAAACATCATGTATGTTATTGATGTGCACAACCAAGACCTTATTGTATCTATAAAATCCATCTAGGAGCGAGAAAATTTCAGAACCTGTCACTAATTGTAAAATATGCTCTATGGGAGGAACAAGATAGTTGTCTTTATCTGAGACTTTGCTCAGGTTTATGAAATCGATACATAAACTGATTTCCCCTTACTACTTTCGAACATGAACCAAATTTTCTGCCCAAGCAGAATGTTGTACTTTAAAAATTATCTTCGCATCCAACAACTTCATCAATTCTTTTTGTATTAAGGGTTCAAGAATTGGATGTACTTTCCTTAACCTATGTGGGAATGGCTTGGTCCCTTCCTTCAGTGGAATTATGTGTTAAATGATCTGAGTGTCATAAGTATTTAAGTCTTCATATAATCAAGTGAACCCATCAATATACTACCTAATAGATAAGTAAGTGCTTGTCTCTCTGCTAGTGCACAAAAAATACCCAAGTTAATGTTCCTTGGGTTTTCAACAATTCTCAAATTGACTATCTCATGACACATGGAGGAACTGCTCATTTTAAAGTTCATAGGCTCACAAAACTTCCCTTGCAAGTCAAAAACATTCTCTAATGTCACCAACCCTCATGGGATTCAATTTCATTTGAAGTTATGCATGCCCTTGTGGTAGTTCTTTGGCAACTTAGCATGCTCTTCATTTTCGATTATTGCCTCCTTAAACATATCCTCATTTGTTAAAAATTGAATAATATGTCGGTCATCATTAAAGCCCCTCTAGCTAGTCACAATGTTTGGTATTAATAAGTTGAAAAGTAGTTCGAATAAGAATCTATCTACAAATGGGGACATTTTAGAATCGTGTTAGCTAACATATCTACTTCCACATTTTTAACACGAGGAATTGTTGTCATATTGAAGGCCTCAAAATGAGTTATCAAATTCCCTACCTAATTTTGGTAACTTTTCAGGTGAGGCGATAAAAAATGGATAGTGTTTCTTACCTGCCTCACAATTATTTTAGAATCACTAAAAAACTTTCAATGATTTAATGTTTAGATCATTTTCCCTTTTGAGACCGTGGACTAAGACCTCATACTCAACTGTGTTATTAGTGCATTCAAATTCAATCCCATAGGATTTTAAATGACTCTTCTTTTGTTAAGGATTTATTAAGATGTAACTTGTGCCTCTTCCTTCTTGTGACATATTACCATCAAAATATAAGGTCCAAATTCTAGAATATAAATCTATGCTAGTTGGATATGTAGGTCCTACTATGGTATAATCAACATTTTCATCAGTCTAGGTAGTGTGAAGTAGTTCAAACTATTCATCCAATTCCAAGGGCATTTGTTTTGTTATGTAACCTTATGTTAGTTTCCAAAAAATAGTTCCCCATAATCGATTGTGTGAATTGAATGGGTTCATTTTGTTATTCCATCTCTTTGATTGTATGTTTCATATGGGTTTCCCTATCAATTCATATATTATTTTCTATGCCACCCTACAGTAACCATAAGTGAGACCAATCAATAGCGAAGTAACCCTGCAACTTTTGTGACCAATCCATATTGAGTAGAAGACCATAAGCTTCAGGGATGTTTACCACAATAATATCAATGATTTGGTACACTTTGAGTTTGAATGCTAACATGATTAGGACATGTTTTAGTTCCCCTATCACTTTCACACCATACCTATCTAATGGGATAATGTGAGTAGAACACCTGGTGTGCGTTGAGTTAATATTTTGACAGACATAAAAGGGAATTACATTTCTTTAGGCCCCCAATTCCACCACATAGTTGTGAACATTATGATTAAAGATTTAAAAAATTAGAAGAAAAGGGGGGGGGGTCTGCGATTTAGATTTGTTACTAATCAGGGCATCATGGAGTGCAGATTTTTATTTAGGTTATGTGTTGATGCTAAGAACATGAGATTTATTTTTGCTTATAGTTTTGCAATTTTTTTTCCGAGGCGTTTCGGATGATTATGAAAAGGCTCGCAACAAGAGATTCCTCTATTATGAAATATGGTAGATATTAAATATATAGACATTTTCTTTAGTTTTATTTAAAATTCTTCCACCACATTATAATCCATGGAAAGAACACGTACATTGGGTGTTGTTGTTCTTTTAGTCTAGGTAGTGGATGTGTCTTTTCGTGTTGAGGTGGCAAGGAAGTTGATGGAATTGGGCCTTTACTGCAAAGAGGATAGCCCCTTTGGACAACTTGAGTGACTTGTAGTTACTCGCCTATTTCTTCGATATCATCAAGGGATTCAAGGTACAAGCCCCATAAGACCATAATTCCCTCACCAGTGGATTGTTCTTAATTTTCTGGTTCGTTCTTAGCCTCACGAGGAGGATAGTCAGTCTGGTTCTGCCCATCCAAAAATTGGTTTACCGCCATATTCATAGAGTGAATCCATTGTGTGAAAGTTTTCTCAAAATTATTTGTGTTATGGTATGTGCAGTAATTTCCCATTGGTATTTCGTCCATATTAAAAAAATTCAATTTAGGAAGTTTCTAGACATGTTTTCTATAAAAGGGTCTAAAGGGTTTATTGTTAAATGTTCCCTCTCCTGCATTCTTTTCTAGTCAGTGACCTCATTTGATAGTTTCATAACTAGGTGAACAAGATCATCTACATCAATGGGATCCCTATTTGATATGTATTTTCTAGTTTTGGTGAGAGATTTAGATGGAGCATTCAATTTATTAAAAGGAGATATGAACTTGACATCCTTTGCCACAGAATTTTGAGACAAGCTAGACAACTCTTTTTGAATTTTTTTGGCTTCCTCAAAATTTTCTATTAAGGAAACTTTTCCTACCATGTCTACAAACCTAGGAATTGGTGCATGTAAGGAATAAGTGTAGTATTCGACCACGACATTTTCATCAAGGAGAGAACCAATTGAGAATCTATTTAGGAGGGTGGTAAATCATTGGTTGAAGTCCTTAATCTTCTCCTGTTTGTCCATCTTAATATTGGTAAGTTATTTCCAAAGGGTAGTCGGGGTTACTTCCTCACCAAACTTACTTATAAAGGCCCTTTCAAAATCATCCCAATTGGCTATATATGCTATCGAGATTTTAAAATACCATGTGGAGGCCTTGTTCTCAAAAGTGTAAGAAAATAACCGACATACCACATCTTCATGCTCCACATTCATTATTATAATGGCCTTGTAAAAAAAATATGGTCTTCTAGAGAGCTAGGTTTGTCGAGGTTGAACTTAGGGAGCATGAATTCATGATGCTTAGGTAAGCCATGTAGTGGTGCCACTAGATTCAACATACTCTAGGTCCTCTAGGATAGTAGTCTAGGCTTGTTGTTATTCGTGATTGTTTCTAGGAATTCTTTTGTAAGCTCAATGGATTCAATATCAAATTCAATGTTGTATTCTTCATCAGAGGGAGTTGAGTGTTATGAGGGAGCTCTAGAATTGGGAGGGGTTGGAGGAAGAGGTTTAGTAATTTTCGCTTAAAGTGAAATCTATGAGGTCATCTACTATTTCAATTAAAACTTTACCAGGGGTGTGGATGGGATCTCTAGTAGATTGTTTTCTTATGGGAAGTAAAGGAGTGATGGGAATCCCACCAATATTTTTCATGAAGGACCTGGTTTACTTCTTATACAGGGACACCATATAGAGAGGGTTTTTTCTGAGGAGAGCAACAATGAATTCAAGAACCTCTTTAGGGTTAGATTCTACACCTTGGGTGGGAATGTGAATTTCATAAGGATTTTTTAGGGAAGATTCAAAGGGTCTTTATCAACCATTCAAGGCTCTTCTTCTAGCTCCAAAACATTGCTAATAGGGAATAATTCCCTAGCATCAACAACAAGGGGTTCACCCCAATGTAAGGCCCCCCTCACACTATTTGGATAATGTAATCCATCCAAACTATGGCCCAATAACCATTACTATTTTTTTTTGGGTTGGGGATGTTGCACAGAATGCATTATGCTTCTATTATAAATGCACCATGCCAAAAGGAAATATATCCTAGTTAGGAACTGTAGTTAAAAGGATTGTTAATTACTGGATGTGTACACATAAAGCTATAAGTATCTGAGAAAAATAGTTTTCTTAATAAAATCAAATATGTGCACATAGAACATTAACAAAACATTAAAGAAGATGAGTCTTAATTTAGTCTAGTTGAAACCGGTAATTATTAACCAAGCAAGTGATTTTCAAACATACATGGACAAGAAAATGTAATGGAAAAGCAAGAATAGTCATACGCAAGACAATATTTTTCGTGTAATAGTATAGCATGAACAAGAAAATAAATTAAGACCATTCATATTGTGGCACTTCCAAGAATTTCCCGGATTTCATAGACCTAGCTTGAGATCTTCTTCAAATTAATTTTCCAAAAATATTTTTTTACAATAGCTTTTGAACATCTCAAAGCTCCAAAAAAGTCCTCTTCCTCTTTTCTCTCCTTTTATTTATAACAATTTTTCTATATGTTGGGTTTCTCAACCTTTCACATTTCTTGACTCTTCGTTTACCCCCTTAAGTGTGACTTCACAAAATTGGAGTTGTTCTCAAAATGAAAGTTAATATAGATTCACAATTCAACGATGTACTTTATCATGACATAACATCACAATGAAAGGAAATTAAAAATTCCCTTTACAAAAGTCATTAATTAAACATAACATAACATCATAGTATGTGGGGGGTGGGCCCGTTCTTGACATATTCACTCTCCAAGATTCCTATTTTTCTAACATGACATTGAACTTGGGTTTTTTTAGTGTATCAATTATGACCAATTGATTGGCCACTTCATCAATAATGAGTCCCAGCCCCTTCTTAAGAGATATTGTGGAGGTTTTTAGGAAATTAATTTCCCTTGTTGGTGTTGATATGTGTTGCATGAATGCTTCCTTGGTCACTTCATTAAGTGATTATACTGCAATCTCTATGGAGTTGATGATCTTTATGATCTCATTCTTCCTAATTTTGATCAGTTGGTCTTGGTCTATGTTGGGGAGCAGTGGAAAATGGCATCTCTGCATTACACTAGTGGTTGATTGGTACAACTATTGACATTTATTGATAGTGTTAGACATGATCCGTTGCAATGTTGGTCCCTTTTGCTTGCTTTGTGTGATGGAGGCATGGTTTTGGTGAAGCTCCCTTAGTGTCATTCTTGGTGTATCTTTTGGCACTTGAATGAATCTTGATTCCATTGTGAAACCTTGTTCAAACAAATTCTTATGCCGTCTAAGATGCATTCATGTTCCTTGATATGCTTAAGAAGCTCACTTAATTGAGCATGATGTCCTTGAAATTCATGCATAAGGTTGTACATCTAGTCATGAGCTTCTACAAATTCCTCTTGCATTGAGAATGCACAAGATATGATTTTAAATAAGCTCTTGTTCTCTTTCCTTGGTTCAGTCATATCCCTTTTCAAAGCCCTTATACTCTACTTGTAGGCTTTTATTTTGTGTTCCGTCTCCTATGCATTTCCTTGGTTCCCTAGGGAGAGAGATACATTTTTTGAAGCCACAATGATAGGGAATCAATAAATATTAGTAAATACATGAGTCTTAGTAATAATTACTAACGTAGTTTTCCCAACTATATTGAGTCTTTTATGTATTTGTTTGACAATTTTCTTCCTCCTTTTGTCATAGATGAATGAGCCTAAGGAAGAAACAACCTCTTCTTTTGACATGGTAAAGTGACCTAGGCCAAGATATACAAGGAGGAAGTCCCCACGAGTTATAGAAGCAATTGTGGGAGTCATAGAAGAAGGACCTATGCTTGGAATTACATGTATGATTAGCCCAACTTGGATTCTCTTTTCTTCTAGATTCTTCTTCTTTCATTTTCTTTTGTTCCTCAACCTCCTTTAGTCTCCTCTCCTTAGCATCCTTCATTTTAGCTTCCCTTTTTCTTTTCTCTTCCTCAACTTTCTTAGAGGGTTCCTCCTGTTGTTTTTCACTGGTACATTCTTGGGGTCCTCCCCGTGTTGTATATTTATTCCTTTTACTTCCTAGTCACCTTGATATCTCATCAAGGTACTTCACTTATCTATACACTTATTCATCAATCCAAAACTCATTTATATATTATTCCCGAGCAAACTTGCAAGCTTGATAGTGTTGTTCTACTATTTTCTGAGAATCATTTCTTTGAAAAACTTCAATGCAAAACTGGAATACATTGATGGTACAAGCCTACTCCTTGGCTTCTTCGATATCTTATGTATTGTACTCCCATTTTTTTCAATTTGAGGCAATGCATTTAGCTTGGCTTCTCAATAAATGGGTTATATTTCCAATAAATTGTTGTTATCTTCTAATCAAATATATGTTCTTCTCTAATTAAATTTATGTTCATTTATTCCTCCACTGTGTAGGAAACTAAGAATTTCCTATTTTAATTAATAGCAATTATAAAGCATAATTAAAACCCTTAAGACTCTAGTTTTTAAACTTAATCTATAATACTAGATGTAGCACCCTTATAAGAGTCCTAACCCTTTTTTTGGGTTCCATTCATTACAATTTATATATCTACATTATGTTTTTATTAATTTACTGCAACATGGATTTAGAGCACTAACGCATAGCTCTAAAATTTATATTTATGCTAATGTTAATTGTAATTTAATCCGAACATAATAAATATTGCATTGTGATTGTCAAGAATAATCTACAATAATTTACCTATATCTTGGAATATAGACTTTAAACATTTAACTTGAATTTGATTGAAGAACTAACTAATAAGGTCTTTATATTATTTTATTCATATAATAGATAGAATAATTTCATGGAGTAAATAAGGACAATACCTATATTTATGTTTGATATATCCCATTGTAGTTTAGTACATTCCCTTCAAATTATTACCACTTGTCCAAATTGGATTGAATTGTCCCAACCAAAATCGGAGCTTATCCAACTACCTAGATCAAGGAAACATTTGGGTTTTTTTATCCCTCCATGTTTGAGATAGAGGAACAACAACAACCAATGATCTAGTATGAAATTCCTCCAAAATTCCAGTCCAATAGTTCAATTAAGTGCAATAGATCAAACTTTTTCCCTAGTTTTAAGAGTAGTTTTTCCCTTAAAATGATGAACATTTTTCTTCCTTGTCTTTCCCCTTTCCCCTTCGTATGGCTCTTCCATTGCACTTTCCTAATCCTCCCCCTTTCATACAAGATCATATCGTTAGGAGAAGGGGAAATCATCATCTACCCTAATTACGTCAAATAACTAATAAAATGATTTTCAATTTAATGGAGTCCAACAATGCAACTACTAACATTTAATAATGTTGACTTTTCATTCCATAGTTAGGTGACAAACATTCAATTCATAATTGTTTATTAATTCACACAAAAAAACAAATTCAATGAATATTTATCTTACAAATAATATCTTATGTTCATATACTATAGTTCTAATTTAACCCAATTACATATTAACTAATTCATTATAGTAACTATTCTATATGAAACCATTATAATGTACAAGCATTGGATATGAGGGCGTAACTAGCACACAAATATCCCATGCATGGAATGCTATATTCAAGAAATGGAACTCTAATGCATCATTCTTATATGTTCACAATCATTCATTCATAATCTGCAAGCAAGTCAATCATTGATAATGGCCATTATTCGAAAGCATAATAATTCAACATTCATTTATAATTTATACTCAAATTATCAAAAGTGAGTTAAACAAGTGTTCGTAAACACGATAGAAAATAGGTAAGGAAATAAGAGTGGTGCATATAAACCCAAGTAGGATTCCCAATTGACTTTGAATCATATTTCCTCCCTCACCAATTGAGATATGTTTACCCTTTTTAAGCAAGAAACATGGAAGACTGGATGTACACATGAAGATGGAGGAAACTCCAATTTGTAAGCCATACTTCCAATCTATGCAACATCATATAGGGATTATAGTACTTTGCTACTAATTTATTGTCCTTCTTTTGTTTCTTGAGAGACATCTATTCGTATGGTTTTAGTGTTACAAATACCCAATCACCCACTTCAAATTTTATTTCAATATGATGTTGATATACTTTTTGTTTGATCCTATTTTGTGTTATATCCAAGTTCTCTTTTAATAGTTGGAGAACCTCTTGTTGGTGCTCTATGTGATCCTCTGTTTCTTGAACCTTAGTTTTCCATTTCAAGGGTGATGTGATGGATGGAGTATGATAGCTATAACATACTATAAATGGGGAAATTTTTGTGAAATATGGAAGGATGTGTTCTACCATGATTCCACCAAGGGTAACCACTTGATACATTGTGTTTTTTTATCAAATGCAAAGCAACAAAGATACCCTTCTAGACCTTTATCCACAATATCAATTTACCCATAGGATTGAGGACGGTAAGAGCATTTTTGAGCCAATTTATTACCCAAACAATAAAATATTTTAGTTTAAAAATTACCAATGAAAATTGGATCTCTATCACTTAAAATCATCTTAGGGATTTCCATGTTGCTTTTGACCTATTTCCATGAATTTTGCATCTATTTTACTTGCTTTAAAAGGATGAGAAGAGGGTAGAAATGGACATACTTTGTGATTCTATTTACCACTACCATGATGCTATTTTTCCTTCAAAATTTGGTAGACTTGTGATAAAATCTATTCATACCTCTTACCAACAAAAAATGTATATGGCCAATGGTTGTATAAGACTTGGGGTATTGATTGTCACTCCCTTATTATGTTGGAAAACCAAACATTCAGCCACAAAATTTTGAACATCAACTTTAATATCTTCCTAGAAAAAAATCATTCTTCATCCTATGGTAAATTTTCATGAACCCTAAATTTCCTCCCATATGAGAAGGGTGCAATTCCAAAAGGACCTTATGTTTGAGTTGGGAATTATTATATAAGTATATATGATATTAATACCATAGTGAATCATTATTCCACACAAATTGATCTAATGCACTTTGATCCTCTTGTAGTTGTTGAATTATCTTCAATGCCTTCTAATCATGCTTTCATTATTTCCTTACTTCTTCCACATAGTCAGATTGTGGAATGAAAATATCATAAAGCAAGCCCTATGTGTCTTCTTCTTTCCTTGAAAGTGCATCTACCACCACATTTTCTTTTCTTTTTCATAGATAATTTCAAAGTCATAACCTAGAATCTTTATAACCCATTTTCGTTTCTCTTTTGAAGATAATCATTGTTCTGATAAGTAATTATATTTTTACCTTGAAGTGTCTTCCTAATAGCTAAGGGGTCCATTTCTTAACTACATGTTATATGGCCAACATTTCCTTTTCATAAATTGTTTTGAGTGAATTTTTCCCTTTAAGTTGGTAGCTTTCAAAGGAAAGGGGCATTCTTGCTTGTATTAAAACTACGCCAATACCATGCCTTGAGGAATCACACTCCACAATAAAAAAAATTGTGAACTCAAGCATGTATAGGATAGGAGTTGAACACGTAACCTGCTTAAGTTTTTCAAAATATTCAGTTGCTTATTGAGCCCAAGAAAATGCCTCCTTTTTCAATAATATTGTTAGAGATGATGTTATTTAACCATATTCTTAACAAACTTACGGTAATGGCCTGCCAATACTAATAATCATTTAATATCATTCAATATTATGGGAATTGACCATTCCATCATAGCTTTAATTTTGTTAGGGTCCACTTTGATGCCTTCATCATATATGTTATGACCCAAATATTCCACTTCTTAAACCCCAAGGGATCACTTGGAATGCTTTTCATATAGTTTTTGCTCCTATAATAATTTTAAGACCATGTCAACATGTTGTACACAGTCTTCCCGAGTTTTTTTACAAATTAATATATCATAAAAAAATGCTAACACAGTTCTATGAGGAAGGTTAAAAAATAGAATTCATCAAACTTTGAAATGTGGAAAGTGCATTGGTAAAGACAAATGGAATCACCAAAAAAATCATATTGGCCTTCATGTGTTTTAAATACTATTTTTCAGAACAACTTCTTTCCTCATTCTGATTTCATGGTGATATCCAGAATGAAGATCTAGCTTGGTAAAGAAAATTGCTCCTTACAATTCATCTAATAATTCATTAATGACAAGAATAGGATATGTACCTTTAATGGTCATCTTGTTGAACCCTATATAATCTAGACACATATTCCATGAACCTTCCTTTTGTGAACTATCACCACTAATGCAAATAAAGTGCTCTGGATAGCTTGAATGATGCAAGCATCTAACATTTATTGAACTATATGCTTAATATCACTCTTTTGTGCATATGGGTACATGTAAGATCTTATGTTAGATGGTACACTTCTCATTTGCAAGTGAATATAATGGTCATGATCTCAAGTATGTGGAAGACCTTTAGGTAGCTCTTCAAATACCTTGAAAATATTAGCAATAACTATTTGGAGATCCACAAGAATAGTGGGTCTAGATGTTTGAACATCTAGTGAGCACAATTGTGCAATTACATCATGTTGTCCCTTTTTAGCAATTTTTCACGTTGTTATATTTTATTACTTTAGACGGATTCCTTGGGATACCTCTGGTTTCAATTCCATTACGTTCTAAGGATAATCTCATGAAACAATTCTGAAAATTAAGATCCATTTTCCCAATGATTGTAACTATTAGACTTGTAATACAACAAAAGCACCACCCATTTGAATTGCAATCATTGGACTATCCAATACTCCCTCATAGTGAGCTTAATACTATGTCACTTTTGCAAACAATTTATTGTACCTCCATATGTAATCATTACTTGAAACTCTGGTGCTAGATTTATAAAGCAATTTAGAAGATTGGGTAATTTCCAATTAATGAAGTTATGGGTACTACAAGAACCAATCAACATTGTTACCTTTTTCTTTTTGATATGTCCTTATATATTGAGAGTTTGAGGAGTGAGAGGTGCCAATTCTAGCCAATGCATGATAATATGGTTGGAGTATTATATTCTAGTTCTATATCTTAAGACGGTTATGGTTTTTTCCCTCCCCGCAACCTATGTAGAATAATTTCCTCACACTTCACTTATTCCCCTTATTATACTTACTATCAAAATTGATACATAGTTATTTTTCTCTTCTTTCTTCGAATTCTTGAGGTTTCAATGTTGTAGGCTAAGTGAGGTGAAGAGTGGGAACATTTCCCTCTTTATAGGTACTAGTGGCAATCCTTTTAGGAGCCATATTTTTGCTTCAAGTTTTATTTCCAAACTAAAATAATTCTCCAAGTATTTAGGTTTGAAGATACATTTCGTATGTTGAATGATCCCCTTTAAAGTTCTCATAAATAGATCAAACAAATTATCCTCTGAAATTTTCTTCATTCTAACAACTTTTGAAAGTGTTTAATGTGATTTAGAATTGGACCTCTTTGCCCAATATTTATAAATTGGATAAAGAATGAATTGATCTATATATCCCCATAATTCTCTATTAATTCATTTGTAAATACAAACAAATATACAATAGAGTCCTTTTTATGGTCACAAAGCCATTTGTAACACACACATTGATTAGGTTCTAAATACAAGGATGAAATAGTTTCCTTCTATACAATTAGCACTTGATGTGGATCGAAGAATTTATCCATATATAATATCCATGTCATTGGAACATTACCATCAAACTTTCTCATATCAATTTAGGGAATGAAATAGTTCCTCGGTCCTAAGTTGAACCCATGATGATGTGGATCATGGAATGATGAATGATCAAGTGTTGGGGACTCCAACCTCGTGTTCTACAATTATTTTTCATTTTTGGCAAATATGTGAGTAGGAATTGACCCTTTTGTTCTCCTTATCTGACGTAGACAAGATCTAGGTCGGTCTACGTATCAGTGTTACACAACGGAAACGATACAAATGCAACAAACATGACAGCCAATAATTATGGAAGTTGTTAATTAAAGAGGAAAATTTTGGAAGTTCTTCATAATGCGCCACTAGCTAGCGATCCTAGTTACTTGAAGACATACAAGAAGGTGAGAGAGAGGTTTTAATGGAAGGGCCTCAAGGGGGATATATTGAAGCATGTGAGGGAATGCCTTGCATGCCAACAAAATAAGGTGGAGCATGTACTTTCAGCATGTGTAAGATTACACCAACACCTTTCATACCTTGCGCACAAAGTTGGGTATCAAGGACTTCGAGCGACACCTAGTACTGAAATATCGTAGTGGCCTACACCAGTACATACGAACAGAGATGGAATTCCTGGACATCTCTTCACTTGGATCTGCCTATTGTTATGCTGTCAAAATTGACCAAAATTTCAGCAAAAGAACAAGTGAAACTTTGGACATGCGCAGAAGAAGGGAAAAGGAAACTCTGTCTCATAAAACACGGACAACCATCCCCAACAACATGCGAACAAAGGTAACAAAAATATAAAGAAGGAAACCAAGGAGGTGCGAGCTCCACAAAATCCCTTGGAATAACACTGATGAATGTCACTCAAAACAGTCATTGGTGGCTGAGATCAAAGCTTAAGAATCAGATCCCAGTTCTGATTCTAATTCAGAGCCTAATGTCACAGTTGCAGACAAAGGGAAGCGGATCATTGATGCAGAACCCAGTGTCACCATTACTACCACACAGATTCAACCAAAGGAACTTGAAACCGTTGCTACCTTATAGATTCAACCGGAGGAACCTGAAGAGTTGGAGGAAGAGGAGCGCCTCTTCCACTCACAGATGTGGGTGAAGGGAATTCCCCTACATTTTGTTGTGGACAGCAGCAGCCAAAATAAACTAATCTCAATAGAAGTCATCAAGAGATTGGAGCTACCAATAACACCACACCCGCAACCATACACCATTGGTTGGCTAAGCCAAGGATGAGGTATCCGCGTTAGTCATCAATGTTTCCTACCATACATCATCAAGCCCTTCAAAGATGAGGTATTGTGTGATGTGGCCCCACTTGAAGTATGTGATGTTATTTTACGACAACCATATATGTGGAAGTGTCATGCTCTATATGAATCACAACCTCGTAGTGTCATTGTCACTTTGGGAGGACAACTCTATCGAATACCAAAGATAGTTGCACCTACCCCAACCAAGCAGTGCAGGAAAATTCTCCCACACTGGGATATTTTTCCTATTCACAATTTCCACTGAAGGAGAACATCAAATCGCAGAGACATCCACAACCTTTGCACATGATCCCTCTACTCAACAAAAAAAAGAAGAACACAAATTCATTACAGCATCATCTATCTAGGTACCTCTACAGTGCAAGGCCACGCATTCAAGGTCCTCCTCTATAAAGAAACCATTTGCACTAGTGCAGACCAAGGATAACATGAAAACCAAAATTGCTGAGCAGCTCCAACGCATCCATCAACAACAATTACAACCCTCTGAAGATGTCAAAGTAAGGCAGCCTTTTCACTTCAGCAAATTTCTCACCAGGAGATCAACTCAACACACAAATTGAAATATGATAAGGGATTTGATGCAATGGAGACCATTTCTTCCTAAGGGGGGAGGAATGATCCAGATGGATATCAATCGCCACACACCTATTCCACTAACTCAAAATAGTTTCCCATTTTGGCAATTTTCTAGTAATTTTTCTACGGTTTTTCAGGTCCCAAACTTCCGAGGCCGTTTTGATGCCCTAAACGGATATTGTTTGGTGATTTAGCTTAGTTTGGAAGTTGTAAATATCGGATAGACCTTTCCAACGGGCTATCGATCTCCCCAAATGAAGATCGTATGAAAATGTTATGACCCCGGGAAGTTGACTATTTAACTAACCACCTTCGGGGCGCAAACTTTATGACAGTTCATCTTCTAGGGTTAGGTTTTTGGATGTTTTGGATTCCTTCCCTCATGCTTATGACAAATAGGCCCTTTTTTCCTCTTTTTGTATTCAGCTTGGCACAAATGAGCATAGTGGCCACATCTCTTCTCAGAGATAGCTAACACCATTCTAGTTGTCGTATTTTACAGTCTATTCTATTTCCGCTATTTAATAGAATATGTGTTTATTGTATCGTTGTGTTCTTTGCAATATATCTATGTATATGATTATGTATATGCTATTTTATTTTGTTCCCACATAAATCCGGATCAGTGGTATCAGATCAATCTAGTCTTTGATTGTTTCTTAGTGCATGTCCCCGACGAGGCCAAGATATAGAGAGTTGGGTCTTGAACTAGTTTCACTTGGGGAAGATCACTCTCGCCATTCCAAACGGCCTCCCATGGTGGAAGAAAAGAGAGACGACGAATCAGGAGATCATATCAATTTGTTGCTCGAGGAATCCCTTGCACGACAGACGAATGAGATGATGGATAATTTTTCGCAGATCCTTTGACGCATGCCAACAACAGAAAATACACCTTCAACGAGCAGCCATTTTGGAGATGCGAATCCCTTCAAGGTACAAGTTAACTTTGATATCCCTTTATTTGAAGGCCAGATCGATGCTGATGCCCTAGATAAATGGTTGAATCTACTATAAGGGTATTTCTGTGTCCATAATTTTTCTGACATGGAAAATCTCACCCTTGCACTCCTCAAGGTTGCCCCCCATGTCAAAAATTGGTGGGAAACTTATTGTGAGAAAAACCCATCAGATGAGTCTAGATTGTTTGAGGCCAATCCCACTTGGGCCTCTTTTATAGATGTCGTTAACGAACAATAATACCCTATGGGAAACTATGATGACCAGTACACAAAATGGACCATTCTGCATCAAGAGAGGAACCAAACGGTGTCACGGCACACCAACAACTTTCATACCTTGCACACAAAGTTGGGTATCAAGGACTCCAAGCGGCACCTAGTACTGAAATATCGTAGTGGCCTAAACCGGTGCATATGAACAAAGATGGAATTCTTGGAAATATCTTCACTTGGATCACCCTATTGGTATGCTTTCCAAATTGAGCAGAAATTTCGGCAAAAGAACAAGCGCGACTTCGGACCTGCTCAGAAGCAGGGAAAAGGAAACTCTGACTCGTAGAACATGGACAACCAGTACCAACCACAAGCGAAGAAATGTAACAGAAAGACAAAGAAGGTCACCGGGAAGTGGTACGAGCTCCACAAAATCCCCTGGCACAACACTGATGAATGTCGCTCAAAACAGTCATTGGTGACTGAGATCAAAGCTTTAGAATCAAATCCCATTTCTGATTCTGATTCAGAGCCTAATGTCACAGTTGCAGACAAAGGGAAGCAGATCATTGATGCAGAACCCAATGCCATTGTTGCTGCCACACAGATTCAACCAAAGGAACCTAAAGAGTTGGAGGAAGAGGAGCATCTCTTCCACTCACAGATGTGGGTGAAGGGAATTCCCCTACATTTTATTGTGGACATCGGTAGCCAAAAGAACTTGATCTCAACATAAGTCATCAAGAGATTGGAGCTACCAATAACACCACACACGCAACCATACACCATTGGTTGGCTAAATCAAGGATGAGGTATCCACGTTAGTAATCAATGCCGCCTACCATACGACATCAAGCCCTTCAAAGATGAGGTATTGTGTGATGTGGCCCCACTTGAAGTATGTGATTTTATTTTACGACAGTCGTATATGTGGAAGCGACATGTTGTATATGAATCACGATCTCGTAGTGTCATTTTCACTTTGGGAGGATAACTCTATCGGATACCAGAGATAGTTTCAACTACCCCAACCAAGCAGTGCAGGAAGATAATCTCCCACACTAGGAAATTTTCCCTATTCACAATTTCCACTGAAGGAGAACATCATATCGCAGACATTAGTAGATTTCAACCCAAAATCCGACGAGCAAATCCGACAACCTCTGACAAAATGGACTGTGTCGTCGGACTTTTCTTTCAAAATTACTTTTTTTGTTTTTTTTTATAAATTTTGAAAGGCATCCGTTGGATATCCGACGTAATTTTGAATATCCGACAAAGCTCGTAGGATATCCTACGGCTCTGCAAATATTCGACACCTGTTCGGGTATCCAACGCTTTGGATGTCGGATAACCGACGTCATTTCGAACCTGAGGAAGACGGATATACGACGAATTTTTCCCAACAGTAACTAGATTATTGTCGTTTGACTTTTTAACTTTTAAAATTTATAAATATCTAACCATTCCGACATGTTTGCTATACTAGCGACGGTTTGCGGATGTGTTTTTTTGTTCGGCGGACTGTTTTTCGTTGTTTTTGTTATTCAAGTGAGCAAAGTACTGTGGAGCTTCATTTTCTAAATTCGATAATCTTCATTTAAGCTCTTTACGAGAAAATGTCAACTACGAATATTCCTGATCCAAACGAACAAAATTGACAATTGCTTGCTAGATTGTGGGAAGGAGTTGAAAGAAGGGGTGATGGTAAATTCTATTGTCCATGTAATCAATGCAGGGACTTTAAGAGGAGAAGAATTTTGATCACAACAGCCACAAAACATTGTAGGGAGCATGGGAATGCCGAGGGGGGACATGAATACCATCCATTTGTAAGTTTTGCATTATATATTTTTTTTTGTTTATTGCTTTTGTAAATTTATGTATTATTATAATATTTCTTATTTTTGACAAACAATACAATTGGTCATTGTTCTTTTCATCCCAACAATACAAAATTTGTTAAATTTTTAAATTTTGCATTTGAATTTCTTATATTAACTTGTATCTATTGATTGTTTCATGTATTTATAAAGGAAAGACATCCTACGACATATCGTCCGGATCAGCAAGTGCTTCCAGAACAAGTACCAGAGGAGCATGGAGCTATGAATATTAATGGAGAACAAGTTAATGATAACATTGAAGAAGATGATGATACTAATAACATACTTGAAGATGATGTTACAAATACTTTGATCCATGATTCATTTAATGTTGGAATGGATGATGATGATCATCATGATGATGATCATGAAAATGATGAACATTTTGATGATATTCATGATACACCTCTTCTTGACAAGGCATACAAACCCCTTTATGATGGCTCCAAGACAAATCTTCTCTCTGCTATATTATTCATAATGAACTTGAAGGTTATGAATGGTCTTTCAAACATATTAGTCACACGGATGTTAAGGTATGTAATATATTCCATCACAAAATATATATGATTGTCATGTATTTTATTGTTAATTCATATATAAGTCAAATTACTACGGATGAAATTTCTTTCATTAATATTATTTCTATATTATATTAACTAGATTTTGTTGATGTATATGTAACTTCGGAATGTATTTCACATATATGTATATTGTATTCCTATAGAGATGGTATTATTCCTCTATAAGGAAGTGTCGTCATTTATATTGTAAGTGTCGTAACTTATACTTGATGGGTTATTAGACCACCTTATTTGGGGTCGGCCCTATATAAGTCATGTGGGTCAAAGGGTTATTAGACCACCCTATTGGGGGTCAGCCATGTGGGTCAAAGGGTTATTAGACCACCCTATTGGGGGTCGGCCCACTCAGCATTATGTTATGTGGTTAAGTTCGAGCCTACATGAGTTAGGTAAAAAGGCAAGTCAAGTCAAGTATAAATAGAGTGCGGGAGGCACTCTATTTGCTCACTCACTACTCACACATGCACTCAAGGAGGAGTGGCGCACTTATGGAGGAGGAGGATCTGCTGCTAGGTTATGGCTATCTCTCTTGGTTGGTTGTATCATTGCTCTATCTATCTCTGAGGAAGTTATTGGGGTTTTTCACCTTTATGGTTTTCCCCAAGTAAATCTTTGTGTCTCTTGTGTGCTTGCATTATTGTCTCCATGATTGATATGCTGTAGATATGCTGTACATGTTGTTCTCTTAGTTAAGATCCTAGATCAGATTGAAGTAAATTCTGAAAATTTAACAGATTTTTATTTTTATTTGTTGTAGCATGATAGGTGAATATTTGTTACCACCGTGAAATATTTTGCCTCGCACATATCGATATTTATCTACCATCATGAAAGAAATTGGAATGCAATATGAAGCAATTCATGCATGCCCCGATGATCATGTTATTTATTACAACCAGCATGAATTTGCAACAGAATGTCCTGAATGTCATATCAGTAGATATCGCACAGATCAAGTAACTAAAAAGGTGCCTCGCAAGGTTCTACGTTATATTCCCATTATTCCCCGTTTGAAACAACTGTTCAGGTGCAAAAACATAGCACAGTTTATGGATTACCATGCACGGAACAGAAGTCAAGACAACATTATTCGGATGCCTGCGGATGGGTCTGCATTTAGAGATATGGAGGAAAAATGGCCTCACTTTAAAGACGAACCTCGTAATCTTAGGATTTCTTTGGCAGCAAATGGTGTCAATCCTTTTGCAGAGATGAGATCTGTTTACTCGGTGTGGCCTATTTTTGTTATCAACAACAACATTCCTCCATGGTTGACAATAAAGAGGGAGCACATAATGTTGTCGATGATTATTCCAAGTACGAACACTGCAGTTTTTTTTGTTGTTGCAGTGGTATATTCTCATTTGTCGTTTTTTGTCTCATAATGTTATATATATATTTAAAGTTTTTCTATTGCGAAATATGGTTTATATATCTAAATGGTACGTCTCATAATCAGAATATTTATTTTATATGTTCAAATCAATCAGGTAAGTACCAAGTCAAAGATATGAATGTATATATCGAACCTCTTATTGACGAGCCACTGAAGTTATGGAATGGCATCACTATGTATGACTTATCTAGACCAATACGACAAAGGCAATTCCAATTCCATGCAATGCTTGTATGGACAATACATGATGCCCCAGGGTTAACCCATTTCTGTGGTATGTAATTATAAGTTTCACTTTAGTTGCATTTAATTTTACAAACTACTAGTTAATATAATACGCATGCATGTTTTTCTAAATAAATATCCAGTCATTTTTATATAATTATAATAGACAATATTGATATTCCATCTTTTTATTTAGGTCTTCAGACAAAGGGGAAATTTGCATGTCCAATTTGTGGTCCTAAGATCAAATCTCGTCATTCAAAAAGCTTAGGAAAGGAGGTGTTTGATGAGTATAGGCACTTCCTCTCCAAGAATCACAGGTATTGAACTACCGAAAAACATATTTTCAATGGCAAGCAAGAGACTGCATTAAAACCAAAGAGAATGACACCTCAGCTATGGAAATTGCAATGTAATAGAAATCGTCAAGGTATGTATAATCAATCATTGTATATATATGATGATATTGTATTTTATTATATTATGTGATGTTTACTATAATTGACATTGATTTAATATTTAATTTCATCATTGTTGTTCATGTGATCATCATGAAGGCATTAATGGGTTTCCACGAGGAATGAAAAGTTATCCTAGACAATTTAGTAGGTTGCCCTACTATGAGCACCTACAAATTGCTCATCTATTTGATACAATGCATATCGAAAAGAATGTGACTGAAACATTATGGTGAATATTGGGAGGAAGGAGTGACAAAGAAAAAATTGTCAAAATTTGCAAAGACATTCAAGATAACAACCATGCAATGAAAGACGTCATTCAATTTCATAGCAACGGAGAGAAAATTAATATAAACTCACTTCCATGGATGTTAACGGACCAGCAAAGTAATGTTGTAAAAGAAGTCATTCGAAAAATTAAATTTCACACCGTATTTTGTGCGAACATGAAGAATATCATAACAAAGAAAGGTGATTTCACGAGGGTGAAAACACATGATTGGCATGTCTTCATGAAGGTAATAATTAATATGGTATGCATTTAATAATTATTTTTTTTCTTTTTCTAGTACTCTTATTCGATATACTGAAACTATTTGTATATTATTGTTACAGTATGTTCTACCTCTCTCTATCCCGAACAACTTCGACAACAATGTCAAGCAAATAATATATAGTCTCGGGAAATACATGAGGTAAGTGGTGATTTTTCCATGTGCTTACTGTTTGTTTAATTCAACATAGAACTTATTCTTAATTTGATTTTCATTATCTACATCATGTTACGTAATATGACTTTTTTTCTTTAATCTCTTGATTGGGTTGTCATGTCACTTGTAGATGGCTGTCATCTAAAGAATTCCATAAAGAAGACATAAAGTATTGGAGGAGAGAAATTCCTCGTCTCATGTGTGAAATGCAGAAGCATCTACCTTCAGCATTTTTCAATGCACAAGAACACTACCTCATACACCAAGTTGAGGAGATTGAACTGTGTGGACCTGCACACTCAAGGTCCATGTGGATGGTTGAGAGGCACTTGAAATTTATGAAGGGTTTGGTCAGACAACGAGCATATGCTGAGGGTTCTATGATGGAAGGATATATGGTATACCAAAACATGATGTACATTAGTGAATATCTTCCTATATTGGCGTCAAAGCTCAATTTATGTCGCATTTGTGATCCAGACTCCAAAAAATATTTTGAAGGGGAGTACCCGAAGGGGAAAGGTAGATCGAGGAAGGTGAAAGGTAATATAACACATTTCACTGGTGATTTTTATGTTTATATATCATACATATATATTCTATTTTTTTATTTAGTATTTTGCATCATTTTATACTGTAATTATATACTTTTTAAAGTGACTAATATACATTTTCATTGAATTTTAATTTTATTGTCATCAAACAGTTGGTCGAGAGTGGGATGCGATTCATTTATACATCGCAAACAATCCTAACTGGATGAAGGTATGGATCGAAAAATGTGAACAATCTAGTCATGGAATATCATGGGAAGGTGTGGCTTCATTGGTTAAAGCTGCACATCGCAATGGAGACACCAATCTAACACAAAGGGAAATCGATTTAGCAAGAGGTTTAAAAGATAAGCAGGTAAGCATATTAATCAACGACACTATTTTTTTTTATTATAAATATTGTCATTCTACGTCACGCTTGTTATTTTCCTTTGATGGCATTATAATAAACATGCACTACTTTATCATAAATATGGTGTCATTATGTAATCTTTTCCTGTATGGCTTTTTGTACTAGGTAAAACACCATAAGGCTATGTGGTGCAATGGATGTAGATATCGCATCAAAAAGTTGGATGAAACAAAGAAAACATCTAATTGTGGGATATCTGTAGTCTTTGAGGTGACCAATGTTTCTTCTAGAAGTGACATACATCCAGAACTATCTGAAAATCGATATTATGGGTATCTGGAAGACATTTCTCAGTGTGACTTTAACTCCTTCAAGGTATTTCTGTTCGTTGTCAAATGGTACAGGTGTTGATTGAATCAACGTGATCCTGATAGAACAATTATTAAACATGATAATGGTTTTACCATGGTAAATACAAGGTTATTTGAGCCAGGAACGGAGCCCTATGTTCTTCCAACCCAATGTGAACAGGTATTTTACTCCGAGGTTCCAGGTAGAGCGGGTTGGTCATTTGCTGTGAGACACGATCCAAGGGGAAGGCCGGTAAAGTATAACGTAGATGAAGGTCGTAATGAAGATGTTCTCGAAGAAGAAGATGCCGTTGAAGATGATCATGATCAACATGAGTACTTAGATGATATTCCTGTTCCAGAAGAAGATGTCGAAGAACTTCTTGAATCAGATCATGACGTATATTCAGACAATGTCCATGAAGATGATATCGACGATGACATGATGATCAATGTAACTAACATCGACGACGATGATGATATGGCCAATCCTTACAGTGTTGAATCTGGATCATCGGATGATAGTACAGACAATCAATACTCAGATGAAGAAGATGATGAAGACCATTTAAGTCTATGATCAGGTATGCATTACTAATAATAAATTATTAATTGTTTCTTAGCTAATTTCCATTTTCCTATATGTTAAAATTAGAAACCTTTCTTGTTACTTAATATGAATGAGAAAAGACATTTAATTTTTTTGTACATAGATATTATTTTCGGGCTATATTGGGGAATTGAGAGTGATGAGAGGGGGGGGGAGGGGCCATAAGAGCTTCCACTTTCACGTGGTTGGCCCTGTTTAGTAGAGAATATTAAACAATTCTTGAAACAGAGAGAAGCTTATAATTAAGGAAATGCAGTACAATTATCATGCTACCCCAAATGGCATACTGCTTGATCATCAATATCATCTTTATCATGATCACCATCTTCATCATGATCACCGGGATCATCATCATCGTCGTCGTCATCATCATCATCATCTTCTTCATCATCGTCATCATCATCATCTTCATGATGATCATCATCATCATCTTCATGATTGTGATCATCATCATCTTCATCATTGTCGTTGTCATCACCACCAACATCATCATCATCATCATCATCATCCCCATCTTGATCATCATCATCGTCATCATCATGATCATCGTAATCATCTTTGTCTTCATCATCATTCTCGTTGTCATCACCACCAACATCATCGTCATCATCATCATCATCACCATCATCTTCATCATCGTCATCATCATCGTCGTCGTCATCACATTCATCATGACCAACATCATCACCATCATCATCGTCGTCGTCATCATCATCGTCATCATCATCATAATGACAAAAAACACATTCTTCATCATCTTAGATAGAAATTCTTCATCATCTTCTTCATCATCATCATCATGATCATCTTCATGATCGTCATCATCATCATCATCTTCATCATTGTCGTTGTCATCACCACCAACCCTGTACTCATCATCATCCTCATCCCCATCTTGATCATCATCGTCGTCATCATCATGATCATGATCGTAATCATCTTCGTCTTCATCATCATTGTCGTTGTCATCACAACCAACATCATCGTCGTCATCATCATCATCACCATCATCTTCATCATCGTCTTCATCATCATTGTCGTTGTCATTACCACCAACATCATCGTCGTCATCATCATCATCGTCGTCATCATCGTCGTCGTCATCATCATAATGACAAAAAACACATTCTTCATCATCTTAGATAGACATTCTTCATCATCGTCTTCATCATCATCTTATTCATCATCGTCATCATCATCATATTCATCATCATCATCATCATCATCATCTTCATCATTATCGTTGTCATCACCACCAACCTTGTACTCATCATCATCATCGTCCCCATCTTGATCATCATCATCGTCGTCATCATGATCATCGTAATCATCTTCGTCTTCATCATCATTGTCGTTGTCATCACGGCCACCAACATCATCGTCATCATCATCATCATCACCATCATCTTCATCATCGTCTTCATCATCATTGTCATTGTCATCACCACCAACATCATCGTCATCGTCATTGTCATCGTCATCATCATCATCATCATCTTCATCGTCATCGTGCAACTTATGCCCACTTGGTAATTTGATTGAACACCTTGTAATTATGTGCTCATAAATGATAAATGATATTGGAAAGTCACTCCTTTCATAATTCATCTTTATGAGTGAGTGTGACGAAAGAGAGTGGCATAACTTATTCATGTGTTTTTAATCACTAGATAGTTCTTTATGGGTGAGTGTGACAAAAGAGAGCGGCATAACTTATTCATGTGTTTTTAATCACTAGCTTAGTTTAATTCAACATTGTGTAATCTTTCTGCTAATAAATGACATTGGAAAATCACTCCTTCCACCTACAGTGAGTGTGACAAAAGGGAGTGATTAGATATTGCAGATGCATAACTTAGATTTGTTTTTTAATCATTAAATATAGTTTAATTTAACATCTTGTATTCTCATGCTCATAAATGATATTGGGCATTCACTCCTTTTATCATAGAGGTAAAAATAATAATCAAAGTTTGGATTAATTTGTTTAAGGATGGAGCGGTAGCAATAGTTGTCTTGATTTCTCAACCTTAGTTTATAAAATCATGCATCCTTCTTAATCATCTTTTATAAGGGTTTGAGGATTTCAATGAAGTCAAAGCCAGAACACCTTATGAAATTGATCATCCCAAAGAATGATTACATCAATGCCTTGTTGCGTGGCAATGGGATAGAATGTTATAGGTTTTATTCTTTTTGAATATACCAATATCATGTATTTTGATATGATATGCCCAAGTAATTTTCCTTATGCAATAATGAAAATGGTTTTATTGGGATGTAGTGCGATCCCATATTTTCTACATCTATTAAAAATAGCTTTAATTTCAATATTGTCCATTTAGACAAGTACATTTTGATTTATAAGGCCTATGAAAGCTATATCCATTACACATGAATTGCTCCATTTGTTGTTGAAAGCAATTTTCGATCTATCTTCATTTGAGACGAGAACTGGATTAGATCCCAAAAATACATCCTAGAGTGAGCATTTCAGATCTCATTACAAGTTTCAAAATTGACTCCATAGGTGGAACTCGATAATTATATTTCTCTTATGCTTACTTAAGGTTTCTAAAATTGACATAAGGCCTATTTTCACCACTCTTGTTCCTTAACATGTACAAGGTTTTCAATTCATGGCTAATGGTGCATTGGAAACATAATGTTTGCATCTAGCAACTTCTTCAACTGATCCTTTTGCATCAACGGTTCTAATGATGGATGAACCTTTCACATATTTTATTGAAAAGGATTAGTTGTTTTCTTCAATGGTATCACCTATTGAATAATTATTGTGTCATACACCTTCAAGTCCTGGTATGTCTAAGAAAATACATCTCTATACAAGTAAAATAGCTTGATATAAGATATTCTTTTAACCTCTAAACAAAAATAACCTAGATCAATTATATTTCATGGTTAAATTTTTAATTATTTGTGTTATTGTTTGTATTATTTGTTGTATTTTTTTGAATTTAATATATAAATATTATATAAAAAATGATAAATAAATAAATATATATATATATATATATAGTATTGAATAAAAAAATTACAAAAACTAAATCAAATAATAATAAAAAATAACAAAAAACAAACATTACATAATAAAAAAAACAAAATATAATAAATATATAAAAAAAAATCACTATATAATAGATATTATATAAAAAAAGATATAAAAAAAAAATAATATATATATATATATATATATATTGTATTGAATAAAAAAATTACAAAAACTAAATCAAATAATAACAAAAAAACAAACATTACATAAAAAAAAAAAAAAAAAATATATATATATATATATATATATATATATATATATATATATATATATAAAATATATATAAAAAAATCACTATATAATAGACATATATAAAAAAATAAAAAATACATTGCAAATTAAAAACTTACCTCCCGCGATGTGTGTTGTTGATACCTCCCGCGACAGGTTTTTCCCTAAACCCTTTCTGCTACCTCCCCGCGTGACCGTTCTTCTGCAGACCATGTCTGCTACCTCCTGCGGTGACCTTTCTGTGACCTTTGTTGAGCTGTGAGAAGAGGATATTCACCCTGCACATGCAAATTTGGATTGTGGTTCCCTGCATTTGAGTCCGGTACTGAGCTGTTAGCAGAGGATATTGAGCCTATTCCTGGAAATTGGGATTGTGGCCGTGCATTTGAGACTAAGCCAGAGTGGAGCAACTCCGAGAAGAAGCAATGGCGCCTCCCAAATCGGTGAGTACGATGCCCTAATTTTTATGGGGTCCAATCCAGAGTTTAAATCTCTAATTTGGTATTGTAATTTTGTTTTTCTTGTGTGTGAATCAGAACCCCCGTGATGGCACTTATGTGGCCGTACCCTTCTATTATGATCTCCTCCATTGAATGCAGAACTTACCCTTTGAGAAAGGTCCAAAGAGCTCACAAGATTAGGAACCCTCACCTCTTTTTCATTTCCCATGGAATCTATTATGCTTCTCATCAGCCGGAAAGATGGTTGAAAATGTAGATGCTACAAATTTGGAAGCAAGACTGACAATTCATTTTTCCTAGTTCGAAACTATTGAATTAATGAAATCGTAGTATTAATGTTGAAACTATGGCTCTATTGATGAATTAATGTTTCTCCATTATTCATGTGGATTGTATCTTTTCCCTGAGTGTTTGAGACAAATAGGATCAACAAAAATGTTTCATTAGGTGGTCCCCGGTTGTTCTATGTAGATTGAAAATGTGCAGAGATTATCATTGTTAGCCTATGCAGAGATGGTAAAGCATCAGTGACAGAAACACTGCTTTTAAGTTACCTTGAGTTTACCTCCATAATAAGTGCTAAGACTTTACATTTGAAAGATAAGATTTTGGTGATAACAACACCCATAGCTTCAATGCCACGGTATTTTTGACTTATGGGAAATTTACTACATACAGCTAGCTATTTAAGTTTATGTAGGTTGACTTATCCACATGCTGGTATGTTTATGTTTAGCCTAACATACCATCAAATGTTTATGTTTAGCCTAATATATCATCAAATTATTTTGTGTTAAGACTTTCTAAGTTTGTTATAAATAAATTTAACTTCTTCTTATAATACAACAAATAACAATGTGCACTTTTATTGTTATTTTCTTTGTTATGTCAAACTCATATATGATACTCTGTGCAGATTCTAAGCTTCACATACTGGTCATGCACATTGTGTTCACATGTTTTATGTTGTAGAGTTGGCATGTGGGGTTTGTGTGTGAAGGAGGAGACACAAGTTCAAAATGATTAGCTTGTGTTTACAAAATTTCTACATTTGTCATTTTTCACAGTAAAGAAACTTTGCATTTTGCATGTAAAAGAAATTTGTATTTTTAGGATTTTGGCATTTTTATTTCAATTGATTGTATTTTAGAAGTTATTGGCATAGGTTTTGTCATAAATTCTTATTGGAGTCTCCATGTTTTGTCATGTTTGAACTGTGGTGAAGAGCATTCTGCTCTCTTTCTAATAAGAGGTTGCATGTCACCCTAATCATCTTAATTTACTTCTTTGAGATTGTTGTTTTTCTCATGGGATTAATAAATATTTGTTGATTTCTCACTTGTACCTAGGTAGCTATCATGGCCTTGTTAGCCAATACTCATATGGGAGATTGGATAGTAGCACTCCTATTCTATGCCAAAGAACCCCTCTCTCATCTTTGGAATGAAGTAAATAGGAGGAGATCTAGCCCAGGGATAGCTAGAAGGCCAAGTGTCCCCAACCCTTTAGCTCCTCTTTGTCTTTTCTCCCCTTCATACATATAAGGAGGAATTTTTCCTTTTATATTATTTAATACATGAGAGAAATGTTTTCCTACATGTGACTTCTATTCAACAAGTGAATGAGATAAATATCTCATTCTAACATTGGAGTGTTTTCTTTATGCAAGGCTAGACACCATTAGCAATGACATTCCTCTTTGTCTTTTCTCCTTGTCATACATTTAAGGAGCAATTTTTCCTTTTATATTATTTAATACATGACATAAATGTTTTCCTACATGTCACTTATATTCGATGAGTGAATGAGATAAATATCTCATTCTAACATTGGAGTGTTTTCTTTATGCAAGGCTAGAAACCATTAGCAATGACATGGGGTCCTTCATGCCACCACTATATCTTTTTCCTTGTTCTTAACTCAACATAGCCTTTCCAATCTTTGTTGAGTCTGCTCCCAAAGCCATTTTTATTGGGATCCAATTTCAAATCAAACTTCCCCATTGGGAGGTTTTTGGTTCCCAAAAGTTTCCAAGGATAGATGAGGGAACTTGCTTTTAGTATGGTTCTTCTCATATAATTTCACTTTTCTTAGAGTCTATCCTTTGAGGCCAATTTTCCATAGTTCTTTTCATTCTCTACAGGTTACCTATTCTTTATGTTGCAACACTATGTCTTCTTTCAACTTCACAAGTGTGTGAGGGGCAAGGTCTTCCAAAATTGGAAGAATTTGTTGATCATCATCTCCATCTAACATGGATGGCTCGAACAACTTCAATTACTCCACGTTCACCACAAAACTCATCTGCATATACGAAGGAAGCCTCAACACAAAAGTATTCTCATTTATCTGTTCAACAATGTCAAATGGTCAATATCTAAGAGGCTTGGGCCTCTTTGTTGGTCCTTGCAATCTTCCTTGCATAGGTGAAGCTATACCTTATCTCCAACATGGAACTTATACTATTCCTCATGTTGGTCATGTATGGCCTTGTGTTATTCGTTGGATTTTCTCAAGCTATTCCTATACCTTCATATCTATTTGTGTGATATTGTTCATAAACATGCTTTCCTTCTTGTCATCTCCTTGTAAATTTGTCTCAGAAAGCTAATTTATAAATTAAAACTATCACACGTGTCCACCATAGATAGCAATTCTAATTAAACTTTTGGTCTTGCTATAAGTAGTGTGTATGTCATTTCATCATTTAAACTGTTGTCTGCATGCACAACATACCGACAAATGCTACTTAAAGTCCATGTATAACTGGGGAAAATATGTAGTTGGCTCCAACTGTGACCTCCGCCTGTGCAATTATTGAAGAATGTTATAAGTGTTCCTAGAGAATTATGAACATGGATATGTACAATTCCTTATATTTATTATCACTTTGTTTTATGTGATGAATTCATTTGCATGACTTGAGTATATGATCTGAAGCTCTCCTTCAGGTCCCATGAATGAACTTGAACACTTGTTGGATTCATTTAATTTGAAAGAGTAGTTATAGTTTGAAAGAACTCTCTCCTTACCTTAGCTAGCATTCATTGAAAGGAAAGGCTTATTTTATTCATATGCATTTGCATGGTTTGAGTCAGTCATCACACCACGAGTTTCACTTCCATCACCCGACTGAGTAATACAACCATTAAAATTTAACTCGTTAACTCAACACACTTTAACCTCGCTTGAGGATAAAAAGAATTTGTTAGTTAGGTAGGACACTGGGGATAGGCATCCAAATAATTCCCCCTTGTCATTTTTCATCTGAGACATAGTCATTGTCTTTAGGGAACTAAAATCCTCTAGTATTTATTGACACAGTCACGACCAGTTTGTGGAGGGGCCTCCTATTGTTTCAGGGGTTAAACTGCCGCGAGATCGAGAACCAGACAGACTCTGTGGAATGTCGCACTCCACTTAGACCTAAGGCAACATCGATCATTGCCTTCCCAGCCACCATTCTGGTGATACAAGGGTGATAAGGCAGAAGTGCCGAAAAAAATTTTCGACGTGTCATGAACGAGGTAGCTTAGTGACTTTTGTACTAGGACTCTTCTACCTAGGATCCCTTTCGGTAGAGGGATATCCTTCAAATTCGGTCTCTCACTTCATATTGTTCGACTTGGATTTCATCACCTTGTGAAGGATACGATTTGTCAAGGTCTCCAGCTCCTAGTTAGGAAGTTTGCTTGCATTATCAGCTTTTTAGAGGGTCTTTTTCTTTTTAGCGCTACTTGTTGGCATTCTGGCCACTTTTGTTTCAGCTCGCTTACTATGACATCGGTCCCAATATAGTTTTTTGAGCTTGTTTTTTTGGCCTACAAGCCTTGTCTTTTCATAGCTCCCCTTCTGCACGCTCGGTTACTTTAGGGTTTTTGAGTTCATACACAGTAGTTACCAATACTTATTTGATGATGTGTGATGTCCTCTTCTCCTAGGTCTTCGAGATGGTTGAGTTAGATGGTCTTCTGAAGGTACTGAACACCCCTTCATGGAACCACTAACACTTGACCGTAGGAGTAGTCTAGAGGACCACGTGATCACATCACCCATGTGGACTTTTTCGTTTACTGTGATGATGGTCTTTCAAGTTATATGGAACAATGGTACATTTGAGAGAGAGATGAATGGTTGTACCCCACCTTGGTCGATTGTCTTATCGTCCTTTCATTTTGTCGATAATATTTTTGTGGTACCTTGCCTTTTACCTTTTGGGTGTTTTACTGATATTGGGATATCATTTGATTTGTACCACCTTTTATGTTTTAGGTCTTGTGGGTACTATGGTAGTTTGTCCACATTTGAGGTACACCCACTTTCTCCAAATTGTTATGTGTCTTTATACCCACTTCGTACCACCCTCCTGACCTTAGTTTGGAAGATTGCATGCTATCATACCTTTTGGTGGTACTATTTGAGTTTCAAGAGGTAGTTACAAGGATCTATTGCATATATGAGGTAGTTACAAGGAGATATTGCATATATTGATTTGGACTGCCTTTTATGTTTTTGGTCTTGTGGTTATAACTATGATAGTTTGTCCACGTTTGAGGTAATGTACACCCCCTTAGTCCCAAGGGTTGTGAGTCTTTATACCCATTCTTTTTTTTTTACTTGTACCTTACTGGATACCACCCTCCTAACCTTAGTTTGGAAGATCGCATGCTATCATACCTTTTGTTGGTACTATTTGAGTTTCAAGAGGTAGTTACAAGGAGCTATTGCATATATGAGGTAGTTACAAGGAGATATTGCATATATTGATTTGGACCGCCTTTTATGTTTTTAGTCTTGTGGTTATAACTATGGTAGTTTGTCCACGTTTGAGGTAGTGTACACCCCCTTAGTCCCAAGGGTAGTGAGTCTTTATACCCTTCTTTTATTTTTTACTTGTACCTTACTGGTTGGTCTTTGTACTGAGCCTTTTTACTGTCACTGAATTTCTTTGATTGACCGTACCATAGCCCAGTCATCTCTCTCTCTCTAGTTTGTACTAGCCCTATCATAGGGTCACTTGGTTCCTAGAGTTGACTACCCTCTAAGAGGCACAGTCATTTCTGAAAGTAACTCTTCTGAGTATATTACAGGAAACGTCTACACTAAGGTAATCAAATATGTGGTAAATAGTTTTCGTTAAGTAGCCAGGACTTGTAGCATTAGAGGAGATCTTGTAACGTGTATGTGTAGTGTTTCATGTGTGCTACATGTGTGATGTAGCGTTAAATCAAATAGTAAAAAACAACTCATAAATATTGCATGACTTTCTACTCTTAAGAAAGATAAATAGGTCGTCTTCCGATCATCACTTGAATGCCTACATGTTGACAAAGGGAATGAGGATCAAGTAAAATTATAAAAGGCGATACACGTCAACTTTTAAGAGGCGCTATGCCTTGCGGTCAAATCTGAACTTTTTTCCAATGGTGCAGGTAGAACCAAACAAGTATTTGTCTGATCTGTCTTCCTCAAGTGAGGGGAGTTTAGGAAGGCTAGAGGAAAGTGAGACATCTAGTAGGTCTAGAAGAATTGTATCAATTAGATGTCAAAAAACCAAAAGAAGATTCCATAGACGCAATGAATTTTTTCATGTTCAAGGGGGGGCATGTTCCTATGGTGATGAGACAAAAGACGACGAAGAGGTGCCCTTGAGGTACAGACATTTAGTGAAACAATGGGTACCGAAGGATCTTCCTCCACCAAACACTGATTTTTGTGTGAACGAGAGGAGATATCGAATTGCACCATCGTCGATACATGGTTTCGGGTTGTTTTCCATGGATTTCATCTTGGTCGGTTACGGGACATGTACAGAATTGATGGAGTATGTTGGAACCATGTACAACTACAACGATTGGATGCGCCTTGTCCGATATACAAAAGGTATGCGTAGCTATGGATTATCAACAAACTATTTACAATTAAAAGACAAAAATCAAAATAAAGGAGGAACGTTGTACATGGACGGAAGGCCAAAGGCCACAGGGAATATTGCGGGGTTTATAAATAGTACGCAACTAGGGTCTACAATTAAGCAACCAAACTGCGAATTTGAGGGGCGTGAAGGAAACCGTGTTTTTGTAGTTGCTATTAAAACAATATCTACAGGGGACGAGTTGCTTACTAATTACCTTGTCAACCGAGTAGATACAAACAAGGTTACTATATAACATTTTACCCAACCTTTTAGTAATAAATTAAACATCATAAGAATTTTTTGTTAGTCTATTTCGTTTAAATTTCCCATATTTACTTCGTAGGCCAGTGATCGGGATAAATCCCTGCCAACAAATGTTCGGAGGAGAACTTCTTCCTCGACGGAGCAGGTATACATCTTTCTAATAGTACAAATATAATAAGAGAAAAGAGTTTTTATTTGCTTTGTTTTTCCATTATTAATAACTTGGTTTGTTTTATATAATGAAATTTATATTTGATGCAGAACGTTGATCGGGAAATACACCTGTCGAATGTTGATCAGACGACAACACCCTCGAAGCAACAGGTAGACCTGATTTGAATTGTACAATTAAAATATGTCAAAATGTTTTAGCATTATATTAATGTTTCAATGAATACTTTGGTTTCGTTTACGTAATTTTTTAGTCTATGTTTTTGATGCAGGTTGGTTCTGTAAGGTCGGCCACACCAGGGTCCGTGCAATGGGTATACATCTTTGTAATATTAAAAATATAATATGAATAATAATTTTTTTGATGTGTTTTCTCATGAATACTTTTGGAATCGTTAAGGTGACTTTCATTATGTTTTTATTATTAGGGTGTTGTTAGGGGAAACTCCCAGATATTAGCAGATCAGGGCAAGTCGCCTATGACCATTGATCCAATGAGTGGATCGCGATCCTCGAGGTCGCAGGTATAATTCATTTCAATTGTACCAATATAATACGTAGCATAATGTTAATTTTGTTATGTATTTTTCGTGTGATATACTGGTTTCATTGTGATAATGTAAACCGTGTTGTAATTTTACGAATCTATCATGATAGATGTGTTATATACATTAATATAAAATTTAGAATCTATCAGTAGAGAACTCAGTAGTGCTTTATATATGTTTGTTGCAGCCCAGTAGTGAATCATAGTATGAATCAACATCGCAAGATTTTCCGTTAGACCCTGAAGTGGCAGAGGTGCTTCATGATTGCGAAAAAATTGGTGAAGCCACACACCTGCTAAAGATGGCAGAGAAATTGTTGAATAGATATACTATGGAAATCCTTTCTCTAGTAATCCAGGTTCCGCAGACAAGCGCAATTAAAGAAAGGATTGCATTGTTGGAACATAGATCTAATAACTTGCGAGTAAGTTGAGGAATCTTGAATCATAGAATAATTCGTTTAAAACTTTATAATGTTCTCTTTTATATGATAGTATTGAACGTATAAGACGTGGTGTGTATTTATAGAATTATCAGGGACCACACAATATTGGTGAAGGTGGTGTTGGCCCCAACGAGGCTCGTGGAGAGACTTCGCATCACGACCAAACGACTCCACGTAGTTTGAATCCTTCGCCATTGTTGTCGACCGAACAGTCAGCAACACGTTCCGAAACACCATGGACCCCCGCTGTGAGCGCAACAGCCGCTACTGACCAACACACAACGGATCCTCCACAAGAAGGGGTCGACACTGAGTCCCCTATCAATTTTGATGTCGAACAAGCTACATTTCCAGGATCTTCCCGTGTCAAAAGCACGGGAACACTAGAGACAACATTTTTGGTGGACGAAGATCTCGTCCCAATAAAGATACCGACGATCCCAGGTAATTAATCATAGTTGATCAGGTTAATTGGTGTTTATAATTTCATTGTAATATACCGATAAAACATTTTTTATCAACTATTTATGATCATGGCATGATCGTTGTGCAGGAAACAATGTTTTCTATAAACATATGAATGACTTTTGCTTAGAGATCTTCGGGCCCACCATCCGATCAAGGTGGGATAGACAACCGAAACATTTAAAAGATGAACTCACTAATCGGTTGGTTGGTCTGTTCGGGGAGAAAACCTTCAGTCATGCCAATGTCTTGAAAAAGGCTTGTAAACATGTGAAGGTTGTCCAAGACCAATATAGGACACACCTCGAAAGAAACCATAGGTATGAGCGCCCACCAATTATTCCAGCAATGGAGTGGAGAGCTCTAGTGGAAGATGGAAAGGAGAAGGCTTTGAGAAGAGAAGGCAAGCTAACACCAAGCACAGGGAGGTATGAAATACTTTCTGCAATGTAATTCTAAACCTTATTATCCTTGATTTAGAACTTGGAACATTTAACGTATTTCAACACTTGCATAGGCTAGCAGACACATCAAAGGCCACAAAGGAAAGACTAGAAAAAGTAGGTCAGCACAAGCTTGGCCCTGGTGGTTATTCAAATTTGGCGGCACGGTTTGTAAGTTTCGAGAAACCAACAATGAATACAAATAATAAATTGAAAATTATTTTTCGTTTTATTGCACCGTAAAATGTTAATTAACGACGATAAGCAAATATGTAGGCCGATCGATTCAATGAAGTACCCACAGAGGAAGACATGAAGCTTGGCTTCCAGGAAGGCTTTGGAGCTATTGTTGAACGTAGAAGAAGCTTATATGGGCAGACACAGTCTTGTGGTACCAATCCATCTGGTGCACAGGTATATAGAATCTATATAGTTTAATGAAGATTTGTCGCCTGTGGAATATTTTCGTTCCAAATACTTGATGTAAAATATTGACTCTGTTTTTAACAAGAAAGTAATGATCCGATTAGTGTCGAGGAGGGACAACAACAAATCAATGATCAAGCTTCAAATCCCAGTAATGAATGTATTCATATGCTACAATTTTATGTATAGCATTGCAAATGGTGACCATTAATTGTAGTTAACCGTATTTCAACTGCAGAGCATGTAGAGGGTGAAACTGTACAAGTTGAGACTGGACAAGAACATCAACAACATGATTTGGTCACACCTGGTAAAAAAACACCTTCGTAATGAATTGTTTTAAATGAAAAAATTGTCAATACAATAGCAAAATATAACGATGTAACATTTTCACATCGCTGCAGCAAATCCGAACCCCTTGCAGCAAAATCCAGGTCTAGATCAACAACAATCAGCTAGGATATTGCAAACATCACCAAAAGTGCCTGCTAAAGAACCAAGAACAGGAAGAAAAAGTCTAGATGATGTAGATGGTCCTCTCATAGATTATATACCACTGAAGAGAAGAAAAACTTATAAAAAGAAGGATGAGAAAAACAACGACTAAATATTTTCGATAACAATATATCGTCCACTATTTTTGGTCTAAAGAATGAATGAATGGTTTAATGAATGTTCTAATGTTTTAATGATTCAATGTAGTAAACTGTTACCTTCATTGAATTTCAACGTTTATTGAATGAATGTGTTGATTGAATGATTAATGAATGGTGTATTGAATGTTATCTTTTATTGAATGAATGTGTTGATTGACTGAAACGATGGTTTAGTGAATGTTAGCATTTATTGAATGAATAATGGATGAAAGTTCATGATGAAATATGGATGAATTTGCACATATTTGTTTTTTTCAAGTACATGCATTGGGTATGGGGAATTGAAAGTGATGTGAGGGGGGGGGCATAAGAGCTTCCACCTTCACATGGTTGGCCCTGTTCAGTAGAGAATATGAAATTATTCTCGAAACAGAGAGGAGCTCAATGAATATTCTAACAACGGTGACGATTCATTCTATATTTACGTTTCCCTTAAGCTGCAATATGGCAAACTCATAGTTCACTATCAAGATTTCTTTGACCGCTAGCTTTGTCAGACAAACCTTAATGGTGAACTATAAGTTTGTCATTTGCAGTCGAAGGGAAACGTAATACCATGAATCGTTAACCGTTTCTAGGCTGAAACTGAAGACCGTGGAAACTCATTGGATGGCAGAAATTCATTAAATGGTTTGATGAATTTTCTAATGTTTTAATGATTCAGTGTAGTAAATTGTTACCTTTATTGAATTTCAGCTTTTATTGAATGAATGTGTTGACTGAATGATTAATGAATGGTTTATTGAATGGTATCTTTTATTGAATGAATGTGTTTATCAACAGAAACAATGGTTTAGTGAATGCTAGCATTTATTGAATGAATAATGGATGAAAGTTCATGATAAAATATGGATGAATTTGCACATATTTGTTTTTTTCAAGTGCATGCATTAGGTATGGGGAATTGAGAGTGATTTGAGGGGGGGGGGGCATAAGAGCTTCCACCTTCACGTGGTTGGCCCTGTTCAGTAGAGAATATGAAATTATTCTCGAAACAGAGAGGAGCTCAATGAATATTCTAACAACGGTGACGATTCATTCTATATTTACATTTCCCTTAAGCTGCAATATGGCAAACTCATAGTTCACTATCAAGATTTCTTTGACCATTAGCTTTGTCAGACAAACCTTAATAGTGAACTATGAGTTTGTCATTTGCAGTCGAAAGGAAACGTAATACCATGCATCGTCAACCGTTGCTAGGTTGAAACTGAAGATCGTGGAAACTCATTGGATGGTGGAAATTCATTGAATGGTTTAATGAATTTTCTAATGTTTTAATGATTCAGTGTAGTAAACTGTTACCTTTATTGAATTTCAGCTTTTATTGAATGAATGTGTTGACTGAATGATCATTAGTGAATGGTTTATTGAATGTTATCTTTTATTGAATGAATGTGCATGTATCGACAGAAACAATGGTTTAGTGAATGTTAGCATTTATTGAATGAATAATGGATGAAAGTTCATGATAAAATATGGATGAATTTGCACATATTTGTTTTTTTCGAGTGCATGCATTGGGTATGGGGAATTGAGAGTGATGTGAGGGGGGGGAGGGGCCATAAGAGCTTCCACCTTCACTTGGTTGGCCCTGTTCAGTAGAGAATATGAAATTATTCTCGAAATAGAGAGGATCTCAATGAATGGCTATGATGCTGGCTTTCTACAACCCAAAACTCTAACTACATGCAATCTCAAAATTAATGACTACCAACCACCTACTGGATCTTATTTAATAAAAATGAGTCTTTTACATTAAGTAACTACCCATTAACTATCTAATGAGCCTTATTCAAAGAATATGATCTCATACATGAATATACAAACTCCTCAGTATACCAAATTAGAGAAGTTAGGTAAGAGTACCTTGACAGAATGGAAGCACACTACCATATCTTTGTGACGAATATGCCACAATGTTACATAACTTCCCAGTCCTTTTATTCTGCTACGTGGAAAGCCTGTAGTCCATAAAGTAAGTTCCATAGACACTAGCACTTGAGACTTAGAGTACAGTCTTTTGTGCCACCTTAATAGGCACCCACTAGCCTGTAGGTCCACTTGAATAATGATTGACTCTGTCGCTTAATACAATGACTCTAATACAATTGCTTTATTACAATGTCTCTATTCCCTTAGGCTACTCCGTTGCTAATACAATGGGAAGAGCACCGCTACTAATACAATGGGAAGAGCATAATGGGGTTCTCAGTTATATATATATATATATATATATATATATATATATATATATATATATATATATATATATGTAATTATTCTACATATTTCCACAATAGAGATAGAATATATTGATTTCCTGCAGTATGAAAAAATTTATTTGAAAAATGCTATTTTTTTAAAATGTAATGGGTGGTCGCTTAACCGACGGCTCGGAACGTCGATTCCTTTTTTTTGTATGGCATACAATTCGCTTTACCGACGACCGTATGGTAATAGCCGACGGTTTTGCAATACGACCGATGGCTCGGAACGTTGGATTCCATTTTTATGTATGGCATACCCGTCGCTTAACCGACAACCGTACAGTAATAGCCGATGGTTTTGCAATACGACCGACGGCTCGGAACGTCGGATTCCATTTTTTTTGTATGGCATACCCGTCGCTTAACCGACGACTAAACCGATGCATAATCGATGGCGAAAGATGGTAATCCGACTACCTGTGAAGCTTGAGGAAGTCGGTTAACCGACATGTTTTCTAGTTGAATATCTGACATCTTGAACTACGTCAGATTTTAGTCGATATCCCACCGACGATAAAAAAAGACTGGAATTGTCGGATAGTCGACCATAGGTTGTAACAAATTCGTCTTTTTAGCCGTTGGATTTTGGGTCAAAAAAATTTAGTGAGAGACATCCACAACCTCTGCACATGATCCCTCTACTCAGCAGAAACAAGAAGAACACAAATTCATTGCAGCATCATCTATCCGGGTACCTCTACAGTGCAAAGCCAAGAATTCAAGGTGCTCCTCTTGAAAGAAACCATCTGCACCAATATAGACCAAGGATAACATGACAACCAAAACTATTGAATAGCTCTAGCGCATCTATCAACAACAATTATAACCCTTTGAAGATGTCAAAGTAAGGCATCCTTTTCACTTCAGCAAATGTCGCATCCTTTTCGATATATGATAATGGATTTGACGTAATGGAGATGATTGCTTCCTAAGGGGGAGGAATGATCCATATGGATATCGATGGCCACCCACCTATTCCACTGGCTCAAAACAGTTTCCCATTTTGGCAATTTTCTAGTAATTTTTCTACGGTTTTTCAGGTTCCAAACTTTCGTGGCCGTTTTGGCCACTTTTGGCCACTTTTTGTATTCAGCTTGGAACGAATGAGCATAGTGGCCACATCTCTTCTCAGAGATAGCTACCACCATTCTAGCTGTTGTATTTTATAGTCTTTTCTATTTTCTCTATTTACTAGAACGTGTTTACTATATCGTTGTGTTCTTTGCAATATATCTCTGTATATGATTTTGTATATGCTCTTTGATTTCGTTCCCACATAAATCTGGATCACTGGTATTAGATCAATATGCTCTTTGATTGTTTCTCGGTGCATGTCCCCGACTAGGTCAGGATATCGATAGTTGGGTCTCAAACTAGTTTCACTTGGGGAAGATCACTCTCCCCGCCCCAAACGACCTCCCATGCTAGAAGGAAAGAGAGAGGACAGAGCGGGAGATCCTAACAAGTTTTTGCTCGAGGAAGTCCTCGCACGACAGAGGAACAAGATGATGGATAATTTTGCCCAGATCCTTTGAGGCATGCCAACAAAGGAAAATCCACCTTCAACGAGCAGCCATTTTGGAGATGTGACTCCCTTCAAGGTACAAGTTAACTTTGATATCCCTTTATTTGAAGGCCAGATCGATGTTGATGCCCTAGATAAATGGTTGAATCTACTAGAAGGGTATTTCTTTGTCCATAATTTTTCCGACATGGAAAAGATCACCTTTGTGTTCCTCAAGGCTAGTGCCCCTCATGTCAAAAATTGGAGGGATACTTATTGTGAGCAAAACGCATCATACGAGTTTGGATTGTTTGAGGTCAATTCCACTTGGGGCTCTTTTATAGATTTCGTTAAGGAACAATATTACCCTGTGGGAAATTATGATGACCAGTACACAAAATGGACCATTCTGCATCAAGAGAGGGACCAAACGGTGTCAGAGTACACCAAGAAATTTCATACCTTGCGCACAAAACTGGGTATCAAGGACTCCGAGCGGAACCTAGTACTGAAATATCGCAGTGGCCTACACCGGTGCATAGAACAAAGATGGAATTCCTGGACATCTCTTCACTTGGATCTACCTATCGGTATGCTGTCAAAATTGAGCAGAAATTTAAGCAAAAGAACAAGTGAGACTTCGGAACTGCGCAGAAGCAGGGAAATGAAACTTTGTCTTGCAGAACATGAACAACCAGTCCCAAACACAAGTAAAGAAAGGTAACAGAAAGACAAAGAAGGACACCGGGAAGTGGTGCGAGATCCACAAAATCCCCTGGCACAACACTGATGAATGTCGCTCAAAACAGTCATTGGTGGCTGATATCAAAGCTTCTGAATCAGATCCCAGTTCTGATTATGATTCAGAGCCTAATGTCACAATTGCAGACAAAGGGAATCGGATCATTGATGTAGAACCCAGTGTCACTGTTGTTGCCACACAGATTCAACCAGAGGAACTTCAAGAGACAAAGGAAGAGGAGCCCCTCTTCCACTCACAGATGTGGGTGAAGGGAATTACCCTACATTTTTTTGTGGGCAGTGGTAACCAAAAGAACCTGATCTCAGCAGAAGTCATCAAGATATTGGAGATACCAATAACACCACACCCGCAACCATACACCATTGGTTGGCTAAGCCAAGGACATGTATCCACGTTAGTCATCAATGTTGCCTACCATACGTCATCAAGCCCTTCAAAGATGAGGTATTGTGTGATGTGGCCCCACTTGAAGTATGTGATGTTCTTTTAGGACAACCATATATGTGGAAGCGTCATGTTGTATATGAATCACGACCTCGTAGTGTCATTGTCACTTTGGGAGGACAACTCTATCAGATACCAGAGATAGTTGCACCTACCCCAACCAAGCATTGTAGGAAAATAATCTCCCACACTGGGAAATTTTCCCTATTCACAATTTCCACTGAAGGAGAACATCAGATCCCAGAGACATCCACAACCTCTGCACATCATCCCTCTACTCAGTAGAAACAAGAAGAACACAAATTCATTGCAGCATCATCTATCCAAGTACGTCTACAGTGCAAGGCCACACATTCAAGGTGCTCCTCCAAAAAGAAACCATATGCACCAGTGCAAACCAAGGATAAATTGACAACCAAAACTGTTGAACAGCTCCAGCACATCCATCAACAACAATTAAAACCCTTTGAAGATGTCAAAGTAAGGCAACCTTTTCACTTCAGCAAATGTCGCACCAGGAGCTCAAGTCAACACACAGCTCGACTTATGATAAGGGATTTGTCGCAATGGAGACCATTGCTTCCTAAGGGGGGAGGAATGATCCAGATGGATATTGGTAGCCACCCACCTATTCCACTGGCTCAAAACAATTTCCCATTTTGGCAATTTTCTAGTAATTTTTCTATGGTTTTTCATGTCCCAAACTTCCTGAGCCGTTTTGAGGCCCTAAACGAAGTTTTTTTGCGATTTGGGTGCCAAATGATTTCCATTGGAATAAATTTGGCCTTGAAAGTATGTTGTAAATCTCGGATAGGCCTTTCCAACGGGATATTGAGCGCCCCAAACGGAGATCGTATGAAAAAGTTATGACCCCGAGAAGTTGACTGTTCAACTAACCACCTTAAGGTTGCAAACTTTATGACAGTTCATCGTCTAGGGTTAGTTCTTGGATGTTTAGGATTCTTTCCCTCATGCTTATGATAAATAGGCCCTTTTGGCCTCTTTTTGTATTCAGCTTGGCATGAATGAGCATAGTGGCCACATCTCTTCTCAGAGATAGCTACCACCATTCTAGCTGTTGTATTTTACAATCTGTTCTATTTTCGTTATTTAATAGAATATGTGTTTACTATATCGTTGTGTTCTTTGCAATATATCTCTGTATATGATTATGTATATGATCTTTTATTTCGTTCCCACATAAATTTGGATCAGTGGTATCAGATCAATCTGCTCTCTTATTGTTTCTCGATGCATGTCCCCGACGAGGGTGCGACGAGGTCAAGATATAGAGAGTTGGGTCTTGAACTAGTTTCACTTGGGGAAGATCACTCTCGCTGCCCCAAACAACCTCCCATGGTGGAATAAACGAGAGACGACGAAGTAGGAGATCCAATCAAGTTGTTGCTCGAGGAAGCTCTCGCGCGACACAGGAATGAGATGATGGATCATTTTTCCCAAATCCTTCAATGAATGCCAACAGCGAAAAATACACCTTCAACGAGAAGCCATTTCGGAGATGTGACTCCCTTCAAGGTACAAGTTAACTTTGACATCCCTTTATTTGAAGGCCAGATCGATGTTGATTCCCTAGATAAATGGTTGAATCTACTAGAAGGGTATTTCTATGTCCATAATTTTTTCGGCGTGGAAAAGATCACCTTTGCACTCCTCAAGGCTGCCCCCCATGTCAAAAATTGGTGGGAAACTTATTATGAGTAAAACTCATCAGACAAGTCTGGATTGTTTGAGGCCAATCCCACTTGGGACTCTTTTATAAATGTCGTTAAGGAACAATATTAACCTGTGGGAAACTATGATGACCAGTAAACAAAATGGAGCATTCTGTGTCAAGAGAGGGACCAAACGTTGTCGGAGTACACCAACAACTTTCATACCTTGCACACAAAGCTGGGTATCAAGGACTCTGAGCGCCACCTAGTACTGAAATATCACAGTTCCCTACACCGGTGCATACGAACAGAGATGGAATTCCTGGAAATCTCTTCACTTGGATCTACCTATCGATATGTTGTCAAAATTGAGCAAAAATTTTAGCAAAAGAACAAGCGCGACTTTGGACCTGCGCAGAAGTAGGGAAAATGAAACTTTGTCTCACAGAACATGGACAACTAGTCCCAACCACAAGCGATTAAAGGTAACGAAAAAATAAATAAGGACACTAGGAAGTGGTGCGAGCTCCAGAAAATCTCCTAGCACAACACTGATGAATGTCGCTCAAAACCCTCTTTAGTTGTTGAGATCAAAGCTTCAGAATCATATCCCAGTTTTGATTCTGATTCAGAGCCTAATGTCATAGTTGTAGACAAAGGGAAGCAGATCATTGATGCAGAACCCTGTATCACCGTTGCTACCACATAGATTCAACTAGAGGAACTTGAAGAGTCGAAGGAAGAGGAGCGCCTCTTCCACTCACAAATGTGGGTGAAGGGAATTCCCCTACATTTTTTTTCTAGACAGTGGCAGCCAAAAGAACCTGATCGCAACAGAAGTAATAAAGATATTGGAGCTACCAATAACACCACACCTACAACCATACACCATTGGTTGGCTAAGCCAAGGACGAGGTATCTGTGTTAGTCATCAATGCCGCCTACCATACGGCATCAAGCCCTTCAAATATGAGGTATCGTGTGATGTGGCCCCACTTGAAGTATGTGATGTTCTTTTAGGACAACCATATATGTGGAAGCGTCATGTTGTATATGAATCACAACCTCGTAGTGTCATTTTCACTTTGGGAGGACAACTCTATCAGATACCAGAGATAGCTGCACCTACCCCAACCAAGCAATGCAGGAAGATAATCTCCCACATTGGGAAGTTTTCCTTATTCACAATTTCTACTGAAGTAGAACATCAGATCGCAGAGACATCCACAACTTCTGCACATGATCCCTCTACTCAGCAGAAACAAGAATAACACAAATTCATCGGAGCATCATCTATCTAGGTACCTCTACAGTGCAAGGCCACACATTCAAGGTGCTCCTCCATAAAGAAACAATCTGCACCAGTGCATACCAAGTATAACATGAAAACCAAAATTTTTGAATAGCTCCAGTGCATCCATCAACAACAATTACAACCCTCTGAATATGTCAAAGTAAGGCAGCCTTTTCACTTCAGAAAATGTCGCACCAGGAGCTCAACTCAACACACAGCTCCACATATGATAAGGGATTTGACACAATGGAGATCATTGCTTCCTAATGGGGGAGGAATGATCCATATGGATATCGGTGGCCACCCACCTATTCCACTAGCTCAAAACAGTTTCCCATTTTGGCAATTTTCTAGTGACTTTTCTACGGTTTTTCAAGTCCCAAACTTCCAGGGCCGTTTTGAGGCCCTAAACGACCGTTTTTGGTGATTTGGGTGGCCAAATGGTTGCTAATGTTATTATAATGGCCTTGGTTGAAATTTGTAATCTCGGATAGACATTTCCAATGGGCTATTAAGCGCCCCAAACGGAAATCGTATGCAAAAGTTATGACCCCGGGAAGTTGACTATTCAATTAACCACCTTGGGGCCGCAAACTTTATGACAGTTCATATTCTAGGGTTAGGTTTTTGGATGTTTGGGATTATTTCCCTCATGCTTATGATAAATAGGCCCTTTTGGCCTCTTTTTGTTTTTAGCTTGGCACGAATGAGCATAGCGGCCACATCTCTTCTTAGAGATAGCTACCACCATTCTAGCTATTGCATTTTACAGTCAGTTATATTTTCGCTATTTAATAGAATATGTGTTTACTGTATCGCTGTGTTCTTTGCAATATATCTTTGTATATGATTATGTATATGATCTTTTATTTCATTCCCACATAAATTTGGATCAGTGGTATCAGATCAATCTGCTCTCTTATTGTTTCTTGATGCATGTCCCCAACGAGGTCAAGATATAGAGAGTTGGGTCTCTAACTAGTTTCACGTGGGGAAGATCACTCTCACCACCCCAAACGGCCTCCCATGGTGGAAGAAAAGAGAGACGATGGAGCAGGAGATCCTATCAAGTTGTTGCTCGAGCAATCCCTCACGCGACAATGGAACGAGATGATGGATAATTTTTCCCAGATCCTTCGACGCATGCCGACAACGAAAAATACACCTTCAACGACCAGCCATTTCGAAGATGTGACTCCCTTCAAGGTACAACTTAACTTTGATATCCCTTTATTTGAAGGCTAGATCGATCATGATACCCTATATAAATGGTTTAATCTACTAGAAGGGTATTTCCTTGTCCATAATTTTTTCGACATGGAAAAGATCACCATTGCGCTCCTCAAGGCTGCACCCCATGTCAAAAATTGGTGGGAAAATCATTGTGAGAAAAACTCATTAGACGAGTTCGGATTTTTTGAGGCCAATCCCACTTGGGCCTCTTTTATAGATGTCGTTAAGGAACAATATTACCCTATGGGAAACTATGATGACCAGTGCACAAAATGGACCATTCTGCATCAAGAGAGGGACCAAACGGTGTTAGAGTACACCAACAAATTCCATACCTTGCGCACAAAGCTGGGTATCAAGGACTCCGAGTGACACCTAGTACCAAAATATCGTAGTGGCCTACACCGGTACATATGAACAGAGATGGAATTCCCAAACATTTTTTCACTTGGATCTGCCTATTGGTATCCTGTCAAAATTGAGCAGAAATTTCAGCAAAAGAGAAAGCGCGACTTTGAACCTACGCAGAAGTAGGGAAAAGGAAACTATGTCTCGCAGAACACGGGCAACCAGTCCCAACCACAAGCCAAGAAAGGTAACGAAAATACAAAGAAGGACACCTGGAAGTGTTGCGAGCTCCACAAAATCCCCTGGCACAACACGGATGAATGTCGCTCAAAACAGTCATTGGTGACTGAGGTCAAAGCTTCAGAATCATATCCTAGTTCCCATTTTGATTCAGATCCTAATGTCATAGTTGCAAACAAAGGGAAGCAGATCATTGATGTAGAACCCAGTATCATCGTTGCTACCACACAAATTCAACCAGAGGAACTTGAAGAGTCAGAGGAAGAGGAGCACCTCTTCCACTCACAGATGTGGGTGAAGGAAATTCCCCTACATTTTGTTGTGGAAAATGATAGCCAAAAGAACCTAATATCAGCAGAAGTCATCAAGAGATTGGAGCTACCAATAAAACCACACCCGCAACAATACACCATTGTTTGGCTAAGCCAAGGACGACGTATCCGCATTAGTCATCAATGCCGCCTACCATACGACATCAAGCCCTTAAAATATGAGGTATTGTGTGATGTGGCCCCACTTGAAGTATGTGATGTTCTCTTAGGACATCAATATATGTTGAAGCGTCATGTTGTATATGAATCACAACCTCGTAGTGTCATTGTCACTTTGGGAAGACAACTCTATTGTATACTAGAGATAGTTTCACCTACCCCAACCAAGCATTGCAGGAAGATAATCTCCCACACTGGGAAATTTTCCCTATTCACAATTTCCACTGAAGGAGAACATCGGATCACAGAGACATCCACAACCTCTGCACATGATCCCTGTACTCGACAGAAACAAGAAGAACACAAATTCATTGCAACATCATTTATCCGGGTACCTCTACAATGCAAGGCCACGCATTCAAGGCGTTCCTCCAAAAAGAAACCATCTGCACTAGTGTAGACCAGGGATAACATGACAACCAAAACTGTTGAACAGCTCCAGCGCATCCATCAACAACAATTACAACGCTCTGAATATGTCAACGTAAGACAACCTTTTCACTTTAGCAAATGTCGCACCAGGAGCTCAACTCAACACACAGCTCGACATATGATAAGGGATTTGACGCAATGGAGACCATTTATTCCTAAGGGGGGAGGAATGATCCAGATGGATATCGATAGCCACCCACCTATTCCACTGGCTCAAAACAGTTTCTCATTTTGGCAATTTTCTAGTAATTTTTCTACGATTTTTCAGGTCCCAAACTTCCGGTGTCATTTTGAGGCCCTAAACGACATTTTTTGGCAATTTGGGGGGCCAAATAATTATTGATGGTAGGAATTTGGCCCTAATATAAAATTGTAAATCTCGGATAGACCTTTCCAACGGGCTATCGAGCACCCCAAATGGAGATCGTATGCAAAAGTTATGACCCCAGAGGTTGACTATTCAACTAACCACCTTGGGGCCACAAACTTTATGACAATTCATCTTCTAGGGTTAGGTTTTTGGATGTTTGGGATTCTTTCCCTCATGCTTATGATAAATAGGCATTTTTTGACTCTTTTTGTATTCAGCTTGGCACGAATGAGCATAGTGGCCACATCTCTTCTCAGAGATAGCTACCACCATTCTAGCTATTGTATTTTATAGTCTGTTCTATTTCCGCTATTTAATAGAATATGTGTTTACTGTATCGTTGTGTTCTTTGCAATATATCTATGAATATGATTCTATATATTCTCTTTTATTTCGTTACCACATCAATCCGGATCAGTGGTATCAGATCAATCTTCTCTTTGATTGTTTCTTGGTGCATGTCAACGACGAGGTCAGGATATAGAGAGTTGGGTCTCGAACTAGTTTCACTTGGGGAAGATCACTCTCGCCACCCCAAACGGCTCCCATGGCGGAAGAAAAGAGAGATGACGGAGTAGGATATCCTTTCCATTTTTTGCTCGAGGAAGCCCTCGCGCGACAGAGGAACGAGATGATGGATAATTTTTCCTAGATCCTTCGATGCATGCCAACAACAAAAAATACACCTTCAACGAGCAACCATTTCGGAGATGCGACTCCCTTCAAGGTACAAGTTAACTTTGATATCCCTTTATTTGAAGGCCAGATCGATGTTGATGCCCTAGATAAATGGTTTAATCTACTAGAAGGGTATTTATGTGAACATAAATTTTTCGACATGGAAACGATCGCCTTTGCGCTCCTCAAGGCTGCCCCCATGTCAAAAATTGGTGGGAAGCTTATTGTGAGCAAAACTCAGCAGATGAGTCTGGATTGTTTGAGGCCAATCCCACTTGGGCCTCTTTTATAGATGTCGTTAACGAACAATATTACCTTGTGGGAAACTATGATAACCAGTACACAAAATGGACCATTTTGCGTCAAGAGAGGGACCAAACAATGTCGGAGTACACCAAAAACTTTCATACCTTGTGCACAAAGATGGGTATCAAGGACCCCCAGTGGCACCTAGTATTGAAATATCGCAGTGGCCTACATCGGTACATACGAATAGAGATGGAATTCCTGGACATCTCTTCACTTGGATATACTTATTGGTATGCTGTCAAAATTGAGCAGGATTTTTATCAAAAAAACAAGCGTGACGTAGGACCTGCACAGAAGCAGGGAAAAGGAAACTTTGTCTCACAGAACACGGACAACCAGTCCCAACCACAAGCAAAGAAAGGTAACGGAAAGACAAAGAAGGACACCGGGAAGTGGTGCGATCTCCACAAAATTCCTCGGCACAACACTGATGAATATCGCTCAAAACAATCACTGGTGGTTGAGATCAAAGCTTCAGAATCAGATCCCAATTCCGATTTTGATTCAGAGCCTAATGTTACAGTTGCAGACAAAGGGAAGCAGATCATTGATGCATAACCCAGTGTCACCATTGCTACCACACAGATTCAACCAGAGGAACCTGAAGAGTCGGAGGAAGAGGAGCACCTCTTACACTCACAGATGTGGGTGAAGGGAATTCCATTACATTTTGTTGTGGACAACGGAAGCCAAAATAACATGATCTCAACAGAAGTCATCAAGAGATTGGAGCTACCAATAACACCACACCCGCAACCATACACCATTGGTTGGATAAACCAAGGGCGAGGTATCCGTGTTAGTCATCAATGCCGCCTACTATACGGCATCAAGCCCTTCAAAGATGAGGTATTGTGTGATGTGGCCCCACTTGAAGTATGTAATGTTCTTTTAGGACAACTATATATGTGGAAGCGTCATGTCGTTTATGAATCACAACCTCGTAGTGTCATTGTCACTTTGGGAGGACAACTTTATCGGATACCAGAAATAGTTGCACCTACCCCAACCAAGCAGTGTAGGAAGATAATCTCCCACACTGGGAAATTTTCCCTATTCACAATTTCCACTGAAGGATAACATCAGATCCAAGAGACATCCACAACCTCTGTACATGATCCCTCTACTCAACAAAAACAAGAAGAACACAAATTCATTGCAGCATCATCTATTCAGGTACCTCTACAATGCAAGGCCATGCATTCAAGGTGCTCCTCCAGAAAGAAACCATCTGCATGAGTGCAGGCCAGGGATAACATGACAACCATAACTGTTGAACAACTCCAGCGCATCCATCAACAACAATTACAACCCTATGAGGATGTCAAAGTAAGGTAGCCTTTTCACTTTAGCAAATGTTGCACTAGGAGCTCAACTCAACACACAGCTCGACATATGATAAGGGATTTGACGCAATGGAGACCATTGCTTCCTAAGGGTGGAGGAATGATCCAGATGGATATCGGTGGCCACCCACCTATTCCACTAGCTTAAAGCAGTTTCCCATTTTGGCAATTTTCTAGTAATTTTTCTACGATTTTTCATGTCCCAAACTTTTGGGGCCGTTTTGAGGCCCTAAACAACATTTTTTGGCGATTTGGGGGGGATATTATCTTTAAGGACATGCAAATGGCCACAATCACAAGTTGTAAATCTTGGATAGGCTTTCCAACGGGCTATCGAGCGCCCCAAACAGAGATCGTATGCAAAATTTATGACCCCAGGAAGTTGAGTGTTCAACTAACCACCTTGGGGCCGCAAACTTTATGACAGTTCATCTTCTAGGGTTAGGTTTTTGGAATTTTGGGATTCTTTCCCTCATGATTATGATAGATAGGCCCTTTTGGCCTCTTTTTGTATTCAACTTGGCATGAATGAGCATAGTGGCCACATCTCTTCTCAGAGATGGCTACCACCATTCTAGTTGTTGTATTTTTCAATCTGTTCTATTTCCGCTATTTAATATAATATGTGTTTATTGTATCGTTGTGTTCTTCGCAATATATCTTTGTATATGATTCTGTATATGCTCTTTTGTTTCGTTCCCACATAAATCCGGATCACTCCCAAGGTATTGGCCCCTAGTATTGTGAAAGTGGACAAGATTGAGGAAGTGGTTAGGAGACTTGGGTTTTCTCTCACCCAAGGTATTGGCCCATGGTATTGAGGCAACCTACATGCATAAAATATGAGGGTGGTGCACTTGTGTGGGGTTAGCTATTGTGTTGAAGAAATTGTATTGGATTGCATTGGCAATTCTCAGCTTGGGTGATGCTCCCCATGCTTACCAAGAGGGTGATGGGTCCCTCATTCCATTGAATCAAGGAGTGGAGTTCTAAGCTCCATTCACAGAGGTTTTTGCAGGTTGTATACAGGTCGTGGTAGTCATCAAGTAGCTTGGTGGAGAAGCATACTCCCCATTTTGGCTTACAACTACTCATAGGGTGTTTTTGGTGTGTCTTTGGGTTTAGAGAGTTGGTCTATGGACTCTATTGGCTCATATGGATGCATTTTTTCCATACCTGATGTAATTCAATCTCTGATTTTCTTTGATAATAAAAAACCCAGCTCTGTACTGCAGAAAATTATTTTTGTATTTCCATGTTAATGAACCTATGGTCAATGTATGTTAATTCTGTCTCGTTTTCATAATTCACCTTAAAAAGTACCTTCTGCTTATCTATTTGAAAATATGAATCCATATTTGGAAACTAGACATAAAATTGGTCCAGACCCCACTTTCATATCTAAAATTCGACCCGCTTTGGCTCGAGTTGAAAACAAGGTAATTGCGTAGTCCTTAATTGGGAAATCTCACTTCTGGAGATCCAATTGACCAAATCAACCTATGCAGTTTTTTTCAAACATTATTACTACAAACCCTCTCATAAAAGAGACTAAAGACCTATTATGGAACCCTTCCCGGAGTTCCAGAGCCTCCTACCTACTCGAGAATCAATTTTTAGTGTCTTTCTTGTCTCATTGAGCTAGTGTGTGTATTCATTTTTGTAATTTTTAGCTTAGGTACACTAAAATCTAACATGCATTGGTATTAAAATAAGGTGTATTTTTCAAGTGTTAGTAATTTTAATGATGACTGATTCACAAATGAGAAGGTAAGAATGGATGTGGGGTTATTGGAAAATCTTTTTGAGTGGTCATATTTGCCTCTCTCGTTGATCATCATAACTTACCATTCTCTACATTTAAATATTTGGATCTATTGTGTTTTCTTTTTAAATAGGTACCATTGGCTCATCGATTGCCCTCCATCCTTTATTCTTTGCACAACTTCTTTTATGGGCTCCTGGAATCCTAGCTCTTATCCACCTACTTCTTCCACCACCGATTGTTGATCTTTTGTAGTGCAAGGAAGTAAGAGAGATTGAGTAGTTTGCTTTGAGATAGCCTAAAGATAACAAACAATATGCAAAATAACAAAATCATCAGGTAGAGGCAAGTGAGTGAGTAGTTTATTAAGTGCAATCAAAGAGGTAAGGAAATTGATGCAAGAATTATTAACTTAGTTAATGTAACCCATATAATTGAGTCAAGGTTATTACATAGTAAGTGAGTTACAACATGGTGATTGGTTAACATGGGATCGTGCACAACATACTCACCATAGACTTACTTCACAATTAACTATAACTCAACAAAAACTTATATGAAGGTCATCATGGAGATCTATAATATCCACTGGGGCTCCTAAGTTGATTGTTACATTCAATTTAAGAATAAAGGACTCATACTCTACATTATATTTTGTATTGGGTAAGTATTCTAGTTGGTAATCAAAGGGTATCATCCGTAGGGGAGATCAGAATAATACCAATGCTAGTCCTTGAATTATTCCTAGTGCCACAAAAATGGAGGGTCGAAGTATTTAGCTCAATTGTCAAAGACAACTATATGGGCAGAAGAGTAGTGGAAGAGGCATTTATGAGATGATAAAAAACCACCTGGCCCTAACTGGGACTTATAAGAGCTAAAGTGTCAGTTAAACTCTAGGAAATATAGGATCCACTTTTCATATGACCTAATAGGGTGGGTTTTAACACTAGATAACATAATAGGTTAGATTAGCAAATGACATGGGTCTCCTAGTTAATCATAGAGTATTATAGGCACTGAGTATCATAGACCACTACTAAGTCTAGCTTCTCAGTGGGGAGTAGAATGGGTCTTATAATCATGCATAACACAATTACTCATTCATAACCATCAGCATCCTTATACATCCGTGTAGCTATGATAATATACTCAAAAGTTTACATGTATAGTATAATCCATAAATAGGTTGTGATGGGGGCAATGTAGGAGGGGAAATAATAATCTCCTTTCACTTATGGAATGGGGTTTTACAATCAACATCCCACTCAAATGACATCTCCTTCTTTAGGATACAGTTTAGGTGATAGTATAGCTTTTTAAAACCCTAACAAAAATGTTAAGAGTACCCACCTAACAAAGGAAGGATTGAATCACCTTTACAATATAGGGCTTTGGCATCTTATTAATCACTTTGGCCATCATAAGATCAACATTGATACCACATTAGTAAATAATGAAACCTAAGAGCTTGCTTGAAATAATGTCAAAGATACACTTCTTAGGGTTTAATTGAACCATGTATTCACGACAATATAGAAAGATAATTTGTAGGTCACGAGGTTGATTTCATTGGTGAAAGAATTTAGGAATCAGATCATTAACATAAATACTGAGAATCTCTTATATCAGCTCATGAAAGGTTGTGGTCATGGTGTGCTGGTAAGTAGCATCAACATTCTGAAGGCCAAATGGCATGACTTGTTAGTAGTAGGTACCCACTCCCACTCAAAGGCTATCTTACAATGGTCCACTTCAATGATGAGGATCTAATTTTAACCTAAGAATCCATGTAAGAGAGACATAATCTCATACTCAATCATAGAATCAATTAACTGATCAATGGAAGGCAGAGGATAATTATCCTTAGGGCTCACATCATTTAGGTCATGGAAATCTATTAAAACTAAATCATGCCATTCTTCTTTATGATTGACATTACGTTAGATAGACACTCAAGGTAGTCACAACATGTTCATAATGATGCCATTCTAACCTCCAATTCCTAACATTATTGGATCTTCATTACTACTAAGAATTGGAGCCAATTGTATGCCATACTATTATCTTAAAAAAATGAAGAGGTTACCATAATCTATTGCAACCCTTGAAGATCATAACAAACTAGGTTTATTTATGTCATAGAGATTCTCTCCTAGATTTTCTTTCCACAATATCTACTGTCATAAGGTGATGCTAGCTTCTTCCTACTCACACCAAGGCTAGTTCATTACCATAGCACTAATGCAAGATCTGTTTTCTCAAACTTTACACTATTGGTAGCAGTGTGGTTTAAATTTGTAAAACAAAGCAACAATGTACGAGTTCTATCTCAGTTGGGAATACAAAATTAAGCTCATATATATTGAGATTGAAAGGTATGAAATCATATGCTAAGGAAACCATTACAAATTTCAGTGAATATATAAAGTTGTTACTCTTGTTGTTGAATTTCAAGTCTAGAGTCAACTCCGTGTTGAAGGGCTTGTCTTGTCTGAGTTTACTTTGAATCTTACTACATTGGCATCTATTGTTATATCCTAGGAGACATTTGAGAATGCCAACTTTGATCAAATGCTTGTGTTACTATATTGTTGATAAAATAAAAAGTGATCATTACATTTACAATTCAAAGTTAGCTTGATGCTTACACCCAACATCATGTGAACCTGGATAATTTGGTAACCTCATAGCCACATCAGCTTATATCATAAAAAATGATGTACTTGAACTCTTGGTTGTCGACAGTAATTGCTTCTTTGAGTTCCTTCTTTATTTTTACTACAACAACTGGCATTTGTACTCGAGTAACTCAATGCATCTTGTGTGAAAAAATACTTAAGTTCATTGAGAGTCAATTTTTAGCTAGCAAATTACAATATCATGCCTCAAGATCAACAAAGTAATCATATATCATGTACAACTTCTCATATCCTTTCCTTGTAAAATCCAGACTCTTTGCCCATGCTTGAATATACTTGTAGATACATCCATCATCTACATAGACCTGAGTGAAGGGCATGCTCCATCTCAACAATTTCTTGGTTGAATAGATCCCCAAATTGTAACCTATTATCCATGTCTTTATATGCAAATATATTCACTCCCATATGTGGTTGTATTATTGTCACTTCTTGTAATACAATTACCATTCCGACCTTATTCTTATATGAGGCACCAGTGTGGATGTGAATGTTACACGCATTGATGCTATTACAATATAATATAAGCATTGGTATGTCTACATTAAAATATATGCATCGGTGCATTGCCAATGAATGTACACATTGGTGCATATATAAACAACACATTGGTGTTGTTACAATATAATATAAGCACTGGTATGCCTGCATTAAAATATATGTAGTGGTGCATTTCTATTGAATGTATGCACTTGCGCATATATATAAAAAAGCACCGGTGTTGTTATAATATGATATAAGCACTGATATGTCTGCATTAAAATATATGCACCAGTGCAATGCCATTGAATATATGCACCAATGCATATTATTTATACAAGACGCACCAATGCATATTATAAAATTATAGAGAACTAGAAAAAAAACCTCCGCCAAAACCTCAAGCTGCCCATATTTTTTAGTTATAGTGAATATCAGTTATAACCTCTGCCAAAACCTCATCTACCAGAAATGGAGGTTGTAGCGGAGTTTTTTTGACAATTTTTTTCAATCTTGTAACACTAAAAACTTCCGCTACAACCTTCGCTACATGGTGTTTTCCTTGTACTGTTGGGTCCCCAATATACTCTTCAAAATCCTCCTCATACATGCCCAACACCAACTCACAAAGTTGTATGCTCATCATCCCAAAAGTACCATAGTGCTCAATTGCAAGTCTCAGTTCATCTACAGTGGAAAAATACCATTGAAGATGGAAAGAATCTCTCAAATCCAAACAGATAAGCCCTTGCACACATAATGCATTATATATATATCCACATGGTTCTAATAAGTACAAAATGCCCGAAGAATAATTTAAGGCTTAATTTCCGGCATGCTTGTGTGACAATCTCATCCCATGTATCTTCATACCCATCTTGGTGCCATCTCCGATGCTCTACAGTTTATGAAAGCGTTGAGGTCCTTCTCAAATTGCTTTAAATACACTTTTGTGATATCCTGCTTGCCCTATTGATCCACACTCTTCCCTTGTCATATAAGGGAAAAGACTTTTGCACAACAATTGAGGAACCTACAATACTGATGATATTATTAGAAAGTTCATATAGTACTTTGGCTATAAGGGCTAAGATATGATAACAAAATGAGATTAATTAAGAGCACCCGAGTGGGCCTAATGGTTAAGAACTTGTGTTATCTCTGTGGAGGTCACAGGTTCAAAACCGACCGGTGATAGGCTTGCTCATCAACCCGTTCTGACAAGGCTCGAAGGGTAGGCGACCCTTGGGATAGAGGCTCACCCCGGTGGGCTTCGGGACATCTCGGCCCCTACTGAGTCACAAGTTATTGGTATATCTGGCTTGCGGGCTGTTGGATATACCCTTAAGAAATTGTTGTTCCCATGGTTAAAAAAACAAAATGAGATTAATTTGATATAATAATAATCACACAGATCTGACCTATGAAAGCCAATGAAGCACCATTAAGTAGAAGCATACATGAATGCTTGATCTTAGAAACATAAAGTTGTAAATGGATATGAGCACCTCATTAACAAAATACAGAGAGATTGGCTGGTCTAACAGATTGAAGAGCCCATTAAAGTAATTGGATGACAAACTGAGCCCCCGCCATCATAATGCCCATTACCCAACAAATTTCTAAGTGTTTTCATGACAAAATCGACATCTGAAACTGTGTTTACGTCGGTTACACAACCAAGATCTGTGATTCTGGGAGTGTCCGCTTGAGGAAGTTTGAGCCTCTCAATGACAACTTGAAAGAGGGGCTTTAATATATGGAAAATGTACTTATATCTCTCGAAGTTTTCATCATAACTTGCAATCTCATTACCATAGTATATGCTGTCATCTCATGGCAACATCAATGATGGGAAATTTGATAAAACAAGAACATGGAATTTCAACTACATCTTAATAAACTTGCGTAGGAATTAAAAATGTAATTTTTTATGTTTTTTTTACAAATAACTTTTTCAATACAATTTAACCAATTAAATAAAATTTGAAAAAAACAATTTTTATTGTTTTAATAATTAAAAATAATATTAATATTTTACAAAACATTACTAAACTTTAATAAATCAATTTTTATTTGACTTAATAATTATTTGATTGTCTAATTTAAGCAGTATGATTAATTTATGTAGGTGTACTTATTTTACTTTTTGGAATTTAAACGTATAACTTAAAATAATAAAATACATACTAAACCACCGCAAAGTTATTAAAATTATTTTTATGCAAATAACCTTAAAAATATATCACATATAAACCTGTAATTCGAAGGAGAACCTGTAATAGGAGTTCTTTTAGCTGAGAGGAGGAACAAGAGGTCTTTGCTTGACTGAATTAAACATGACATATAGATAGGAAAGGAAACCCAGAAAGTGACCTTCCTTATACCAGAACATGTTCCCTTTGAGTTCGTGTTTTCCTTCCTTCCATGGATAGTAACAGCGGCAGTGACGGTATTGATGACGAAAATCTAGTTCTGTTTCTGATCAATCTTCTGAACACGATCAAATTATTACTTCTCCACCTCATTAATTCTTCCACTCCAACTCCAATATTACCCCCACCGCCGCCACCATGGATTTCTTCTTCCTCCCAGGGAAGACAATATGATGTGGGGATGGTGGCACTTCCTCTAATGATACAAGAAGAAATGGAAGCACTCATCTCTTCCCACAGATTTCAACATGAACCAGAATCAGGGCCGCCTCCTCACCACCAATGGGATACTCATACACCCAATTCCTCTCACCTGACCTTGTACGACAGGTACATTGCGAGGCTCATGGATGAATCCACCTTCAGAAAATTTATGCGTGTTTCTCCCTCACTCTTTGAACATTTATGTCAAGAATTGCATCCCTTTCTGGAAAAGATGAACACCGCATCCCTTCTAAGCATCCCTGTTTCCAAACGGATTGCAGTTGCTCTGCACTGGTTTGCTACAGGCTCCACTTATTCTGAGGTTTCCCAGAGATTTGGAATAGGAGAGGCATCTGCTTTCAAGTGTTGTAGTGAGTTGTGTAAAGTTTTGTGTACACATTACAAGTATAAGTTGTCATATCCCTCTGGGAATGAGTTGGGGAGAGTCATTCATGGTTTTCAGAGCATTTCTGGTCTGCCAAACTGTGCCGGTGTTGTTGATTGTATTCGTTTTGAGATTGAAAGTCCAAGAATATCAGATGGATATGATTATTTGGATGAATCGCACATGTATAGTGTGGCTGCACAGATTGTAGTTGATCGTAATATGCGTATCCTGAATGTGTCCACTGGTTACTCCGGTGGGTTTTCGGATTCCCATGTTCTCAAGCTCAGTAGAATTTACACCGAGGTTGTTAGTAATGGATTGTTTGCTGGACAGAGTCTTTTATTGCATGGAATTGAGGTACCCTTTTATTTTATCGGTGACCTTGGGTATCCCCTTAAAACATGGTTGCTAACTCCATATTATGCCCAAAATTTGTCAGCTTGTGAAGAAGCATTCAACTGGAAACATAGACAGGTGCATTCTATTGTTAGGATGACCTCTCATGTCTTGAAACGATGGGGCGTTCTTGCTCAAAAGATGAGGGTTCCCATCAAAATGGCTACTGCAACTATAGGGGCCTGTTGTGTTTTGCACAATATGATGGTTGATTGGAATGAAGGGCTAGAATTAGAAGACTATGGGCTACTCCACTCCGAACGGCTACTACAGGAGCCAGAACGAGAAGATGTGGAAATTGATTACGAAATAGGCAGACGAATTCGGGATGCTCTTGCAATGGAGGTGTACGGGCAAACGTAGCTTCAACAGTGAGTGCATCTTTTATATTACAGGATAATTGCAGCAACCAACTGGGGTATGCGACCTGTCACAGCCACTATTTCCAGAACAAATTTCATCCAACTCCAAACAGGTTTGCAACATCGGGACCTGCTTCCAGAATGGACAGTAGAACCTCTAGAGTCTAGACTAGTTACTAGAGACTCAGAGAGTCCTGCATATTGGTTTCCTTAATAGTAAGTTCAAGCTTCTTGGTTAGGAAGAACGCTGCAATAGGATATCTTCTGTGCTGATTATGCTATGCTGTCGATAAGGTAATGATGTTTAAAGTCAGAAATTGCTTTTCTAACAACTATATTTACTACATAGGTGACACTGTTAAATGAATAGCTGCATGAGTTAGATCTGATTCAGTCAATCTGTTGTCCTATAGTTGAATCAAACGCCGCCTTAAATTATTCCGTTTCAAGTTGTGAATTCTCAAATATATCTTTTTCTTATTTGTTCACTATATAGGATTATAACTATCTTTTTCTAACGTGTCTTTATATCAAACCAAAAGTCATGCTTCTTGTCTATGTTCATCTTTCAAACATATATATATTTTTATGTGAAGTGATTGCCTACTACTTGCACCTGATTTTCTAATCATCTGTACAGTTGGGTTCGCAGAAACCACCACTTGTCATTTGCGATGATTACAAAAGAACAATACTAAAATTAGAAAAGATACATTGCAGTGAACTTTGTTTTCAAGATCTAAATGAGGACATTGTACTCTTGAGTTATTACAGTAGTTGTAGTTTCTACTCTATTCAGAAGAGCAGCTAAAAATTGGCCAGTCTATGATGAACTGAAGATCTGCATGACTGTTCATCACTTCCTCAAGTGGGTTATGTATTCTTAAGCATTACTATGCTATTAATCTCGGAGATCCCAGGGACCCTGCCTGGGTTTCTCTGAACAAACTAATGAAACCATCAACCGATCCTCTCAAAGTGACCGATTTAGTGTCTTGTTGGTTACATCCCTTGTGTTACAATCAAAGATTTGGATACTTGGCAAAACTGGAACGGAAGATTCAGAGGCTGTTTCTTTCCTCGATGATTGCCATGCTTATCTGTTTTGTTACTGATATAATGCTTGCAACCATTGCTGGATTCTGTTCAAATTCACCAGTTCTATCTTTTAAAAGTACTGCAGAGTTATAATAGATTGTTTGGGATTCAGGAAAGGTCTTTCGACAACCCCCCTTGTAATATGCTGCCTACATCTATGATGATAGATTTGTTGGTTTATTATTGGGTATTATCATGGGTGTGAAAGTTGTTTGCAGAATATGGGAATAAAGGCACATCAGATTCACTCTGCATTTTTACAAGTGTAACCTGTCATCCATGTCCAAAAAATGTCGTTGTCACTAAGCTTTGTGTCTTGCTCTTTTGGTTATGTGGCCAGCTGCCACGTAGGTCTTATGGTTCTTGATAAAGTGGTTAGTGCTAGATGAAAACAAAATTGTGCTTGATGAAGTTCACTGTTCCATGTTTGAAGGCACATGCTATGATAAGCATTTTAGAATTTGCTCCGATTGGTATTGTTACCCCTCATATTGTATGAGGGGTAAACTTGTGATTTTCATCACATGATAGGATTTTTAAGGATGAGATCTGAGCATTGGATGGGCTTCATGATTCTTTCATACACTGACAGTTTTGGATTACACCTATATGCTTGGAGATACTACTTTATTTGATGGGGTTGGTGATTTGGTTGAAGAGACTCGCCTTTTTTCCTTGGTGCATTGTCATGGTCATGGGTCATCTACTGGTTTTCTTCATGTTGCATGGATCACCCTCTTGGTATCTATTTAATGATTATGGAGCATGCTACCTCATCATGCTTTGTCTTGATATGCTTGTTCATCGTGTCTAAAGAGTTCATGTATGGTGGTTCTAGCTCCCCAAGGGCTTGGATGATAGTTATGTGAGGTAGTAACATGTCATAATGTTGTTTTTGGACCATCCTAATAATTGCGCAAGGTAGTGTTATATTATTGATTTGTCACTAGGAGGGGGTGTTACACATGGTCCCCTTTTCTTATGTTGTGCTACACTAGGCGTGGTTATATTTTGTGTGGTGATACATGATGCTTAGTAGCTGTTTGTCCTAGCATTTTCGCAGTTTATCTTACATATGGATTACACTTTGGCATATGTCCCTCTTTTCACATGGTTCCAACATGATTTATTGGGTTATTTGATGTGGCGGGAGCTACGCTGTTGGGAGCGAGAAGCAGGAGTGGAGCAAAAAGCGAAATTTTCAAAAGCTCCCATTTTGGGAGCGTTCCGGGAGCGTTTTTTATATAGTATATATTTTGATATATTTTGATGGATTTATATCTAAAAAACATGTAGGATGTTGAATTAGCTATAGAAAACATGGATTAAACCATATAACATCAATCATCTAGTAGTTATACTTATAACATTATCGTCAAATGATCAACCATAACTACTTTTATATGAGTTTGGGAATGAAGGGAGGTACCATAACATTGCCATCAAATGATCAGCCTAGTATAGGAGCTTTTAGTATAGGAGAGGTAGGGAGTACCTAGGAGTGCCTTGGGAGTGAGCTTCCGAAGGAAGTGAGCTTCGGGAGTGGGAGCGAGGGGGTGGGGGGTGCTCCCACGCAGCAGAGGGTGGGAGCCTCCAACTGTGAGCACCCTAGGAAAATTGAGGGTTATTAACACTTGATACACTTCATTATGATGAGGAATATAACTCTTAGGGGAGTTCTCCCCTTGTGCACACATGTTGAGGTTGATAATAGCCTTTTAATACCTAGGTTGACCATAATTTGACTTGATTGGAGGCTATTTGCATGAGCGCCCTTGCTCATATGGGTTATGTTCACACTTGGATGGGTGCATTATGATGTGGAATGTTGAATTAGGTGGAGTGCTTATCCTCTTGGCACATATTTCGAGGCATATTGGAGATAAGGTTGTTTTTACCCTTGATTTTGCTTTCCAACCCATGGTATTGCATTATTTTATAATTTGTTGGAGAGCATTTACTATTCTTATTGGTTGATCATGTGTGAGGAGGTTGGCACACTTCTCTAGGGGGCACCTCTACGGAGTTGGTTGAGCATCACTATGATTAGGCATCTTGATGATTATTATATGGGTTGTTGAGTCCTTCCTTGCACACTTTTGGAAGGTTGTTACACGTTGCAAACCATGCCATGGAGTTGGATACGATGATGACTTGGCACACTATTTGTTGACTGTGCCTTCATTGTACTTATCCATTTGCGCATCTTTTGAGGATTGGTTACACTTTGGTTGACCATGTTGAGGAGGTCAAAGAATATTCGGCCTAGCCTTGGAGGCTTTTTTTGGTATGCATTCACACTTATCATTCATTTATCCATCTATTTTGAGGAGTGAACTACTTCATGAGGACGTCTTGCACACCTATTCACGCTCGAGGGTCCACACATGCCACTTAAGGATGTGTTGACTTGGTCAACCACTTTATGGAGAGTCCATACTTGCTATTTCGAGGAGGTTTTACTTGGGCCACCATATTGAGGAGCACACCCTTGAGGATTATTGGCTTGTTGGACGACACACATGTGGAGGCATTGTTTTATTATTTCTTGGAGCTTGTTGACATGGTCAATCACTTTGGAGAAGGCGATATTACCATTCATTATTTTATTATTGTTTGACTTGTCTCATGAGTTGGTTATGTGAGAGAGCAATATTATATTGTTTTGCTTGGAGATAAGGATGTATCTAGCATATTTTATTGATTCTTTTCGGAGAAGAAAGTGGCTCTCAAAGATTTATTGCTATTTTTAGTAGGAAAGTTGTTGAGGAGGTTTGAAATGTAATATTTTACTTTATTCCTTGGAGAACTAATGGATCTAGGAAAACAATTAATATTTTTATTGATCAACTCTATTTAAAGCGTAGCTCTATCCATTTGATGCAATGGTGGCATTTGGGGACTTTTCTCCTTTGAGCTTTTGTTGAATCTCTTGAAGACAATGAAAAGTTAAAATTTTCTTCTCTTGTGGCGTACTTGCTATAGACTAAGCCTGGAAATATTTACATCAAATGGGTGTTGAAGCGCTGGGACATAGGTAATATTATTTCTCACTGAAATGATTGTGCCTTTGTTAAGAAGATCTAGATTATGGCTTATTCCCCTTTCATATATCTTTGTGTTTGTTATTAGAGATGCTAAATGTGTATCTTTCCTCCTAACCAAGAGATTGCTACCATTCACATTTTCCTTTGGTAAATGCACCCTCACATGTTTTGAACTTCTCCATAATTTGGGGTTTTGACAAATAATTTTCTGCATTTGTGCACAGCAAGGTAGGTGTGTTTGTAGTTTCTTTATTCGGGCTATATTCACTCCTAATCTCATAGTTGTTTACCTTAGTGGTTGATTCTTGACTCCATTTCCCCAATGGATTTAACACTAGTCTTGATCCTCCCATCACTCTATTAGTATTTATACCTCTTTTACAAATTCTGTTTTGCCAAAGCTAACTTTTTCTAATCACCTCAAGCCTTCTTGTAATAAGGTTTAGTAATTCTAAGTTAGGAAACTCCCCCTTGTGTTGGAGGATAGCCAACCTAAAGTGAGGGGAAGAGTTGTTGTGGTGACAGTGGGAAGCCTTCTTGAGTTCCCTTGGAGTTGCACTTTGTGTTTTAGGGCTTTACCACTTTGAGTGCAGGTTTGGTAGGTAACATTTTGACGCCATTACTAGGGATAAAGTCCATTTCTTGGAGAGTTTGTAGATCAACTACATTCATTGATGTGGGTGTCATTTTGAAGATCTTGTCCTCATCCGACGACTCTAAAGTGAGGGGAAGAGTTGTTGTGGTGACAGTGGGCAGCCTTCTTGAGTTCTCTTGGAGTTGCACTTTGTGTTTTAGGGCTTTACCACTTTGAGTGCAGGTTTGGGAGGTAACATTTTGACGCCATTACTAGGGATAAAGTCCATTTCTTGGAGACTTTGTAGATCAACCACATTCATTGATGTGGGTGTCATTTTGAAGATCTTATCCTCATTTGACGACTCCACGAAGGGATGAAGCCCTTGTTCCTTTGAAGGCATTTGAAGCTTCACCTTGGTGACTCTAGATTATTGCTATGAGGTAATGAAGATTAATATATTCAGATTTCATTTTTAGATTTAAAGAAATCAAATATGGCATCATGGTGTGCTAATATATATATTATATCCTACTTTAGATTTTTCAAGCGTTCCTGGGTATCCAAATAAGATTTCTTTAGGATGGGTCAATCATATTCCAAGATTTCATGGGGACATTCACCTAGCAACAGATCATATCGTGTATTTTATACAGAATGTTTTAGAACTTTATATTGGGCATGAAGATGTTGTGATGAGATTGTTTTGCTATAGCTTGGATTGAATGTTTGGGAAAATGAAAAATATCTTCCTTTGTAGGTTTTATCAAGTCTTTTCGTTATTATTGGGAGGTTGAATATATTGAAGATCCACACAAATCCCATGTCTTATATGATGATGAGACCTTGGGGGATCTAGATTCTTCTTCATCCCATGAACTCCTCATGCATGGGATTTTCAGTCTAGAAGAAGACAAGATGAGATCATTGAAGACTATTGTAGCCCCACATGAAGAAGGTCTGGGTTATGAGAGCACTCGAGCATCCACCTCATTCTCCCATGCAGATAGGGTATGGTAAGATTGTCCTTTCCAAATTTCTGAACTTGATGATGTACATGTTGATGATTTAGAGAGTGTTGTTATTAAATAGAAACCCTTGAGGGATAATGAAATTCTAGATGTATTACTATTACCTCTTCGTGTGAGGGGAATGAAGGCAACCAAGGGCATGTTCCTTTTCAGACTGATAGTCATAGTTTGGGGATGGATTGTTGGAATTTTTGTGGGGATCCTATCTATGGTACCAATGGTGATTATTTTAGGGAGGAAAATGCTGTTTTTTTGTCTTTGGAACAACCATGTTTAATAAGTTCATGTTCATAACATTTTGTAATTGATTTCTAGCCATGTTTTCCCATGAATAGTCTAGAAAATTTTCAGATTTGGGGGCATGTTACTGATGATAAAAGTACAAATTTTTTCTAGCCAGCAACATCTTCACATTTTGGCGTATTTTCATGTGAGACTTCAACTTGAAAGTATTTTTTTAATGTTGGAAATTGTATGGAATAGTAGGGTTTTAGTCTGATATGTTTTGCAGAAAATTTCAGCCATCAGAAATGGAGCAGCAACTACTAAATTATGGGCTAATTTTTTGTTTTGTTTTCCAGATATGGAAATTTGCTTCATTCTCCATTTACATATTTATTGGAAGACATATTTTCATTGGAGCCGCCTAAACCTTTGCTTTTTCAGGATAATAGAGATGGTATTCTAGATTTTAATTGGATACCATGTCCTCATGAAGATTTTATCAGCCCTATCCAATATTTGATAGAGAAGTATTGCAGTGGTGCATGCCATGATCTTTGCCATCTCAATGAGCCTATTTCAAATTTTAGCCTAGCACTCATGGAGTTTCCAGTTTACATTCTTGTGAATTGTGATATTTGATATAGCCTTCGTTTTGGTTCATTAACAAAAACAATGGAAGATTTTCCAGCCTTGAGAAAATGCTAGCATGGTTACATTGGTTTTATGATTTCACTTAGTTTGCTCATCTTCATATGTTAGAGTAGGGTATGATGAATAAGCTCAACATTCAAGAGCACTAGGTTCACTTTCATGCTACATTTGGCATTGTTGGCTTATCTTTTATTTTTTTCACGTAAAACCAATTTCGAGCTATTGTTGATGTAATGGACTATATGGACATATTATGGTGTATTTGGTCTTTAGGGATGTGAATGTGGATCCATCCAGCCACATGGTTTTCTCTTGCTTTCGTACTAGTCTTCTTAGCAGGTACAACCAGATATTCTAAAGTTCTCATGCGCTCTTCTTTGAGAGCACATGTACCCATGTTGGAGCCAGTTGTTACCCATTATATTGTATGAGGGGTAAACTTGTGATTTTCATCACATGATAGGATGTTTCAAGGTGACATATATGGAACATTGGATGGACTTCATGATTCTTCCACACTGATAATTTTGGCTTACACCCATATGCTTGGAGATACAACATTATTTGATTGGGTTGGTGTTTTGTGGGAAGAATCTCACCTTTTTTCCTTGGTGCATTGTCATGGTCATGGCTCATCTATTGGTTTTCTTCATGTTACATGGATCACCCTTTTGGTACATACTTGATGGTTATGGAACATGCTACCTCATTATGGTTTTATCTTTGTATACTTGTTCATCATGTCTAGAGAGTTCATGTATGATGGTTCTAGCCCCCCAAGTGCTTGCATAATGGTGATGTGAGGTAGTAACATGACATCATGTTGTTTTTGGAGCATCCTAGTGATTGTGCATGGTGGTTCTATATTATCGGTTTGTCACTAGGAGGGGTTGTTCCACATAGTCCCCTTTTCTTATGTTGTGCTAGACTAGGTGGTGGGACATGGTTTATAATAACTTTATATGTTGTGCGGCTACATGATGCCTAGTAGATGTTTGCCTTAACACTTTGGGTGTTTAACTTGTTGAAAAAGTACTAAAGAAGTGTTTTTCCACCTTGTGATGCCTAGGGGTGGATAAAACATTAAAAGTGGTCCCTAGTCACTTTATTAAAGTGAGAAACACTTTATAATTTTAAGTCACTTTATAAAGTTTGCTCACGGTTCTATTTTTTAATTGACTTTATGAGAAATAAAGTGGGTGAGGAATTAAAAGGGTCATTAATGTACTTAAGTTAAAAGTGTATTAAATTCATTTATAATGAGCCTTTTATGTGAGCCTTAGATCTCATTGAGCCAAGATCTAATCTTGGCCATTGAATCTCAAGAAGAAGTTACCATGAACAAAAAGGGGAGAACTATGCTGTTGGGAGCGGGGAGCGGGAGTGAGAGCGAAAAGCGAAATTTTCAAAAGCTTCCGTTTTGGGAGCATTTTTTTATATAATACATATTTTTATATATATTGATGCATATATATTAAAAAAACATGTATTATGCCAAATTAGCTATAGAAAACATGAAAACATAAATATAAGCATTTAATACACATATAACATCAATCATCTAGGACCTATAACTTATAACATTGTCATCAAATGATCAATCATCAATCATCAACAACATCAACCTTCAAATTTCAACATATAATATTTGCCATCAACAAACTCTAACAGATAAATCATAACATCAACCATGAAATGGAACAAAGCATCATAATATCATATTCAATACCAAAGAGTTGTAAGATGCAATAAAAAATTTAAAGTTCAAACTTCAAAGGTAGGTTCAACTTTCAAGATTCAAAGGTCAAACTTTCAAAGTTCAAAGTAGGCCATAATGTTTACAAAATAGGCCATAATAAACATGAAATACAAAGTACTATGATACTATCTACTAAGCTTTCCTCTTGCCACAAGAAACTTCCAATTTTTTTTCTCGTGGTCTAGGTGGAATAGGAGTTGCTGGAAGTGATCGTGGAAGATGAGAAGAGGATGAATGGCCCCCACGGGCTGCTGGGCGTTGTGAAGCTAAAGGAAAAACTCGTGCATCTGGAATTGGAAACCTGTTGGTGGTTGGTGGTGGCATCTCTGTTGTATGAATTGGATCACCATCATGATCACCCAATAGTTCAACCTCCAAGCGCTCTAATGCTATGGCTCCATCCTCCACATTAGCCTCCTCTGGATTGCTGTCCCAAGTCAAATATGTTTTATCATTCTTGGCCGCTTCACAATAATGGGACAACAACCTCAAGTTGTAGTGCACATAAACCAAGCTTTCTGCTCGTTCTACATTCAAACTGTTTCTCTTGACGCTGTGGATGAAGTTGTAGGTGCTCCAACACATCTCTGCAGAAGAATTATTAACAACTTGTGAAAGCACCCTCACCGCCAATTTATGCAAATATGTGGCAGTGGAGCCATACATGTTCCACCAATGGATAGGAGTCAACCTCTCTCGATCTTTGGTTGCATGCAAGTTACCAAAGACTCCATGTTCACTGATGTATCTGTTCAATTCACTCCGTACTTGAGCACACTCCACCTCATCAGGGACCAACTTGTCTAATGCAAGCATATACCCATTTTGCACCTCTGGATCTGTGTGTGGTTTTTTCCTAACTCCACCACCAGTTGCAGGTTGGGCCAACCAAGATGGAGAATAATATTTTGGGGTAAGGACATATGCAAGGGCATGGAGTGGAACATTCAAATTATCCCACCTTTTGACCACATGTTTATGAATATGGTCATACAAGATTGCATCTCTTTGCTTAACAATGTCTTTGATTTGACCAAGTATGCTATCCATCTGCTCATACACCTCCCCAATCATCGGTTGATCAATATATGCAAAACGAATCATACTATAAACGGGCTTGGTGAACTGTAGAACATACCTAACCTGTTCCTAGAACTGACCATCACGAATGGTGTCCTCCACCTCCTGAAAGTCATGTCTATCAGATGCGCTTGTAGCTCTGTCTTTCAATTCCTGCCATGAATCACTTGAGACCATGCTAGCCAATGCCTCTCTTACCTTCAAAAGCCTCCTAAAGGTGAGGTAGTAGCTAGCAAATCTAGTCTTCGCAATCTTCACTAGCTCCAACCTAGAGTGATTGTGAAAAATGTGGTGGGCCATGCTATGATTGGTAATACATTTTATCATTTTCTTACCTCTCTTGTACAAGGCACCAATCCATCGGTAACTAGGGTCCTTCATCTTAACAATATCATGCATCAAAAGGTTCAATGTGTGAACCAAACACCCTGACCAAAATATGTTGGGATACTTATCCTCAATGATTGCTCCTGCTGCCTTACAATTAGCAGCATTATCGGTGATGACTTGAATGAAATTGTATGGCCCAATCTTTTGAATGGTTTCAAGTAAAGGTTGTGCAATATTAATACCAGTCTGGTAGCGATCTGAGTAGTCATGAGCTGAAAGGAAGACCGCACCACTAGCAGACACACCAAGGATATTTATCAATAGCTTGCCTTTAACATTCGTCTACCCATCAGATACAATGGATACCCCATAGTCGGACCAATCATTTGTAAACTTTCCAAGAGCACTATTGATTTTGGCTCTTTCCTTGTCAAGTCTCATAGTTCTAGCTTTGTCATACCCAGGGCTCCTGTATCCTTTAGGGTCACCATTGATGGCTTGTACCATTTCATGCCAATAGGGTGAGTGAAGAACATTGAATGGCACACCACATGCATAGAGAAACCTATAAAATTTTGAATCCACATCATCTCTACAATCCGATAATGTTCTTCGCATAGGCAAGATTCCACTACCATGGGGGGATGAGGGTCTCGATCGAGCCGATGATGATCCAAATCCACTACCAAACCTTCTCTGTGAGGATTCAGATTCAACCCTTGATCCCTTGGAATTGTTTTGAGCGGCCTCTTCTTCCATCTTGTATTTGTTTATCTCTTTAGTTGACACTTTGTCACAGGTTTTGACTCCAGTAGCCTTACCTTGATCGCATGGCATAATCCCACACAAATGCTTTCTCACACAGGTATATGAACTTGTGTAAGTTTTATTACAATGGGGCATGTAAACTTTGTGGTTCCACCCCCTCTCCCTCCCCCAAGCCTTGTCACATACTTTCCACAAAGGTGTTGTGTCTTTTTGTTTTTGCCCCTTGTTACTAGGAAAACTAGCAAGGCTAGTTTCCCAATAAGCAAATATAAGAATAGTGACCCAATGTCACCTCGATCACGATTGTAACTTCTTCAGAGCGTCGGAACCTTTAAGGAGAAATACCCTTAAGGACCCTGCAGAACACTAGTGCAACCAAAAGGACTATATTCTCTATGCAATTAGTAGTTAGACCATTGCCTTATGGATTCAAATGAAAAGGAAACGAGAACAAGTAAATGATATATCAATGGAATCAATTGATTATGCCTTATCATACATAGGAAATTAGTAACTAATGATCATTAACCAACCAATAAAATATAAGATCATTTCCATGAAAATCAAGGTCAATCATTAACATACAAGAATCTCTTAGAAGCGTTTATCATGAGCTTATCAAGTCACTTGTTTTAAACAACTATATCATCGAATAACAAATAACAATACTGTGCATGTGAACCTCAGTAGGCCTCACTATTTACTACTTATCTCTGATCTTAGCAAGCATATTCCAGTATACTGTATGAGTCCCAGGTCTGTATGTAAACTTCAGTAATGCAACATGTAGGATAAACCAATATGTAACTTCCACAATGGGTGATATATACACTAATCCAAGTGAAATAAAAACTTATGTGATCAACATTCGTAGCAATATTTATCAATTAAAGGACCAGTCTCCAATTTGTCAATAAAAATGAATTAATCTTTCAATATGTATGCGTAATTCTCAAACTTCTCATTATGTAACGTTTAATCTTTTATGGAATAAAATTTAAATCTGCTGTACATGAAATTTAAGCCTCCTTGGAACTAAAACTCAATCATAATAATGTCATGTAACTAATACACAGAAAATATGAAATGAAAACTGAAAATTAAAACTCTTTTTTCTGTTTACTGTGTGTGTGCAGATGTTGAGGTAGAGGGGAGCGAAGCTTTAAGGGGGAGAAGGAAGAGGTAAGACCGACTGCAAGGGAGGCAAAGGAAGGAGGGGGAAGGTTGGAAGAAGAGGAAGGAAAGCGCGGAGAAGAGAAGGAGGAAAGCAAGCCCTAACAGAGCTGCCCGAGGGCTTTAAGGGAAGGCCTGAAAGGTAAGAGGAGGAATGGGGACAGGCCCGAGGGCTGCAACAAAGGGCCTGAGGGTTACTAGACCTAGGCCGAGGGTAAGAACAAGAGATTGAGGAGGAAGGGAAGCTGCCCAAGGGTTCAAATAGGACAGGAGAGGGAGAGCGAAGGTTCTTAGGAGAAGAGACCGAAGGTTAGGGAGGGCGAAAGAGGGAGGACACTTAGCTAGACCTTACCACTACCTAGGGCACCCAAGAAGGAGCTAACCTAGCTCTAGAGAAGCTTAACCTAGGTTTGACTACTAACCCTAAAGTCTTTAGGTTCTAACCTCTAGAAGGACTCCTAAGGGAGGTACTTTTACAACCAAAGTGACTATGAGTTGAAGAAAGACCTAGCCAAGAGAAAATGCAGCCAACGGAAACTACCATTCAATCAACAAACCAGCATCAATCATCAACAGATAACAAAGATAAATCAAGAAGAAAAGATCTTAGATACCTCCTTGTGCAGTGTTCAACCAACAAATTACAGCATCACCTTTGCATGAGTCAAGAACCAAAAAGAACTTCAAGAATTTATCATCAAACCCAGAAAATATCTTCCTCAAGAGTGGCGCATCACTTCAAAGGGCCCCAACAGGGTAAAAATCAGAAAAAGAAGTCTTATCCCATGAGTTGATATTAAAATGAAGTGAGGAGAAAGTGTATTTATACCTTTCTCACACTCACTTTACAAAAATAAAATAAATCCAAGCCGACATGCCCTTTTAAAATGTCAATTTGAAATTAGAAATGTCAACTTAAAATTAAAACAATAATAATATAAAATAATCAAAGTAGTGGATAAATTGGGGTGTTTTCCCCAGATTTGATCCATACATGAGCAAAATGGCTAAAATAAGCATATTAGCCTGTTCTGAAGGCTAGACTGCAGAGGGGGGGGGGTTGTCATGCCCCAACTAACCCCAACAGAAGTGAAAATCCCTCAACGCCCCCCCTAAATCAAGCATCACAGCCTGACTCCAAGGATGACGTCATCATCTAAAGGAGGGCCCAGAGAGAGGGCGCTGGTGAACTAGAGGGCCAGGAGGGTGCTGGAGGTGACCTAGGGGAGAAAGGGATGCCTCAGTACTGAAAGATCTGTCATCGGAGTGCTAAATCAGGGTTGGGGTCATGTGACCCAGTGATCCACCCCTGGAAGCCCTGGACACCAACCTCAGGGCTTCAAGCCCTTTCATGAGGTAGTCAGCGATGCCATTAAGCCATAGTACTTCCAAGGGAGAAACCAGAGGGTCTGGCCATAACCGCTACTCAGAAAAAGCTGGCTAGATACCCCTCCTGGTCAGAAAATTTGATACCCTCTGCCTGAGGTACCTCTGCAGGTGCACTGGTACTGGTACCACGTAACACCCCGGATCAGTGTCAATCTCATCATCATTATCATCCTCTTCCTCTTCCTCCTCCTCTCCATGGTATGTGCCACTCCCTATCTCTTCCTCCTCATCATTGCCACCACTAAATCTATTTCCCAACACCATCATCATGAGAAGAAGTGGAACCAAAAACAAAAACCACATACTCATCATGATTCTTGACTCAATATGAGAATCACTTCTTGCCTGCAATAGAATGATGGAAAAGAATAAATGGGAAAGAGTAGGAAAATAAAACATTCAAGATTTAAAATTTTAACATAGTGAAATATTTTTTTCAAAAATAAACAAAGATTGGGTTTTTAGAGCCTACCTCTTTAGCTCTTCAATGGTGGTTCAATGTCTCTATGGAAGCCTTCAATCTCCCTTCCAAGCTCTCACAAATAGAAGCCTTCAATCTCCCTTCCAAGCTCCCACAAATTTGCTCTCAAACAATTAGCAAACCCACTCAAAGCCCTAGCAAGAGAAGTGAAATCAATGAAATGAGGAAGAGAATGAATCCAAATGGAGTCCAATAGTGTTTATATTGCCTAAATGAACCCTAGCCAATCACTAAAAAACAAGTTTTTTATTGCAAATTTGAGAAAATCGGAATCAAGTCTGCCTAGCCTGCGGAATCGCTCAGGAAGCGTTTTCGGGATAGATTTTTTTGGTTCGGGATCATTGAGGGAATGATGAAGGATAGCTTTGGGAGCGTTGATCCCTCATCGCTCCCTCAACGATTCCGTAGAAAACAAGGATCATTTTTTTTGGAGGAATCGCGAATTACAAAATCGATCCCGAGAGGAACCGGAGAGGAATTGCGATCCTGATATCGATTCCTCATCGCTTCCTTCGGGATCGCGATTTGGGAGTGAAGCGAAGGGGGCTAGGGCGCTTCCCCGCTGCTTAGGGGGAGAAACTAGGGATTGAGACATTCATTCATTTATTGTGATCTAAGAGATTTGGAGAGCAAGAGGAGAAAGGAGAGGAAACTAGGGTTTGAAGAGAATTCGACCTAGAGAGTGTGAGCAAAAACTGGCACAAATCCCAAGGCTTGGAGAATGGCACGAATCCCAAGACCACAACAATGAAGTATAGCACAGATTTCAAGGCACCGTACAACAGTAATAGTTGCACATAAATCGAGAGGAAGTCGTACTGTACCAGGATGTACAGTGGCATAGAATTCGAGGTTGAGAAGTGGCAAGGATTTCGAGGTAAAGTACAACAATTAATGCTGTTAGCAGAATGTACAGAACAACACAGAAATTGAGGCAGACTGTTGCTTTATTGCACAGAAATCAAGGCAGAAATTTTGGGACAGATTCGGCATTTTTTTCAAGGCCACACGTGTGAGGCCGTACAACTGATTTTGGGCACAATTTTCGAGGAAAAGGACAAAAAATTGCAGTAGGCCATACTATGATAGTTTGGCACAAATTTTGAGAAGAAATTGGTTGAGATAAGTACTGTTGTTAATTTTTGTAATTTGCCTGAAAGAATAAAATTTCTCTCTCTTGTCAGGTTTTCCCTTCGGGGTTTTTCCTGAGCCTATTTGGCTAAAATTCTGAGTTTGAATTTTTATGTGTTTGGTTATAAATTTTCTGAGTGTGAAAAAGTGAAAAGAAATTCCATGTGTTCAAGCAAAATTAAAATTTTATGCATTGAAGCTTAATATGCAGTCATGGGGTTTGGGCATTAAACTCTGCGAAAAATATAACTTGAAACCGGGTTGGGGTTCCAAAATTTTCATGGTATCAGAGCTGAAGTAAAGGGCAGAAAATAAAAAACTCAGAAAAATTTTAGACTTGGGAAAGAAGGGAGAACATGTATTTTGTGAAGAAAACAGGTTCTTGGACAGTGTGAGGTTATGGCCACCGGACTTAGACTTGAAGATAGGCTAGATGGGGCTGTAAATTTTAGCCCATGGAAGGCTAGAATAGTGTTGATACTGGAGGAAAATGAACTATGGGAGATAGTGAACAGTACCACAGCTAATCCAGTCATAGTAGCTACCGATGCTATAGATAAGGCTGCTTTTCTTAAGAAGGATGTAAAAGCGAGAAGGATCATACTTGATGCCGTGAAGGATCATGTGATCCCACATATTTCAGCAAAAGACCATGCTTTTCAGATGTGGACTGCTTTAACAAATCTTTACCAAAGTTCGAATGAAAACAGGAAGATGGCGTTGAGAGAAAAGTTGAAGGGTGTTCGCATGAGTAAGGGTGAAAACACGGCTTCCTACTTTACTAGGATCATACAGGCGAGAGATGAACTTGCAGCGATTGGGGAGGTTGTATAGGGCAGTGAGTTGGTGCGGACAACATTGAATGGCGTGACAAAGCCATGGGATATATTTGTGGAGTCTGTAGTTGCTCGTGAGCATATGCCTTCCTGGGATTGTCTCTGGGACGACTTCATTCAGGAGGAGACCCGAAGAGGGTATGTACAGGGTAGTTCGTCTCAGCGTAGGGAGGATGAAGAGAATGTGGCATTGGCAGCAAAGGGAAAGAAGAAGAAGTTCAAGAAGGGCCCTAAGGGTGGGTCCAAGCAACAGAGTGGTGAGCAAAAGAAAGACATGAGCAAAGTCAAGTGCTTTGCTTGCTAGAAGTTTGGACACTATGCTGGACAATGTTCGAACAAGAAGAAGAAGAAACAACAGACGGTAGTAGCAGCTGACATTGATGAGTTTGCTACACGATTTGAGGGAGAGTTTTCTCTCTATGCTGGTTGTATAGAGAGAGCATCTATCACCAATAGTGATGTGGAGGATCAGACACAGTATTCCTTATTGGTTGGTCATTCGTTGAGTGCTTCTACCACTCCTTCCACTTGGTACATTGACAGTGGGGCTTCGAGCCATATGACAGGTGTTCAAGACATGTTCACCATGACTGAGACTGGCTTGAGCTTGGCGGTAGTGTTGGGTGATGATACTGTTGTGAGAGCAGTTGGGTGTGGGACTATCAACTTTCAGAGGGAGCCCATCAGCCCATGACATTGAGGGATGTCTTATACGTCCCCGGGTTGAAGAAGAACCTTGTTTTAGCTTCCACTATTGAGGACAGGGGCTTTGGAGTGTATTTCCTAGATGGGAAAGTGTATGTTTTTCCCAGAGCAGCAGGACCATCTATTTTATATTCCATTAGAGTTAGATGTGGGAAACTGTACAAGCTTCTCTTCCAGCCTCATCATACATTGGTCCACATTAGCAGTAGCAGTGAGTTGTGGCACAAGAGGATGGCCCACCTTCATCATCCAGCTTTGAGATCGCCAAGGGAGATGTCTACAGGTTTACCACAGTTTAGCTCAGAGCAGAGTGGTGTGTGTAGAGGGTGTGCTTTGGGAAAGTACACCAAGACTGTTTTTTCGAGCAGTGATATCATATCAGGAGGAGTACTGGATTTGATACATTCTGATTTATGTGGACCCATGTCTTCTGCTTCATTGACAGGTTTTGAGTATTATATTAGTTTCATTGATGATTACTCTAGGAAGACCTGGATCTACTTCCTGAAAAACAGGAAGTCTGAGGAAGCCTTGAAAAGGTTCCAAGAGTTCAAAGCTCTTGTGGAGAACCAAACAGGGAGGAAGATTCAGGTACTTAGGTCAGACAATGGGGGTGAGTATACCTCCAAGGATTTTGATGAGTTTTGTAGACATGAGGGGATCAAGAGGTAGTTGACCTTTCCATATACTCCACAACAGAATGGAGTTGCCAAAAGGAAGAACATAGTTATAGTGGGAGCAGCTAGAGCCATGATGCATGATCAGAGTCTTCCATTCTTTCTATGGGCTGAGGCCTGTAGTACCGCTATTTATGTGCAAAACAGGAGTCCACACCGTGCCTTGGGGTGTAAAACTCCTCAGGAGATGTTCACCGAGAAGAGGCCTGAGATAGGCCACTTCCGTATATTTGGATGCCTTACATATTCTCATGTCCCTTCTAAGAAGAGGACAAAGTTAGAGCCCACTGCAGAGAAAAGCATCTTTGTTGGCTATGATGAGAATTCGAAGGCCTTTCGTATATACCTTCCTGCAAAGAGGAAAGTTGTGGTAAGGAGAGAGGTGAGATTTGAGGAGTAGGCCTTTAGGAAGTCTTGTGAGTCAGAGATGGTGGAGCAGCAAGTTATTACTCCACAGGTGACAACATCTCAGAGTTCAGCTAGTCAGAGTGAAGGGTCACAGGTTTTAGGGGTGACTGGTCCACATGTTTCAGGATCTTCAAGTTCAGGGACTCAATCTATAGATATTTTTGGTATAGGGACAGGTTCTCGGGTCACAGGTTCACAGGTTTCACCTTCACGTGATTTGGGTTCACGTGTTTTTAGTTCACCAGGCACATGATCTCAGGCTACAAGTACTTCTTTAGGTAGCTAGTTGCCAAATGAGGATGTTCATGAGGAGGGCCTACTACATGAAGCTACTTCCAGGAAGAGAAAGCCAAGTTGGCTTAAAGAACTTGTGAAGGAAGTTGAGGAGTCCGTGGGGCCACCCAAGAGGGAGGTCAGAGAGGGTAGTAGAGTACCAGAGAGGTTTTCCAGTTATATGGCGATGGTGGCCAACTTGTGTGAGTCAAAGCCTTCTACTTTTGAGGAGGCTACCACTCATCAAGTTTGGAGAGATGCCATGATGGAAGAGTACAATTCCATTATGAAGAATGATGTGTGAGAGATTGTTCCGAGATTAGAGGGGAAGTCAGTTGTGACTTCCAAGTGGCTCTACAAGATCAATTATGTTGTAGATGGCAGCATTGAGAAGTACAAGGCTCGTTTTGTGGCACGAGGGTTCTCACAGGTAGAGGGAGTAGACTATAACGAGACCTATGCGCCGGTTGCTCGATATTCCTCGATCAAAGCAGTGATCTCCATAGTAGTAGAGATGGGTTGGAAGATCCACCAGATGGATGTGAAGACCGCATTTCTCAATGGTCTTTTATAGGAGGAGGTGTACTTAGAGCAGCCACAGTGATTTGAGATTCATGGGAGAGATTCTCATGTCTGCAGGCTAAAAAAGGCCTTGTATGGACTGAAGCAAGCTCCTCGAGCTTGGTATTCAAGGACTGATTCTTCCTTGCTGTCGATTGGATTTCAGAAGAGTGAGGCTGATCCCAACCTATACTTCATTGTGGTTGGAGGTGATCCGCTCATTCTTCTGCTATATGTTAATGATTTATTTATCATAGGAGAGGAGCATTTGATTGCAGCTTGCAAGAAGGATCTTGCTTCAGAGTTTGAGATGAATGATCTTGGGCCGATGCACTATTATTTGGGGATGGAGATTTGGCAAAAGGACGAACATATTTTCCAGGGGCAAGGAAAATATGCAACTGATATTTTGAGGAGATTTCGGATGGAGGGCTGCAGACCGATGTCCACACCTATGATCACCAACTGGAAGAAGCTTCATGCTTCTGAGGGAGAGTTGGTGGATCCTACCTTATACCGTTAGCTCATAGGATCTTTGATGTATCTGGTCAACACTAGACCAGATTTGTGTTTTTCGGTGAACACACTCAGTCAGTTCATGATGGAGCCTAGGAGAGTGCATTGGATAGCCGCAAAACATGTACTGAGGTACCTTGTTGGGACAGTGGACTATGGTATGGACTACAGAAGGTCAGATGGAGTTGGTTTGATTGGCTTCATAGATTCAGATTGGGCAGGAAGTGTAGCTTTTGGAAGAGCACTTCTAGTTGTTGCTTCAGTTTGGGCTCGACAGTAGTTTCATGGTTCAGTCGGAAGCAAAATTCAGTTGCATTAAGTTCTGCAGAGGCTGAGTATATGGCAGCGAGTCAGGCTAGTTGCGAGGTATTGTGGCTTCACAAGTTATTGGTTGGTTTATTTGATCAGGAGTTGAGACCTACAATTATTTACTGTGACAATCATAATTGCATTAAGCTCTCTAAGAATCCAATATTCCATGACAGGTCAAAGCATATAGAGATCAGATATCACTTCATCAGAGACTATGTTCAGAGAGGAGCTACTGAGTTACAGTACATTTCCACTGAGGAGCAGGTTGCAGACATCCTAACAAAATATTTTGGGAGAGGAAAGCATGTTCACTTCAGAGACAAGTTGGGGGTTGTGAAGAACACCTTCCTCGGTAAGAGGGAGTGTTGAAAAAGTACCAAGGAAGTGCTTTTCCACCTTGTGATGCCTAGGGGTGGATAAAACATTAAAAGTGGTCCTTAGTCACTTTATTAAAGTGAGAAGCATTTTATAATTTTAAAGTCACTTTATAAAGTTTGCTCATGGTTCTATTTTTTAATTGACTTCATGAGAAATAAAGTGGGTGAGGAATTAAAAGGGTCATTAATGTACTTAAGTGAAAAGTGCATTAAATTCATTTATTAAATAATTAATGAGCCTTAGATCTCATTGAGCCAAGATCTAATCTTGGCCATTGAATCTCAAGAAGAAGTTACCATGAACAAAAAGGGGAGAAACTAGGGATTGAGGCATTCATTCATTTATTGTGATCTAAGAGATTTGGAGAGCCAGAGGAGAAATGATAGGAAACTAGGGTTTGAAGAGAATTCGTCCTAAAGAGAGTGTGAGCAAAAATTGGCAGAAATCCCAAGGCTTGGAGAATGGCAAGAATCCCATGACCACAGCAGTGACATACGTCACAGATTTCAATGCACTGTACAACAGTAATATTTGCAGAGAAATCGAGAGGATTTCGTACTATACCAGGCTGTATAGTGGTACATAATTCGAGATTGAGAAGTGGCACAAATATCGAGGTAAAGTACAACAATTAATGCCGTTAGCAAACCATACAGAACAACATAGAAATCGAGGCGGACTGTTGCTTTCTTGCACAGAAATCAAGGTAGAAATTCTGGGACAGATTTGGCACGTTTTTCAAGGCCACACGTGTGAGGTCGTATAGGTGATTTTGGGCACAATTTTCGAGGAAAAGGACAAAAAATTGCAGCAGGCCGTACTGTGATAGTTTGGCACAAATTTCAAGAAGAAATTGGTTGAGATAAGTACTGCTGTTAATTTTTGTAATTTGCCTGAAAGAATAAAATTTCTCTCCTCTCAGGTTTTCCCTTCGGGGTTTTTCCTGACCCTATTTGGCTAAAGTTCTGAGTTTGAATTTTTATGTTGTTGGCTGTTATAAATTTTCTGAGTGTGGAAAAGTGAAAAGAAATTCCATGTGTTCCAAGAAAAAATAATTTTTTATGCATTGAAGCTAATATGCAGTCATGGGGTTTGGGCATTAAACTCTATGTGAAAAATAAAACTTGAAACTGGGTTGGGGTTCCAAAATTTTCATATCTTACATGTCCCTCTTTTCACATCATGGTTCCAACATGATTTATTGGAATATTTTATGTGGTTTGATGTGGTGGGAGCCTCCTAGTGTGAGTGCCCTAGGGAAATTGAGAGTTATTAACACTCTATGCACTTTATTATGATGAGGAATATAACCCTTAGAGGATCGCTCTCGTTGTGCACACATGTTGAGGTTGATTATGCCTTTTAAGACTAAGTTTATCATAATTTGACTTGGTTGGAGACTATTTGGATGAGTTCCCTAGCTCATATGGGTTGTGTTCACACTTGGATAGGTGCATTATGACGTGGAATATTGAATTAGGTGGAACACTCATCCTCTTGGCACATATTTTGAGGCATACTGGAGATAAGGGTGTCTTTTACTATTAGTTCTGATTTCCAACCCATGGTATTGCAGTATTTTATGATTTGTTGGAGGGTATTTAGTATTCTTTTTGGTTGACCACATGTGTGAGGAGGTTGGCACATTTCTCTAAGGTGCATCTCTATGGAGTTGGTTGAGCATCATGATGACTAGGCATCTTGATGATTACTTTATTGGTTGTTGACTCCTTTTTTGCACACTTTTGGGAGGTTGTTGCATATTGCAAACTATACCATGAAGTTATTAGGGAGTTAGTTGGATATGATGATGACTTGGCACACTATTTGTTGATTTCACTTTCATTGTACTTATCCATTTGCACATCTTTTAAGGAGTGGTTAAACTTTGGTTGACCATGTTGAGGAGGTTATGGAAAATTCGACCTAGACTTGGAGGTTATTTTTGGAATGCATCCACACTTATCATTCATTTATCTAGTTATGTTGAGGATTGAACTACTTCATGAGGATGTGTTGCACACCTATTCATGCTTGAGGGTCCGCATGTGCCTCTTAAGGACATGCGGACTTGGTCAACAACTTCATGGAGAGGCCATAATTGCTATTTGGAGGAGGTTTTACTTGGTCTACCATATTGAGGAGCACACCCTTGAGGATTATTTTATTGCTTTGTTGGAGGATGCACATGTGGATGCACTTCTTGATTATTTCTTGGAGCTTGTTGACATTGTCAACCACTTTGTAGAAGAAAAATGGCATGATCACTCATTATTTTATTATTGTTTGACTTGTCTTATGAGTTGGTTATGTTAGAGAGCATTATTATATTGTCTTCCTTGGAGATAAGGATGCATCTAGCATATTTTGTTATTTGATTGATTCTCCTTGGAGAAGAAATGGATCTCAACAACTTATTGGTATTTCCAATAGGGAATTTGTTGAGGAGGTTTTGAATGTAATATTTTATTGTTAGTATTTAGAGAGCTAATTAATCTAGGAAAACAATTAATATTTTATTGAAACAAGAGATTTAGCTCAACTCTATTTAAAGAGTAGTTCTCTCCATTTGATGGGATGGTGGGATTTCAGAACTTTTTCCCTTGAGCTTTTGCTGAATTTCTTGAAGACAATGGAAAGTTAAAGCTTTATTTTCTTCGTGGCATACTTGCTTGGGTTCACTTGTTGAAGAAGAAGGCTAGAAATATTTGCATCAAATAGGTGTTGAAGGGCTGAAACATAGGTAACATTTTTCCTCATTAAGAAGATTGTGCCTTTTTTTAGAAGATCTAGATTGTGGCTTTTTACCACACAAACCAACACCTTGAGATTAAAGTGCTTACATCAATGATGGCTTTTGGATAAACAAGAGGGAGGCCAATGTCACCACACCTAACCCTCTTTTGCTCTTTAGGCTATATCTTCTCTAGCAGAAGGGAGTCCCTATATAGGATCACTAGGGTTTAATAATGAAGCACAAGGTGAATTTGAAGAGTAACCCTAGCAAAACAATATGTTTGTATGTAAAGGAAAATATAAAAGGTGATGAAGAGATTGGATGTTAAAGTTAGTGCAGCTGCGAGACCCATTCTTAGAGAGGATGGTACCCTAGTTAGTTAACTAGGGTTCCTGGTCAAGTTAACCAGAGAGAGTAAAGAGTAGGACCCTAGAAGGTACCCTAGGGCCCCCAACTGTCTCCTGGGGTTCTTGGTCGGGGACCAAGTAGGTTGATGCCATGGCAAAGTCCCTAGCATGTGGCTAGGGCCCCTATTTGTCTCTAGGGTATTCTGGTCTGGGACCAGATAGTTTCTTGGTCATGAGGACCAAGCACGTTCTGCAGGTTGAGATAGAGACCTCTTGGTCTGGGACCAGATAGATTCTTGGTCACGAGGACCAAGTAGTTCCTACAGTGACATACCTTGTCAGTTAACCAGGTGGATCTTGGTCAGTGGACCAAGATGATGATGTGTGATGTCCTTCTCTCCTAGGTCTTCGGGATGGTTGAGCTAGATGGTCTTCTCAAGGGACCGACCACCCCTTGATGGAGCCGCTAGCAATTGACCTAAGGAGCAGTCTGAAGGATCACAGGATCACTTCATCCAGTGTGGACCTTCCTTATACAATGATGATGAACTTTCGGGTTGTGTATGGAACACTTGTACATTTGAGAGAGAGATGATTGGTTGTACATTCCCACCTTGGTTGATTCACATTTGGTCCTTACACCTTGTTGTTCTTGGTCTTGTGGTACTTTGTGTTGTTCACCCACTTTGAGTTGTTTTGATTTGTACCACCTTGATGTTTTTAGTCTTATGTGTATTAGGGTTGTGTGCCCACCTTTGTGGTACACCCCTTGGTCCTAGGGGTTATGGGTCATGTACCCATTCTTGTTTTATGGTTTTGACTTGTACCATCTTATTGGTCTTTGTACCCTTAATCATAACCCTAGTACCCACCTAAGTTACCCTATTTTTATTTAACATTGGAGACTAGTGTCTTATCAAATTGGCAAATGGGGTCAACCAAGGATCACATGAGGGTTTCTTAGGAAAGATTTGGAAGGGATAGGGTTGTAGCACATAACCTAGCTGCCCTCTAATGGTTGGACTGATTTCAAGATCAATCAAAGGGAAAGTTCTTGAATAGACGTTTCTAATGGACTTCAAGAAGGAAAACTATCATGGAAGGCATTAGAAAACACACGATCTAGAGCAGAGGATGGGCACCTAAACTGCACTTCCAATTGAGAGCAACCACATAAATGAAATAGAGTCTATTATTTATTACCTCAAAGCCATTAGCAATTTGAAGATCCATCCAACACACCAAGCATAAAAATAGAAGCCTTGAATGGAGTGCTAGCCTCAACCGTCCATAAGATCCAAGAGATAATTCATTAAGTCTAGTGGGATTTCTTCCATGATCCAAACATGAGAAATGAATGTAGAAGAGGCTCTCTTATATAGGAGAGGAGCTCAACTTCCTTTACAATAAAATAATGGTAAAATACTAGATCTGGCCTAGGGTGGAGTAAACAAATCAAAATACTCCACTAACCCTAGCAAACTCTAATTAGATCCATACAAATGGTGGTCAAAGCCACAAGTACAAGTCTCCATCAAGTGAGATCCATGCAAGAAGGATCACATGCCATGTCAAATGCTATCATGTTCACAAGATAACATCTAAGACAACAAATGCCCAAGAAAGGAGTGTGCCTCCATGAAATAAGGATGAATCATAAGTCAAAGTTTCAAACCCTAATGGCAAGCCTCCAAAACTCTCTCAAGTGTAACGCTCCAATAGAGGTGGGCCAATAAGCGATGGATGATAGTACATTAGGCCCTAGGTCTAGGGTTTGACCCCCTAGACCTTCTCCTAATGCCAACGACCTCCATAAAGTGCATGTTTAGGGAACCTCTAAAGGGTGGTTGTCCCACAAATATGCAATAAAGGAAGCCAAACAACAATGTCCTCCTCTAATTGAGGTCAAGTGGAAGGAACACCCCCTCAAATATGGCATAGATTGATGATTAGGGTGCTTCTAAGGTGGACTCCCTAAAAGAGTGGCAAGAAATGGCATGAGGAATTCAACCAACATTAAAGCTCAACAAACTCTATTAAAGCCGGTGGCCCCTCCAAGGCTAGACACTACCTCCTTGACTTGAGCAAATGATCCCCACATATCAACAAACTCCTCAAGCCAAATGCAAGGGCTAGATCCATGAAACAAGGGGTCAAAACCCTAATCCAATCACAATACTTCCATGTGCAACAACTCACCAAAGTAGGGAACGACCTCAAGATATGTATATCACCATCGAAAAGAGGATTCGACTTGCTTTTTCTGCGATGAAAAAGGGACACTTAAAACTATGCTAAGATTGCTTGGATTCATGCTGCTAACATGAGAGAGTGCAAGCATGGCGCTTCTGTTTATGAATCTGAGAAAATCTCTATGAGAGGCAACCTAGATTAACCTTTAGTTTGGCTGTTGTGGGAGAAGCGAAATTATCACATCATTGTGTCATTAGCCTGCTTTCTTCAATGTTGAGTGTTCATCAGATCATCAAGAATAATTCAGATGCCAAACAATGTTTTAAAACTCGGACTCGGACTCGAAATCGACCGAGGGTCAACTTAGACTTGGACTCGGACTCAACCATGACTTGGACCGGTTTGAACTTAATGACTTGGTTTACTGAAAAATATATAAAATATTAAAATTTTAATGGAAAAAATTATTTTAAAGATTCCAAACAATTAGAGACAAAATAAGCAAAGTCTTCCCATGTATATACCATGTAAGGATGAATATATCAAAATGGCATAGAGTGCAATACATGTGTGAAACAAAATACTTAATCAACAAAGCTTTAAATGGCTTCCAGAATCCAAAACACAAAGTGCTACAAGTCTACTACATATCACTGATCAACATGATCAATCATGAAACCTATTACCAGAGTTGAAAATGGCATCCTCAACGTGAGCTATATGACCATCCTCTAGCATGTCTATTTTTTAACAGCTCTATATTTCGCAGGTGGCATGTAGTCGAAGAGTAGGGTGACATTTGGCATCTTTTGACGGTTTAGTGGACTTGTCTACAGTTTGGTGCAGTTCAATTAACTGGAATTCTAAAAACTGCTAACTCTACTGTATTTTGGATGGGATGTGAAATTCTATTTTCATCATATGAGGTCCGATGAGGTTGGAATCCCCCTCAAAAATCCTGAAACAGTTAATGATAATATAAAAAATTTAAGTAAAAGGGTTTATATACCCTTTTACTTTAAGAATTTTATATTGTTATTCCAGGTCAGCTTTTGTCACTGTCAACCAAGTTGCTTCTAGAAGGACCCACATCAGCATTTCCTTCCACGTGTGTGCCCCGATCGGATCCACATCAGCTTTTCCTTCCATGTGTGTGCCCCGATCGGACACACATCAACTCGGTTGAGTTATGTCGGACTTGTCCGGTTTAATTGGTTTGGTACCAAACCAGTTGAATCAAACCTTGACTTGGTCTGTTCGGTACCAAACCAGTTGGCTGAGCCGATTTAAGGACCGGTTCATAACCCAGGGGGGGTCAACTTAGTCAACTTGGCCGAGTTCGAGTCCGAATTGACTGATTTTTAAAACTATGATACCAATGATCTTCAACCAACCAAAACATCAAAAGGGATCCAAACAAGGCTACAGTCTCAACAAGCATCATGGAATTTCACCAATAACCAAGTCTGTGTATTAACAATTTTAGCTCAAATCCGCCCTCAGAAAGTCAACCACAAAATGTGTCAAAAGGCACCTCAAACAAAATTATAATTATAAGTTATGACCAAAGATTAATTTGAGTTGGCCTTAGAATTTCTTTGGACCTTAGAATTTCTTTGGACAGGCCAGCCCTGTTGCCGTCGGAACACGCACCCGGGGGTTATCGCAGTAGAAATCTTCAAGCTGCTTAGGTGCGTTCATTGGGGGCAAGTTTCGAGTTGAGATACTGTCACTCAACACTCAACTCCTCCGTTTAGGAAGAAATCCTAAGGAAGCCAAGGGGGTTAGTCCCTATGAGTTTCTAAGGCTGATTAAGCTTTAGGATTATGATTGGGTAAGTTGTTTAGGAATTTTGAAATTGATTGACTAAAAGCAAAAAATTACTTGCAAGTATAACTTTAGATCAACAACATAAATTAATCATTTACCACATGAGATCTGAATCAAAGATTGAAATATATAAAGTATAGACAAGATCAGTGCCAAAAAATGGAGTCAAAATTGCATGCTGTTGTATTGTAAATGTTTTGCGAGTGCTTCTAGGTCAATTTTAAATTATTATGAGATGGGATTTGATTACGGGAGGGGGAGCTCCAGATATACCGTGAGGTACAAGGAGTAATGTCCAGAAGTTAATTAATGGTGGCTCCTCACGAAGACGTGTGGGTGAGTTGGAATGGAGTCTCGAGGGTGGTGTTCAACACTACACCAACAAGGGTGTAGTCTAACTGTGCCCTAACGTCGCCTCCCTGTGGTTCCCGCTTCTCTTGAGAAATTTCCCCACATAGTAATTAAGTTTTTAGTGCCGGATTTTCACTATGTTCAGGGTAGTTAATTTGATTGGTGTGAGTTGTTTATTTAGATGTGAAGATTTAAAGAGTAGCTACAGCTCTTTCTGATTTCCTATAGGCCCAGGAAAATACTTGCAAGGGGAAAGAGCATACTTTGAGTTGGAACTAAATGTTTATTCCATTTTGATTGCAGAAAAAGATAAATAACTTAAAGTAAAATGTTATGCTAATTACTACAGGAAAAGAGTCTCTTTTTTGATCATCCGATCACGTACTCACGAAAATCCCTTTATGTGACGGCGAGAGCATACTTCGGGAAAGCAATGCCAAGTTCGTTACCGAAAGCAAAGACTAAAAGTAAGCTGTTTGAACTAATTACTACACCACGAATATCTTTTCCCTTTCGGTACTTCGGTAGAGCATGGTGGGTTAGTATTTATTTTCTTGGCAAAAAGTACTTGAAATAATGAGATCTACTTGATTTGTAAAGTATCTTAATATACTGCCTGCAAAAAATAGAAATTAAGTGTTCCTACGTCCTGAGTGAGTTTGAAGGCCGATATTTGGATTGGACACTTCAAACATTAAATTTTAGTACTAGATTGGTTTTAAATAGGAAATAAAATCTGTTAGAAAAAATTCACACCATAAAAAAATGCGAGTCGCCCCAGAGGGGATGGGTTGTGTGTGCTGGGTAGCTAACTTTCTCTTCTTTTTATTTTTTGATTTACAATAAACTTGGAAGAAAGAAATGCTTTGGATCTTTACAGATCTAGATCCAAAAGCTTACAAAAAATACAAGTGTAAATTGCCCAATGAAACTAGGAAGCTCCCGGAAGCTTTGGATTGGCCTCAAACTTGATTTTTTGCCACTAAAGTCCAAAAACCTGCTAAAAACAAATTTAGGACAGCGAACAAATTAGTGTTAGAAAACACCCAAAATCACTTTTAAAAGTGATTTGGGCAACTACAAAACTTATGAGAAAATTCTAAGTTAATCTACTTGAAAAAAATTGACTAAAATGACTCAAAATGACAAGTCCTTTTGAGGATCTTGGCTTGCTTTTGAGGGCAACCAATGAAACACTTTCACTTTTGCTAGATTTATCTATTGAACCCAAAAGAATCTATTTGACATGCAAGCTAAAATTGTACTTTGAAAGAACTTGCAAAATGCAATAGCTTCCTAGCTAGATCTACTTTTTGTGATAAAACTTCAAAGGACTTTAGATCTAAGCATAAACTAAACTCATAAATCAGATCTACTTGGTAATTGAAAATTTGAAGCATAGGTTTCTAAGTCTAGCATGTAACCAAAGGGAAAAAATTGCTTTTTTGTTTGAAGGAGAAAGAGAAGGAGAGATATGCCTGATGCCAGATGAGAATCACTTATAGAAGCCTTCGGTGGAATGCTATTGGACTAAGCAATAGGAGTGTTTGGAGAGAGGGTGAACAAGCTTGTTCAAGCTCCTATCCAATGGTGACCTGCAACTACTCAGAAAACACTTGCAAGATGGTTTGTGAGATCTAGTTACACATACATATAAAAAATTTAGAGCAACATAGTAATAATCTTATTAAAATGTTAGATTTAAGTCTTTAAACATATATGAGCAAAAGAAAATGAGTAATAAGCTTATTAAACAATTTCTTCCTATCAATTGAGAACAATCCTACCAAGGCTAGATCCACCATACAAAAATGCAAGAGCAAATTAATCACATACAGATTACCTCAAACATGCAAGGCCATGATCATCCAACAAAACACACTACACCAATGAGTCTCCAAAGCTTTTGCTTTTATTCCAACAATACAAAAATGGAAGTATTACAATGACAAGCCCTCTACTCATGCAACTCGAACTAGCTTGCAATGAGAGAGTGGTCTTGCTTTTATAGATAAAGAGAGGGAGTGTGCACTAGCTCCATGAGGGCATCAAACTTGAGAAAGGGGGAATGTATCCCTTTGATTAAGGATGAAGGGGAATTTGGAGTAATGAGGAGGCGCCACCTCACGAAAGGTGCGCCCCCTTCACCTTGGGATGTCCTCCCACAACCCCCGAATTGCCACATGGAATATACTCCCTCACAAAAGGAGAATGCGCACCTCTTGAATGGAGAAACTCGACCTCCTCAAAATTTGATTGCCAATCAAGTAGATTTGACATTCAATCACTTCCAATCAACCACCGAATGAGTCTCAGTTAACTCAGATCCTGATTGAGACAAGAATCCACTGATTTAGGATTTGGATTTTCTCTCATTTTTTATTATTTTTCTATTTATTTATTCACTTTTTTGATTTTTTGAGAGAAATAAGATTTGAGTGATAAATATTCACTCAAAACTTAGGAAAAGTGGGTTTAGGGGTTTAGTGGGTGCTATGGGTTACAAAACGAGCACCCCCATGGAAGATGTTGCCTCCTAACCACACTTTTATTACATTTTTAATTTTTCCAATTAAACTATAGAAAAATAGTCTAATTTTTTGGGAAAAATTATTATTCTCAAAAATTAAAAAAAACTTAGGGGTACCTAGCACATGTCCATACGACTCAATTTTAATATCTAGCATGGTAATATACATTGATACTTGAACTCTAATAACCTCCTAAGATTGAGAAATCATGCCGACCACCCCAACTTTGACGGTAGGAGTGAAAAACTCGAAAATTATATGTTGTTTATTCAACAATATATAATTGACAAAGGAAAAAACACTCTGGGCTAGTCCGACTAATAACTAAGTCTCAGGAAAGCCAAGTCCTTTACAAAAACCATCATGCTATGATATTTTTTACAATTTCTCTGAAGGGCATGGACATGTGAATTTATTAAAAAAAAAGGGCCAAGGTGGCCTGCTAGGACTTCTGGTCTTCTGATTATGAACAAGTAGACTTGTTCTATCTTCACAGGCTCACTTGAAATCACCTATGTGAAACTTAGCTGATAACAGGCCCCAGACTTCATATGCATTCAGGTCACCCTAAACTCCTGTGTAAATTCAGGTCAGCCCACAGGTCTTAGACGATCATACTCTAGAGTCTAGACATTCTCCAAATGTAGCCTCATGAGTTATCAAACAGGATGGATTAGACTTCAAGGTTTTGAGGAGGTGACCAGCCTTGCAAACGATGCATCTACTGCCTGAAAACTTGATGTAATTCCTGGGAGGTCTCTTCACAGATCAGATCTGTATTTGCTGGATTTTAGGGACTGAAACAGTCTACAATATCTCAGGATGTATTCCTTTGTTTGACTACTTCCAGTCAGCCCCACAATTCTGGAAACACATCCTATGATCAGCTGGCTTTATCTCAAAATTGCAATGCCCTATCTTCTGGCTGAAAACAAGGTCGTCAATAGCAGATGCAAGTTGTCCTAACAATTTCTTCCTGCCACTGTCAATGTGGTGAAAAGTTTCATCTTCAAACTGTTATGAGCCATAAACTCTAGGAATAACCCTGTAATTCAGGCAGTCATGCATATACCCAATGAACAGCACCCCTGTCACAACCTTCAAGGCCACTGTGTGCTGAAATTAAACTGTTGGTAGTGTCTTTGATCATTACTACTACAGGTCCCATATTATGCTACATGATTTAAAAGAGACATGGAGCAATCTGTTCATGCTCAACTGGATGCCAAAAATGATGGTCCGACCCAGATTATAAGCAAAAAGTCCGTGCCAAAGATAGCTCCAAGAGATCCAGGACGCTTGAGATCTAGGGCCATACTGTTACAGAGTTGTTTTATTCCTGTTACTTTTATTGGGGCAGACTCAGGCCCACTTCACCTTAAAAATTGACTGCATAAAACATCCTATAGGCCTGCCTTTATTATATGTCATTAAGCTGCCTGCTGAATCCACCACCAATTTCCCCACCCATGCTTTCATTATTAGAAGCCCCATTGAAATGCCTTCATGCTGAGAGTCACTGCTGAAAAAATCAGTCTTCATCCTCCTTTAGTTTTTCTCATCGAACTGGCTTTTAGGTTCCTTTGTAAGATCAACCCTCTTCGAAAGGCTTCCTTGATTCACCTTCATGCCTCATGTTAGCTTCCAGCTAGGGGGTTCTTTACGCTCCTCGTACAATATATTACAGATCTGGAATCGCTCCAATTTATTACTATCTCTGTTTTACTGTAGCTCTGATCAATAAATGGCAAGCTCTGTCTCATACAACAGTCCTGATTTTTGAAGCTACAGTTTACAACTTACAAGTGATGGTAAGTGCAAGAGAAGGCTTCTAGCCCCAATAAAAACAGAATTGCTTCATCAAGGAGACATGATGAGAGTAGAGTGCACCATAATAATAAACCATAAGAGAACATATCAAGATCAATCACATCACCTAGCCCACATATTACATGAACATTCATAAGCTAACAGAATCATCATTAGGGCATCATCGTATCATGATCCAAGGCAAAAATCATCTCCACCAAGATGCAACCCCACTGAGATTGTAATAAACATCATGTGTGAACACCCATGCAAAATGGGGGGTGTTACCGGGCAAATTAGTAGGGTTAATGCCCAATAAGCACGTGCAAGGAGTAGTGACCCAATGTCACCTCAGTCACACCCCTTTGACTTCTTGGGAGAGTCTTGACCTCCAAGGGGAATGCCCTTATCTGTGTGCCTGCCAATATTTATACCAAACACCTTCCACAACCTTATGCATAGATCAGTTCCTTATGGAGTCAAAGTAGACATATCCAGGATAAAGTCAACTAGGCACTAGTTTGAAACAAGTATTGTAGCATGGATGAAGGTCCTTTGTGTATATTTCAGTCTGACATAAGTTGATAGACAATGTCCAAGTGTATTGGGTAAGACACCAGCACTCAGGATATATTAAACACGTCAATCATGTCTTTATTAGTTTGCAAATATATGGTACCAAGTTCATTACCATTTATCACTTATCATTAAGCATTGAGGATCAGTATTTAATAAGTGCAATGATCATCAATAATAACCAGCATTAACAATATTGGAAGGACTAATAAGTACTCATTGTTGTCATCACTTGAATGGCTGTACGTACTACTGTACACTTGCATATAATTCTCAGGAAAATATCAGCAGTAAAATAATGCAAACAATGTGTAACAATAGGTGATGCCAGTCCTAATCAATGACAACCCTGTAGTATTCAATTCAACCTCTGAACAGCAGTAACACAGGCTTGTTATATCAGCCTTTTATTCAACAGTAGTTAGCCTTCTCTTTCACAAGTCTGGTCCAATCATTTGCTAACCTTTTTAGTGTTTTTATGTTGTCCTTTTGTGGCAGGGTTTGAGTCAGCAGTATGGTGGTGACATGCTGCCCTAATGGAAGACTTCTGTCCACCCTTGACAGCTCTTTAAAGGAGCAGACCGAGGGCTGCTTGAGGGCAGATTGGGGCCTGTCCAGGCTTTAGGAGGGGCACCGAGGGGAAGAAGGAAGTGGTGGAGGGCTGCAAAGGGAGGCCGAGGGTAGGATAAGGGGGCCAAGGGTACAAGAGGGGAGGCCGAGGGCTAGAAAGGGTGGCCGAGGCCCTAAGGAGACAGGCCGAGGGTTGGAGCAGAGGCTGTTAGGGTAGGTTTAGGGCTGAAGAGACGCTCGGCCTAGGCTTCTAGGGCACAAGGGAAGAGGGCGAAGGCTAGGGGACAAGGGAGGAGACCCTAAATAGCCAAATTTTTGGATTTTTGAGGTTTTATAATTTTTAGGTTTTTCTGATATAAAATTGCAGACCTAATTCTAACCCTATCTACCATGAAAATGCAATTAATTACATATGCAAATGCATGAAATTTAATTAAAAAGGTGACAAGAGAGGGCTATGATTCTTGTCTCAATCCCACGGCATAAGGGCTCGATGATCAACGTCCCTACAAGAAGAGTTCCTCTAGGCTTGCAAAATTAGGGCATCCACCAACAACCCCTAGGGTTCGTTGGGAGAGCCTAACAAATAGCAAAGTAGAGATCCAAGGCCCTTTGCAAAGAAGACTTCTTCAAGAGAACATCTTCTAACCATACACAATTGACAAACTCTTGATAATTAAGCCCTAATCAATAAATAGAATGTACTAGCATAGCACCATTCAACGGAGATAGAGATATTCTTACCAAGATTCAACAAAAATGAACAAAGAAAGACCATAGATCACCTTTGTGCATGAGTTCCATCCAACCATTCTAGCATCAACATGTATGTGTAAAAGAAAACCCTAGCATTCATCCACATTTCATTTCACAAGCCAATAAAGAGACTCCTCAAGAGGTGTGCATGACATCATAAACCCAAAGTGGACCCAAAGTGGTTAAGGCTTGGTTGAAGAGGCTTAGGAAGTGACAAGTGTTCAACCAAGTGTAAGATAGGGTCACTTATGGATTAAGAGTAGTAGATCTAGATAGATCTAATGCCAAAGAAAAGTACCCAAGTGGGGCCCACCCTTAAAAAGTGGAAAATGGTCCAAATGGGGCCCACAAGGTCAAAATCAATATGAGATGGCACTAGGGGGTATGCTATAGTATGGATCTATGGATTTGAGAATGAATGATCAATACCCACATGTGGGATCTAGCAAAGGACCACTAACCCAAGGAGTGCGACTTGCCTCAAGGAGGACTAGTGCCTTAGATGAAGGGGCAAATGGAGTTGGATGGCCACCAAATTATAGATCGAGATAGTTAATATGATTACCAAGGTGGGTTTTAAATTATTAAGCCCAAGTGATTGCTAGATCTCCATAGATCTGAAAAATAAAAAAGCAAGGGTTTTGATTTTAGGGTTTATATGACCAATGGAGAAAAGATGGATGGAACTAGATACATACCTTATGGAACATACCTCAAAATCTTGTGGCCACTTTGCAAATGGATAACCTTTCCCCTGTGTGTATATTCAAGAGTGAGATCCAAGAGCCCAAGTGAAGTCATCCTCCTGCTAAGGTGACCAATTCGCCCTCCTCCTACAAGATAAGATCAATGAGAAACAAGCCAAGCAAAAGAATGATGAAAATGATGAAAAGATGAAAGAGAAAGCATCAACTATGTCACTAAGATACAATAATGATACTCCCTGAGACAAAAAGGCCAATTCAAGGCAAGATATGGGGTTTCCCCACAATAGATCTCCTCCAAATCGTCCTCCTCTTCACCAAATCGGCCTCCCTGTAGAAAAACGTCTTGGAACCCCAAGATCCACAATGATACACAGAAAAAAGATTGTATATTCAACTTGCAAAAGAATCCATCAAGACAAGAGAAGTAGATCCACAAAATAGTATTTTTATTCCAAGTATGTAGAGCTCCAAATGTGCCTTTACAATAGGGGGGTCTCCTCCTTAAATAGGATGAGGAAGACCAAAACCCTAAACCACTTTTGAAATGAGTGGTTGAGATCAAAAGATGCAACAATATAATCAATAGCTAAGATGAGCCAATACAACATAAGGCAAGGATCACTCACTAAAGTGATGACGTCATGGCTAAAAAGACCCTAGGAGGGATGACGTCATGGCTAGGGGAGACTAATACAAGTGTGTCTCACATAAGATAACTAGGAAAAGTGACTAGGATCACATGGTGGGGCTAGGAGGTATTATTTCCCTTCACTAGCATCACCCCATGGCACAATAATATAACATGAGACTCAATGTCATGTCCAAGTACACAAAGGATCAAATCCTGTCCCCTCAACCTGAGAAAAAAGTACATCAAAAGACATCCTGCTGACTGTGTGAACCTCACTGACTGCTGCAAACTGATCTTGAAGGAGTGGGATACACCATAGATGACCTCAGAGCAGACCTCATGCCAAAACCTTGCCTCAATTGCCTAAATAGAATTCCTCTGTGACCTTTTATTCCATTTTTTAATCCTCCTGAAAACCCTGATACTACCCATAACCGACTGTTAGGTGCTTGCGCTGTCAAACTGAGTGTGCCATCATGTCCCGAAGGGGGTAATATGGTAATAACAAGTGGTTGGACCACCCCCTTCCCCTGTAGCGCCCTAGGCAATGACTAGCCTCCAAGGCTCTGGCTGGACAGGCCACATCAACATGGCCAATTTGGTCAATAGGTGGAAAACTACTCATAACATGCCCGAGAGTGCTTGAAACTGATAGAAAAGTGTCTCAGAAGACCCAAATCCATTAGAGATGAGTACTCATACACCTCATGATAACTTGTAGGATCCACCATACTCGGACAGTGTAAAAATATGATGATCTGGAAGTAATAATAAACATGATAAACTACATCAATCATCATCTGAAGCCTGTGTCCATCATATGGAATCATCAAAAAGGTATATAGAAGACCATATATCATCATCATACATAAAGTTGTCCATCTCATCATGGATCCCAAGGTTGACCTTGGTCAAACTAGGTTGGACTGGTCAAATTGATCAAAATATGACCCTGGCTAAGAAGCCAAGTTGCTGCAAGTGCAAATAGTTAAGACATGCTCTCTAGATCATTTTCATAGCTAGAGTCTAAAGTATCAAGCATTATTTCACTGGCAGTTAATAAATAGTAAATTGGTTATTTAAATAATCCACTTCCAAGAAGAATCTCAAGAATATACTTGTTTGTAAACATGATCAGATTGCTAAGAAAGGGTGAAGGCTAAAGACACAAGGCTAGGCTAAATGGGATGACTTGACTGACTTGACACTATGATACTTTGGATGAAGGACATGGTGTTACACACTTAAGCATGTGTTGGACAAGATGTACACAAGGAATGGCGGTGTCTCACAAATGGATAAGTTGTTCAGAGAAGTGCTTATTCAACCTTGCCAAGATCTGTCTACTACTAGAACCGCCGTGAACTAGGTGCTCGACTAACCGTAACTTGAGGTTCTAGGGGACACTTAGAATTAGCTGTCCCTTGCTCCATCTCACATCATCACCTGCAGGCTCAATGAGGAAAGTTTCACATATAAGATCAGCAGTCTTTAGATTTAGCATACATTTAGCCACTGCTTTTTAGGACCTTTCATTTCATTTCATTTCATGGCCAACAATTTTTAGATTTAGCATACATTTATCCATTGCTTTTTAGGCCTAATATGACCCCTCTGGGTTTTCACATGCACTGATAAGCACAACTAATCGCAGCTTACATCCGAGGTGCATTTACATTTCATAAAATTTGAATTTCACTTCAATTTCATAGCCCTTTTCATTGCGCTGTACAAGATATAACAATAGTTTCCATATGTAGTACAATTTTGCTTCAGGTTTTAGCCAACACAACTCAAGCAACTAGGGGGACTTCCGCAATCTAAACCAAACATCGGGGCAACTGACTAGAATGATAAAGGCATAAAATCCAACTCACCAAGGGCAAGTTTTGTTGCCAACTCAGAGCCGAGACACAATATAAACATGGATGCAAGTCCAACACAGAGGCAGAAGCGGGGAGATCCTCAATATCACAAGTCAAGGTGTAAGTCAGGGTGAAGACCAATATATGGGGAGATGACAAATGGATGGGTGGAGACAATTGAATATGGTGCCTAAGCTAGTAGGTCAGAAAGACACTAAATGATCATGTTCACTTTCATAAGAAGATAAGGACCAACAAGTATAAACAAGAGTTTCTAAATGTCAGTAGTACAACCAATACATATAATCCATAACCACTTTCATTTCAATTTTAATACACTGCCAGATCATAATTACTTTATACCAATTCAATGCTAATAAAAATGACCTAAACAACAAGGTAATAACATCAATGCACATCATATATATACTGGGTCATCAATCAATATCTGTAATCTGAACCAACTATAACCACTGAGAACACTGTATCTGAAATACTGAAGAATTGCACTGCAATTGTATGGAATAAAAGGCCACATCGGTCATCAAATCTGAGGTTTCAAGGCTCAGCCTTGGCATAAGGTCTACTAATTGTTTGATACAAAGATGCTCTAATGTCTGAGTGATCATAAATAATGCTGCTAATCATAGCTGATCTCATTGGATAAGTGTAAAGGCAAAGCCAAAAAAAGTGCAGATATCTGCTCTGACAACATGGTAGCCCAGCTACTATGTATGGGATAACAAGTCCTTTAGCTATTGCATCTATTAATCTCCTCCACAACAAGCACATCAAGTAGAAGAAGGGTTTCCAAATGCCACAAAACCCTACTCTTCATTTCTCACTACAGCTACAAGATAAAATGCTTCCTTTGCTCCTCTAGGGTTTATCACAAACTCAAGTCTTCTTTGTCTCCTTAGGGAAAGCCCTAACCTTAGTCTTCCCTTGAAATTCCTCCAAGAACACTAGCCTTCAAGACTAAGGAAACAAATACACATGAAGAAGAGTACAAGAAGACAAGTTTGCCCTAGCTCACACATCTCTAACACAAAAATACACATGATTACATGAGTGAATAAGTACACGTGATGAAAAGACTCTTTCCTTCCTTTATTTATATGAAAAGTGAGGGAGGCCAACAATACAAGGGGACCTAGTCCACCAAAAGCAACCTAACTCTACACAAAATAGTCCGACATGTTAAGCACTCCAACTCTGGACACTTGTCAAGATTCAAGGTGAGTATGTCTAACAAGCAAGGGTCCAAGGTTAATGCTCCATGAGATGTGCCCAACAATCCCCCTGCAAAGGTCTCCAATGCTCCGACACTCATTCCTAAGCCATGTGTACACTGGGTCCACTAGACCTACATGATTTGTCCTTAGCCCATGTTTCCTCAAGTCAAGTACAAGCCTCAATGGAAGCAATCAAGTGTCCCCATTCCATCTAGGGCTCAATGCCCTCCTCCAAGATGCCCAATGCTCCTCCAAATTAAGTTGTCCTCCCAAGCAAGCAATCAAACTCCATGTATGTGTGCCATTAAGAAAGGCAGTAGGCCACATAGGTCTCCAATGCCCTAAGGAAGTGTACCACATAAGCATCCAGTCAAGCCATAGCAATCCAAGAGTAAGCTATCTTGAAGGTGTAGGTCCATCATGGAACAACCAGGGATAATCAACACACCATGCACCCCACATCACATGAAGCACCCCCTAGCATGGTGTAAACACTTTCAGAGTAATTCCAAAAGTTAACATCCATGATCCATCAAATATAGGTGGCTTCACCTTGCAAAACTATCCCCGCAGATTATGCCAATGGTGGTGCCGCATCCTCATATGACTGCTTTCCAAGGATTGGGAGACTCAATGGTCCTTCTAATCATGAGATTCATTTAAGGATTCAATTGGGGGTGTATGATATGCATCATCATGGGATGACCTCCTTGACCCATGGTATCTTTGACAAAATCCTTTCGTGAAGTACTTCTGCTCCCACCGCATGATTGGAACTCTGTGTTAGCTGCAGCTGCCTTTGAATCTCTGTCAAGCTCCAGAGCATCTGAGTATTGATTTGGTTCCTCTCCTTTTAAGCTCGCCTCTCATTATCTGCTTGATAACTATGTACTTGATCCCTCAAGCTTCTCATGGCATCTGCTAAATTCTGAGGCATTCCTTGATTCACATTACCATTGTTATTCATTCCAGCATCCCTTACGTTCATTGTAGCCTCCTTACGTTTCCTTGAAAATTTTGGGCTTTCTGAGTCATCCATATTGACAAGTGAATGCTCAAACCAGTCCTGAAAGTGCTGTTTTGCAAACTTTTATGAAAAGTCAAAAAAAAGTTTCAGCCATGTGAATTTATATATCTCCTCTCAACTGAAGAAGCTTTCCAAGTTTCCAACAACCATAAGTTTGCTCAAAACGAATTCCAGATCTAGATTTTGCAACTTATTGAGCAGCTTATGAGTTTTACCAAATTTTCTGTTCAAATAAGGCCGAGTCCAACTTCAACCACTTGTAGATCAAAATCGGAGAAGCAACAAAAATACTGTGCTGAGCATTGATAATAGTTTGGATTCTGATTTCTTTGGAAGCTCCATCTGCTCATAATGCTCCTGTCAATTTCCATGCTTTTGACAAAATAGCAATTTCTAACTTTTGGCTTCCTGCTGATTCTGTTTGCCTCTGGTTCATGTTATAATCAAAATGTCTAATAGCGAATTTCTCACTTTTCTTCTAAAAACAGAGCTACACAGGGACAATTTTTTTAGAAGACATGATTCCTGTCTATAAACAGAGTCATACTTTGACAAATTTTCAGAAGATAAAATGATTCTGTTTTGAGAACAAAGCCATAAACAAAATTTTCAGAAGAACGAGTGATTGTATCCTGTAGATGGAGTCATACTTAGTCTTTTAGAAGATGAAGTGATTCTCCTCTGTAAATGGATCCATACTTAGTTTTTCAGGAGACAAAGTGATTCTTTTTTCTAAACAGAGTCACATGTAGACAATTTTCAGAAGATGATGTGATTTTTTTTGTAACTGATCCATACTTCAACCATTTTTTAGAAGACATTGATTTTCTTCTGTAAATGGAGCTTAGACAATTTTCAGAAGATGGAGTGATTGTCTTCTGTAAATGGAGCCATACTTGGACAATTTTTTCAGAAGATGGAGTGATTTTCTTTTGTAAATGGAGTCTGACAAATTTTCAGAACATGGATTGATTTTATTTTATAAATGGAGCCATGCTTAGACAAATATTTCAGAAGACAAATTGATTTTCTTATGTAAATGTCAGAAGACAATGATTCTCTTCTGTAAATGGAGTTATACTTGGACATTTTTTTTCAGAAGTGGAAGTGATTGCCTTCTGTAAATGAAACCATGCATAGATAAGATCATTTTTTATAATGTCCAACAAATGACCACAATAGTAGGTCAATGGGGCTAAAAAGAGGTACAACCAGTCTAGTTACATAGCAGGAGTGTGAAAGCAACTCCTATGATAACTCTTTTAAATGCAAATAAGAACAATCTCAACATCTAACTAAAAGAAGCTATAACAAAAGGTACGTGTGTTTTTCAGAAGACGTAGTGTTTTTCTTTTGTAACAGCCATACTTGGACAATTTTTCACTCCTTTACAACATGTCCATTCCATTTAAAACAAAAACCATCTCATTCTTAGAAAAGTATTTGTTTTCTTGGAAGGTCCATATAATCCCGTTTTGTACATAGGTTGACCAATGCTTGGAAAATTTTATTCACTTTGATTTCTCTAGGTACTTCACTGGATTTGGTATCTTGACCTTTGTTCTACATATTTTATAACAATATTCATTCACTTTGATTTCTCTAGGTACTTCTCTGGATTTGATATCTTGACCTTTGCTCTACAGATTTTATAACAATATTTTCACATAGATCAACAATAACTGATATCCTTTGCTAATTTCTCAAGGGCAGACATTGTCTTTGTGCTCAAGGGCCTTAATACTGATCACTGTCACCAATAGCAATAATAATTTCCCTGATTTTCATCCCCAAAGGCCTCAGTATTGAAACTGAAGATCTGAATACACTGATAATATATCCAAAGGGGACCTTGCACCAAAACACGTGTTCTATAAATTTTCCCTCAATGTTCTATCCACAGCCTGAGTGGGCCTACCAGTTAAGAACATGTGTTCCCTCCTAGGAGGTCATAGGTTCAAATCTGGAGGGGGTAGGGTATGTAGTAATGTACACCTCCGTAGACTTTAGCAATCAAATTGCTGTAAGGAGGGGGGTCCCTTGTCCCACAAACAAGGGGGTCTCATACACCAAATTGGTGTTTGGCTTGGTTGCGACCTTAAAAATATATCTTATTATTATTATTATTATTATTATTATTAACAATAGAATTTTCAAATATTTTTCCCTAGAGGCCACAGTGGCAAACCTTTCTCTCTGATACCAACCTGTCATGTATCCATTTTCCTTCCTTGTTCTAACAAGGTACAGGTTCACTCAATATCCCTACCGTCATTGCAATTGAGTCCTCAACAACTCATTTATGGACTCCCATCTCTTACATAAATAGATATGTATGCCATTAGCATTCTTTTTCTGCAGATTTTTTTGTAATTTAATTATAAAAAATAATTTTACTTTTCTTAGATGCTAGAAAGCATACGGCATTAACATAATTAAGCAGAAAGTATATTACCGATTAAGAAATGCATTGGCATAAGGAAAAATACAGCTTGAATGAAATTTCATTCAGAATTTATAATCAAACATGACTCAACAAAAAACTAAGAACATAATACTTGCAATTTGAATCTTGATTGCGTGGAATGGTTAAGTAGGACATATCTTCCTCTCAACTATAGGACATAATCAACACCAAACCTTAAGAGGTACACTATTGAAAATCGAGGATAGCCTACTATCATTAAGGGAACACTAACTTGTCTCTTTTTGTTGTTGTTGTAGCTGCGTGAGGTATCCTTACACAAGTCGGCCCAGTAAAAAGGGGCAATAAAAGAGGCAAGTCGGTCCAGTAAAAGAGACAAGTCAGCCCAGTTGGGAAAAATCACTCCAAAAGTCATGTATAAATAGAAGGTGACGTCTACCTCATTTACACACCACGCAAGTTCGCTCAAGCTATCTAATCTAGTGCGCAGGAGCAGGAGAGAGCAAAAACAATAATAGAGGAAGTCTATCTTTGGGTTTTGAGATTGCTCTTGTATCTGATATATTTGGTGTACTTGTATTATGTACTGATTCTCTGAGTAAGAATGGTTTGCCTGGTTTTTCCCGAGTTTGGGTTTTCCCAGGGTAAATTGTTGTGTCTCTTGTGTTTCCGTGCATGTTTATGCGTAGTTAAAGTTGAAAGAGATGAAAATTATACTGCTATACCACTAAAATCCAACAGGTTATGGGCCCACTCCATGCTCCGACTGCGCAACAACCATAAACTAGGGTTTCTTGTTTTCTCATCTTCCATCCACAGATTAGGCTCGCCCTCAACATTATTGAGTTTGCCCTAGGAAGGCGCATCTTCCTGTAGAAGCATATTTTAATTATGAGAATTTTTAATTTTTGACCTAAATTCTACAGAAACTACATAAATTAGGGTTTCATATTGCGAGTTGTTCTAACCTCAGATCTGGAAGAAAAGGAGGTCTATCCAACTCGCCTTGGGAGGGCGCATTAGCTTGTTGATTCAGTTTTTATCAAATTCCAAATTTAAATTTTTGACCCTCTCCTGCCAGGATTTCTGATTAGGTTCCTACCTGCAGTCAAGATGGTGACCAGTGTCAGAGTACATGATAGATAAAATGAGATCAAGCATTATGTAAAGGAAGACATCTCGGAACCAACAACTAATGTAGAGAGATATAAACATAAGAAAAATGAAGCAATGGCCAAGAGAATCTTGACAAATTCTGTGAAAGACCACTTGATACCTCACATCTCAAAGTTAAAGACTGCTAAGGTCATGTTTGATGCACTAGTTCGACTATTTGAGAGCAAGGACACCAGTAGGAAATTGGCCCTGAAGAATCAACTCCCCAACACCAAGATGACCAAATTAGATTATGTAGCTGATTATCTTATGAAGATCATTCAATTGAAGGAACAACTACATGCTATCGAGGACCTCATTGATGATGAAGAACTTGTCACAATATCTCTTAATGAATTTCCGTCCTCATGGGAATCATTTATTCAAAGCATATGTGGTCGTGAGACACTACCCAAATTTGATAGTCTTTGGTCTGACCGTGTTCGAGAAGAAACCATAATGTTGTCAAGAAATAACACAGAAGAACCTCAAGACAAAAATACTCTAGCTCTTGCAGCTCATGCAAGAAAAGGAACCTTCAGAAGAAGAATTCAGATCAAGGACCAAGGAAGAAAAAGGACATTTCACACATCCAGTGTTACATGTGTGACAAGTTTGGTCACTATGCTTCAGATTGTCCTCAGAGAAAGAGAAGGAAGCAACATGCATCAATAGCCCATGTTGACGAGGAGCCTTCACCGAAAAATGAAAAACCTGGCGAGATGCCAACATAATATTTCTTTTGATTTCCTTTATTGTAATTGGACAATTTTCCCTAGTAAGAGATTCCAACATAATTTCTTATTCATTACTTAGTCATTATTGTAATTGGACCATTTTCCCTGGTACAGGAGTCCAACATAATTTCTTATTCATTAGATTAGTCATTATTGTAGTTGGACCATTTTCCATGGTACAGGAGTCCAACATAATATTTTTTTTGGGATCATTATTATAATTGGGTCATTTTCCCTGGTACAGGAGCCCAAAAGATTTGTTTTAGTTTCCTTTGATTCAGGAAAAAGTGTCAAGACTCAGTAGGCATTGAAATACATAAAAGGCAGGAAGGATTTCTTCCATGACAAAGAGGGAGCAATCTTGGAGCCTTGTGATAAATGGGAAGACATCCCATATTTGCAAATCTTATACATACTCCAGGATTAGGGGAGCTAGCCTCAGATGCAGAAGGAGCAAGATTCTCAGGTGCAGAGCAAGCATGATGCTCAGACGCAGAGGGAGCAAGATGCTCAGATACAAAGGGAGTAGGATGCTCATATGCAGAGGGAGCATGGCTCTCTACCACAGAGGGAGATGCGATGAGCTTGAAGATGGATTTTTGTAGCATTGGGTGGACATTCCCCCAATATTAGCCATGTGACTTGGCTAGGGGTGAATGGTCCGGAGGCAGGAGAGTGAATGGTCCTAGCCACCCTGTGATGGGGTGGGCCCTTGATGAGTAGTGTTGATGCATCGAGCATTCCCTAGGTATTAGCCATGTGACTTGGCTAGAGGTGAATAGTTCAGAGTAGGGCAGTGCAGCCTTCTTCCAGACATCCTGTGACGGGGTGGGAAGATTAGTCCTCAGTTGCACACACTATCCTCCTAGAGGTTGAGCATCGAGCATTTCCCCAGTATTAGCCATGTGACTTGGCTAGGGGTGGGTCAAGTGGGACAATGCCTTCTCTCGGACACCAAGTGGGGTGGAGAGATCAGTCCCTAATACGACTCAGAACGGGGTAGTGCCTTCTCTCAGACACCAAGTGGGGTGGAGAGATTAGTCCCTAAAATGCTTAGAGCGGGGCAATTCCTTCTCCCAACCATCCTGTGACGAGATGGGGAGATTATGTTAAGATTCAATATGATAAGATAGATAACATCAATATTTAATTCAATTTCACAACAATAACATATACAGGATTACTGAAAGAATAACAAGCACATCATAAATATAAGAGACACAATTTTATCTTGGGAAACCCTCTAGGGGAAGAAAACCCATCAAAACTTCCTCAATAGAGATGATCAAAAGTACAAAGACAAAACCCCAAACAAGTGCTCCTTCTCCTTGCAGATCTCTCTCTCTCTCTCTCTCTCTCTCTCTCTCTCTCTCTCCATTGCAAATTACACAAGTGAGTGTGTGTGTCCAAATGAGGAGCACATCACTCCTATTTATACTTTATCTTCCACTTGACTTTTTCCCTAACTAGGTCGGCCCCAACAACTTAACTACTCAACTTAATGCTGACTGGGATGACTCCTCTAGGGGACTTAAAAACCCCATTACATTTGACTCTAGGGGGATCTATTGCCCCGACTTACAAGGGAGGATTTACCTCAATGACTTTACATAACTAAATACAATAATAACATCCCGACGGAGGAATAAAACATCTCTGAATAAATTACAACAATAAAATACAATAGAATATTCTTCGAAGTTACAATATTTCAACACTCCCCCTTAACGAGAAGGGTATTCTATTGACAACAACAACATCAACTGTAGGAGCAAGGAGAGAGAGCATCATCAAAAACATCAAGGTGATACATCTATAAATCATTGGAAGTTTTCTTCAACATCATCAACAACTGGAACATCTTCAGTACTGGCGTATCATCTTCTACAACACTGAGTCTTCATCTTCTGCAGCACTCGATCACTTGATCGTCTACATCAACACTTGATCTCTCGATCATCAACAACATCATCTTGATCTTTCGATCAATAACATCATCTTGATCTTTCGATCAGTAACACCATCTTGATCTTTCGATCAACAACAACATCATCTGCAGCAATATAACCTGCAACACACATGATCCAATTACGGGATGATCAATCCCTCTCACTCTAGGACATAAGTCCAAGGATGATGCAATCCTATCCACATTCTCGAGGACAAAGGTCTCCGGATCAGTTCTGGACTGAAGTCTAGGGATGATACAATCCCAATCACATTCTCGAGGACAAAAGTCTCTGGATCAGTTCTGGACTGAAGTCCAAGGATGATACAATCCAACCACATTCTCGAGGACTGAAGTGTCCGGATCAGTTCTGGACTGAAGTCCAAGGATGATACAATCCAACCACATTCCTGAGGACTGAAGTCTCCGGATCAATCCTGGACTGAAGTCCAAGGATGATACAATCCAACCACATTCTCGAGGACCGAAGCCTCCGGATCAGTTCTGGACTGAAGTCCAAGGATGATACAATCCAACCACATTCTCGAGGACCGAAGTCTCCGGATCAGTTCTGGATTGAAGTCCAAGGATGATACAATCTGACCACATTCTCGAGGACCCAAGTCTCCAGATTAGTTTTGGACTGAATTCCAAGGATGATACAATCCCACTGCAACATCATCATCATCACATTCCCAGAGACAAAATTATACAAATCACTTTAGGACTAATGTCCTGGGAGGATGCAATCCCACTGAAACATCATCATCATCACATTCTTGGAGACAAAAGTCTACGAATCACTTTAGGACTAATGTCCTGGGAGGATGCAATCCCACTGCAACATCATCATCATCAGTATCAACATCATCACTGCTCCCCCTTTCGAGGAAGGTCCTTTCGAACCAAGCTTGTCATGGAAGTACTCGATCTTTACTCGAGACATAGGCTTAGTCAACACATCAACAACTTGCTCATCAGTGCTCACATACCGGAGCTTTATAGCTCCCTTCTGTACCATATCCCGTCTGTAAAAATACCGGATTTCTATGTGCTTTGACTTGTCATGGAACACTCGGTTCTCCGTCATCTTTATACAGCTCTGGTTGTCACATAGAATCACCGTGGTATCCAAGTCCAGGTCAAATAGACCCGCCATCAACTTTCAGAGCCATATGGCTTCACAACTTAACATAACAAGCTGCTATATACTCTGCTTCAGCTTGTGCTGAGAACAACACTGGACTGCTTCCTGCTAAACCATGAGATCATGACGGATCCCAGACAATAACATCCACCTGAGGTGCTCTTTCTGTCTGAGACACTTCCGTCCCAATTTGCATCTGTATAACCATACAATCTACAGTCATGATCTCCAACATAGTATAGACCAAATTCTATCGTACCTTTCAGGTACCTCATCACATGCTTTGCAACTACCAAGTGAACACATCTAGGCTCAACTAGATACTGACTTAGGGTGTTCACATCAAAGAATATATCTGGCCTGGTATTCGTCAAATACATCAACGAACCAATCATCTGTCTGTAAATTGTAGAAACCACTGTCCATCATCCCAGATCTCTACTTCACATTTTCCTTGGCTAAGGAAAATTCTCATCTGATCTCAGCCACATATCTAATCACAAGAATCATGCCAAGATTCTTTAACTCTAAGATCTACTCCCTCTAAAGTGGAGTCTTCTACATCTGAGTATTGTCCTCCCTCTGTGACTGAACATCATGCACACTCTGTATTGAGTGATCTTCTGTATATCTATTCGTGCCATCTCCCGTCAGATGGGTCTACTGATATGAGCCTGAAGATCACTCGAACTCTATGGTGAGTTCCTTCTTGCATCCATCTGAGAGAAGCATGTCATCTGTATATAACAACCATCTTCAACCTTGTAGCAAAGGTTGAAATACGCATCACCCATGGTGATCATCAAGCTCATCAAATGACTATTGCTCTTGGGTACCTATTGAACCCGTACAAAGCCTTCTTCAATCATGTGATTCTCTATCGAATCCTGGGAGTTTGCTCGATATGCATTTCTTCTTCAATTACACCATTCAAGAGAACGGTCTTGTCATCCATGGGTGTAATCTATCTTTGGAAGTGTGTCTATCCACTGGAGCAAACATCTCGTCATGATCCTCTCCCTCTTTCTAAGAGAATCCTCTAGCCACGAGCTTTGCTTTGTACTTCTATAGGATGTTTGATTTGTAGGTCTTCTTGTTGAACAATCATCACTTGTTCTTTGGAACAAGTGTTCATCATCCTTCTTTTGTAGATCATAACACACGATCTTTCCTACAAATCAAATTCAATTACATGATTAGTAATACTTCATAATCATCAAGTCATGTTGACATTTCAATGATAACCTATTATGCATACTGATATGATTCACATAGTTATGCGACTATCTTGACCAATACTTTGGCACAACACTTTTCCATATCATGTATGCATACAATGGCTATATAGATGCCTTCCATCTCTACCAGAACATACTATCAAGAGCATGCACAGCTCCCAGCATGTTAGCAAAGAGGTTTCATTCTAGACAAGCAACAATGGAATGTTTGTCCAACTTACCCATCATATGCATATTAGTAGTATACTGTTCAATGCTATATGAATGCTTACACTATGCATGATATATTTCCTGATTCTAGGAATACATATATGCATACAACTATTACGAGTAATATCATTAACTATTCAGAGATTCAAGAAGTAATTCAAATAACAACTTAAATACTTATCTTTTATGTTTGTGTGGTTGCCTCCCCCTTGATCTCTATTTCCCCTTTATGAGAGTATCATGATTATATGTCTTTGAACTTCTATCCATCCAGTACCACTATGCATGCTTTCATCATTGTGTGATCCTCAAGATCTCATACATAATCATACATTCATTAGTATAATCTCAATACTATCAAAACATTATAATCCTAAATAATCTTAAACATGTATGGTCATGATCATTTCATACTCAGGTAATTTATCACAAACGTTAGTATTCAAGGTTTCACGGAGTACTTCTTTTACTCATGCATATTCTTATTTGACCATAGGACTCTTCTAGTTTGTCATATCATTAATCAAACTAAGAAACATAATATGCATAAACCCTTGATTACTTAAACTTCTAACTTCAAGAATTATCAATCATGCAAAAGTACACTTATCTAAGATCCTAACACAAAGTAGGATTCTTACTCGATATAGGAAAACATACCTGGATTAGCATACTTGCTAGTTATGCTTAACATACCTAAACAATATCTTCTTTGTTCTCTTCAAAGATTTAGAGATCTTGTGCTAGTAACCTGCATCTCTTAAATCTCATATGTTAGGTGTATTAGAACCAAATCGTACATACCTTGTAAACAGAGCTTCTATGTGATCAAAGACTATGGATGAGTCTTTTCATGTCATCATGGTTATATATTTTTGATCTAGAACTTGATTTGTATTTCTTCATGTACCCCTCATGTTGGTAGACAACATCATCCTCATACAATACCATACGTGTATTAGTACAGTCATAATATCATGAGTGTCATAACCCTAATCAATGAATGTCTTCTATCATTCGCATGCATTCATACTTTTACTAAGGTGATCATACAACCCTAAAAATTGATTATGATTGGACTATCCTTAATCATATGCAGGTAAACATATCATGAACTTAATCATCAGATAAATAAAAACTAATTTCAAAACATACCTGCATCTCCTCAAGTCATACCTGTCAAGATTGTTTGTAGTCTTCTCTATAAGGGTAAAACCCTAATATTACAAGGTAGATCACTTGTAAAGATCTTATATAGATCCATGGTGCTAGGATGATAGAATACCAGTGCTATTTAAACCTCCTTCATTGCTGCCCTATGAGTCTCCCAACTTTGCTAGGGTTTCTTCTTACTTGTAGAACCCAGAAACCCTAATTTTTAATCTCCTTCCTCCTGCAACATTTTGATGGAAGATTAATATCTATGATGAAGGGATTCCAAATCCATTTTCAAAGTTTACAATGTTGCATCATGTGTCTCCAACATTGTATCAGGTCCTGCCATACCTAAAAACTGAAAACCCTAAGTGAGAACTTCTTCCTCCTCTTCTTTGATTTCCTCCGTTGAGCTATTTCAGATGTGCCTTATTGTTTCTGGTGTATATCTGAAATTTCAGATCCTAAGGGTTTGAAACTTCGGCCTATGGTAGTCTGAACTGTCATCTTTCCAACCCCACAGATTTTAGCTTCATTGGATTCTCCATGAGAGATATATGTTAAGTTTCCCAACATGACTTGTTTATGGGTTGAAACAACATAGAGAACTTGTACGGCGTGCCACGTGTCACTGTTTCAACTTTGGCCTCTGAAATTCGGACTTGTGAAACATCAGTCCATGCCCTAATTGTTACTTTTTACGGAATTCCATTTGGAGCTTCTTAGCGTGAGATATGACCTTTTTGCCTAGGTCACCTGTTTAGGGATGCATTCTGGAAGAGGCAAAAACCCTATCTTGCACATATCATATCTTACAAAGTACAACGAATCTGGGGTGATTCTTCTACACTAGGTACATCTATGTTTGTTTTTTGTCCTGTAGAAGTTTCAGATTCTGAACCCTCGCAAAAACATATTTATAGAGAAAGTTCCACGATGACTAGTTTTTTCTATACAAAGCCCTAACTTTCAAATTGTCGCAAGTGAAACAAGTGTCGTAAATGCCATACATTACCTTCTTTCAGGATAGCTCTGAAACCATGTTAAGATTCAATATGCTAAGATAGATAACATTAGTATTCAATTCAATTTCACAACAATAGCATATACAGGATCACTGAAAGAATAACAAGTACAACATAAACACAAGAGACACAATTTTATCTTGGGAAACCCTCTAGGGGAAGAAAACCCAACAAAACTTCCTCAATATAGATGATCAAAAGTACAAAGACAAAACCCCAAACAAGTGCTCCTTCTCCTTGCAGATCTCTCTCTCTCTCTCTCTCTCTCTCTCTCCATTGCGAATTACACAAGTGAGTGTGTGTCCAAATGAGGAGCACATCACTCCTATTTATACTTTATCTTCCACTCGACTTTTTCCCTAACTAGGTGGGCCCCAACAACTTAACCACTCAACTTAATGCTGATTGGGCCGACTCCTCTAGGGGACTTAAAAACCCCATTACATTTGACTCTAGGGGCGATCTATTGCCCCGACTTACAAGGGAGGATTTACCTCAATGACTTTACATAACCAAATACAATAATAACATCTCGACAGAGGAATAAAACATCTCCGAATAAATTACAACAATAAAATACAATAGAATATTCTTCGAAGTTACAATATTTCAACAGATTAGTCCCTAGTTGCTCAGTCATCAACTCATGACTCAGAATGGGGCAGTGACTTCTCCTAGCCATCCTGTGACAAGATGGGGATATTAGTCCCTGGATGCTCACTCATCACTTATGCAAGCTTATGATCGACCTCTCCAACGCAAGAAGAATATGTTGATACTTCAGGATGTATTCATGAGAATGCCTCCCTCATTGAGAGGGAGTGCCGATGATTACAACATCGATAAGACATTGATGCAACTCTCTCTTGAGAGGAAGAGAGAGGAAGAATGACACTTCTCAATGGACTGAGTTGTGATGAAGACCTTTCTTATGATGACGAGAGGTACGAGACAAGCCATGGCGATCAAGATGATGCTTAGATGTGTTCCAACGTGATGATACCTCTCTAGCCAAGAGGGAGTGTTGTTGTTGTAGTTGCGTGAGGTATCCTCACACAGGTCGGCCCAGTAAAAGGGGCAGGTCGACCCAGTAAAAGAGACAAGTCGGCCCAGTTGGTAAAATAACTCCAAAAGTCATGTATAAATAAAAGGTGATGTCTACCTCATTTACACACCAAACAAGTTCACTCAAGCTATTTGATCTAGTGCGCAGGAGCATGAGAGAGAAGAAGCAACAATAGAGGAAGTCTATCTTTGAGTTTTGAGATTGTTCTTGTATATGATATATTTGATATACTTGTATTATGTACTGATTCTATGAGTAACAAAGGTTTGCTGGGTTTTTCCCGAGTTTGGGTTTTCTTAGGGTAAACTATTGTCTCTTGTGTTTCTGTGTAGTTAAAGTTGAAAGAGATGAAAATTATACTGCTAGACCACTAAAATCCAACACTTTCCACATGCACAAAGATAACTTCAATTACCAAGAGAAAAAATGAGTTTCACATCAAATATGTTAGACATAAATCAATGAAAGAAATATAAAGAGCATGGGAAAAGAGATCCCCATCTATTGTCCACACCAAACACGTTGCCTGCTCTAAGTAATGAAGATAGCTTACAAATCCTTGAGAGTTATATCTAATTATTAGCATAAAATATAAGTGAACAGTGACACAACATCAAGAGAACCATCCACATGATGCAATGCTACAATGCACAAGCACCAAGAGAAAATTGGAGAGGAGGGAATAGTCCACAACCAAGCCTATCGCAGGGGTATGAAAAATTCTTCTAACTCTACCCTCTTTATTATATAGAAGATCACTTACATTGAAAAAGAAAAAACCCCTTCAATGACATTGTGAGTTCCCTTTATACAATATAGGGTGTTTGATGGCCTTTCGGGTGACTCTTGGTCTTCCCAATCTACATGGCTCTTTGGCCTTACATGGCTTCGTCTGCATTCCAAAAATAGACGAGGATGATGTATTTTAAATAAAAACGTTTGAAATTACAATTATCTTTTATCGATGTGCATTTGCACCCAAAGGTTTGTCTTCTAGTGTTTATAGGGCCTCTCTCCTATTTTATGATTGTCTTGTTCTTGATGTTTATGTTGTCATATGCATATGTGTACCCCCTCGCATCACTTCAAAGTTTCTACATTTTTACCTTCATTTCCTTGAGCTTGATCTCTTTGAACAAATTTGCAGTATGAATTTTAGTGCACAGGCTTCTAGGGTTGTTGACTAGAGGCTTCCAAGATCTCGATGGCTCTCCTTTTCCTCTTGCCAATATTCTAGTTCTCAGAATTAGCACACAAGGCAAGTGAAACATGCTATTGATTCCCCTAGCATTCAAGGGAGATAAAAAAGACTTTTAGTTAGATCAATACTTCCAAAATGAAATCCAAGGTAATATCAATTCTTTGTTTCGACTTGTGACATTCTTCATCAAGGTTTGCTTTTGTCTAATCTGCATCTTCATTGAAATCCCGCCCTTTTTGCTACTCAGACCATCTAGGCTCATATTGGTATAGCCCGTGTTGCAAGGGGAGATTGTCATCTTCCATTTCTTTCAAAGTTGCCTCTACTTTATTGTACTTACCAACAGTTTCAAAGATGATGTAAATTATGTTTTCAATTTGTTTGTTTCTGAAATAAATTTAGCATTTCCCATAATGCCATTCCATTTGTCATGTAAAATAGGCGATCAATCATAAATTGTAAAAAAAAGCCAAAAGAATGGAATCTTGTCTCACAATATAACACCATTCCACCCAAAGACATGCTCATACTAGCCTTCACCTTCGATCTACCAATGGACTCAATTCTTTTTTGAAAACATAGTGCCATCACTCATCACCATTTCATCCTAATGTTTTAAAGCCAATTACATAGATGTTGTTGGGGTGTAGTATCCTACTTACCTCCCCCTAGATGCCCATGTTAAGTTGTCCTGTAAGTGAAAGATAGGGACTTATGTTATGTTGAAGATTGTAGCTTGGATAGGAATTGATGCATAGGTTTAGTGTTAAACGTGCCAGAAGTAGTTCGAGTCAAATCTATTTTAATTCAGTTTAGTGATAAACTATTAGTCTTATGTTTAGCTATTGAGTATAATAAAGTGTATTCTTATACATTAGTGATTTAGACTAATCTCAACCGCACATATCACTGTGAGATTAGGGTTTCAACTCAAGTATAAAGGCAAGTCAAGATAGAGGGTTAACACATACATTTCATTATTCACTCAAAGACAAGTTTTGTTGGGAGCTGATTATCCATACAATTGTATAGATCCATATGGATAAATTTGTACAATGGTATGGAATAGGTTCATATAGTCGTATAGATAGGTCATATATAAGGCAACAACCAAGGGGCATCTTTCTCGATTTTGGCAAGTAGATTTTTCCTCAATTAGTGTGCAAATATTTTTTTGTTTGGGTGTATCACACAGTTGCTAGTTTGATAGTTGTGGAGGCTTCCTTGTAAGCTTTGAATTGTTAATGAAAATATGATTTGAAGGAGTAATTATATGTGTATAGTGTTTATGCTTCCACTGTTTATTTTCTAGCTATGTGTAATTAGTGCTATGTGAAGAATTTATTTTTTGGAATTAAATAACAACTTTGTTTAATTGAGAACATAAGGACAATAGTCTCATAGGGTTTGGAAAATTCACATGGTGTTAGACATCCTCAAACTGAGAGGATTTGAAGAGTTTATGACATGAGATCAACTATTGGAAACAACTACCAAAACCAACTGTTGGGAACCAAGTCCGACAGTTAGAGGGTTTCAAAGGTAGTGTTGATCAGATTTGAGATTTTGTGTGTAGATCATAGATGGCACCAACTAGCCTCAAGTTTGAGGATAGATTGGAAGGTGCCTCAAATTTCCTATCATGGAAAGTCAAGGTAACTCTTCTATTAGAAGAGAATGATCTCTAGGTTATCGTTAAGGATGTAGTGATTGTGTCAACAGATCCGCAGGCTTTAGCAGTGCACAACAAGAAAGAAATGAAAGTTAAGTGGATGATCATGGATGCTATGAAGGATCATTTGATCAGTTGTATATCTGAGACAAGGATGACGAATGAGATGTTTGATGCCCCAGTTAGCCTTTACCAGAGCGGGAACATAAACAAGAAGATGATATCACATAACATACTAAGATCTATAGAGATGACCAAATTAGATATCGCCACCAATTCCCTGATGAAGGTCACATATATTTGTGATCAACTTGTAAGAGTTGGGGAGAAGGTTGAAGGGGTTAGTGATTTGGGCATTGAATGGGTTTCCATCTTGATGAGAAACATCTGTTTAGGGTGTTTGTGCTTGAGAGAATCTTCCCGCATGGGAAAGATTGTGGGATGACTGTATCTAGGAGGAGACTTGGATGGAGGGAAAGGCCAACAAGTAGGGAGGTGATGGTGAACATGCCCTATTTAGTCAAACGAAGAAGGACAAAGGAAAATAAATCGAAAAGGGTAAGGTAAAGAAGAAGAAGAAGGTCTTTACAGCCAGAGAAGAAGGTCTCGAGTAAAATCAAGTGCTTCTTATGTCATAAGCACAACCATTATGCATCACAGTGTTCGAAGATGAAGAAGGATAAAGGGAAGCAATGACAACATCATGTAGCAACCTTAGTTGAAACTCAAATGAACAAGTTTTCCTCCGAGTTCAACAATGATTTCTCAACGATATCTTTCCTTTCTTCTGGCAAAATTCTGAAGAATGCTTGGCATGTGGACAGTGGAGCATCTAGGTATATGATATTAGCTAGAGAGCTATTTTCAAGTCTAAAAGAGCACCTATTATGGGTTCATGTCGAGCTTGGTGATGATGCCAAGTATCCAGTAGCAAAAGGTGGTACCATTCCTTTCCAACTCGAGTCAGGTAACTCTTTAGACTTTGATGATGTGTTGTTTGTTCCATGTCTCAGGAAGAATTTGCTTTTAGTTTTGGTCGTGGAAGGTAAGGGCTTTGCAGTAGAGTTCAAGAGCCAACAAGTCCTTATAAGATCGAAGGAGTATATCCCATGATCAACTCATGTGATTAGAGTAAGGGAAGGTAATTTATGTAAGTTATAGGCAAGGATAATGTTAGGGGCGAAATTTATCCCATGGGCTATTTTTCCATGTGTTTTTCCAAAAAAAGATTTGCCAATTGCATTTTTTGAAGCCCCATTTTGCCCAATTTTGATGGGGTAAAATTTTTTCACTCTAAAAATCGTCAAATTATTATATAAAATATATAAAATCCTTAGAAATTGAAATAATTTTAGAAAAATATAGCCAAATATTTTATAGTTGACATTTTAAGAATTGATAAGATTCGCCATGGTTTATACACTTTTAAATAAGTATGAGTCTTTAAAATTATCCCTGGTTATAGGGTGAGCCTTTTCGAGCCCTGGTGCATAACAAAGATAACTTGTGTGAGTTGTGGCACAAGAGGATGGGCATGTGCATCATAGTGCACTGCCTATTCTGAGGAAGATAGTCACAAGTCTTCCAAAGTTCAACATTGAGCAATAGGGTGTATGTAGAGAGTGTAGGCTTGGCAAAGATGTGAAGGCTACTTTCCCAAGCAATGCGCATAGGTTTAAATGGATTCTAGATACAATGCATTTAGATGTGTGTGGACCGATGTCGATACCATCAATCATAAGAAGCATGTATTATGTTTCCTTCATTGATGACATTTATCCCAAAACTAGGATCTACTTTCTAAAGACCAAGGATAAGGTTTTTAGAAATTTTCAAGAGTTCAAAGCTCTAGTGGAGAACTAGATAGGGAAGAAGATCAAAGTTTTGAGATTGGACAATGGGGGTGAGTATACCTCCAATGATTTCGAGGATTTTTGCAAGGATACAAAAATCAAGATGGAGTTCACTATTCCGTACAACCCACAGTAGAACAAGGTTGTAGAGTGGAAGAATCGATCCATCATAGAGGCTGCTACATCCATGATACATGACTAGGATTTGCCAATGTTTCTATGGGAAGAAGCATGCAACACAACAATCTACATCCAGAACATGTGTTCTCATAGGATTTTGGAGGGTAAGACACCATATGAGGCATTCACTTGTGTGAAGCTAGAGGTGAGCCATTTTTGCATCTTTGGTTTCCCAGTTTATATCCATATACCACTCGAGAAGCGGACCAAGTTGGAGCCCTCCAATAGGAAGGTTTTGTTTGTTGGTTATAGTGAGACTTTAAAGGGTTACAAGATCTATTTTCCAGGGGAGAGAAAGACAATTGTAAGTAGGGTTGTAAAGTTTGAGGAAGACTTTGCATCCATGAAGTCTCACGATCCAATTCTAGTGATATAGGACGAGGAGCTGGAAGCTTTGAAGGTCGATCCAGGGTCACCAATGACTTCTAGTTCAGGGAAACAACCTTTAGACTCAAAGGAGGAGCCACCAACTCTCGTTTTGTCAGTGGACCTCGATTGTTCACTGAGACATTGAGGGATGCTCATGAGCATGTTGAGACTCCTAGGAGCACATTTAGGGCGAGCTAACCGCTAAAGAATTTTGCAAACTACATGGCATTGATGAGAAGCATCATAGAGTCTGAGCCTTCTAGTTTTTAGGAGTCAACCAACCAGCAGGTTTGGAGGGATGCCATGGTGGCATACACCTCCATCATGAAGAATGATGTATGAGACATTATGCCTAGACCATAGGTGAAATTAGTAATGGCTTGCAAGTGGCTCTACGAGATCAAGCATGCAACATATTGCAACATGGAAAATTACAAAGCAAGGTTTGTGGCGAGAAAGTTCTCCCAAAAAGAGGGAGTGGACTATGAGGAGACTTTTGCTTTAGTTACCAGGTGTTACATGGTACCAGTGCCAACACATCTTCAGATGTGCCCCCAAGGAGAGAGGGTCATTTTTTTTACCAGGAGGGGTGTTATCCAGTATTTTCTGAGTGGGGGTTATGGCCAGACCCTTTGGTCCTTCTCTTAGGAGTACTATGGCTTAGTGGCATTGCTGACTGCCTCATTGAAGGGCTTGAATCCCTGAGGTTGGTGTCCAGGGATCCTGTGATGAACCTGCAATAATTAATTAATGCAAATACACAAGATATCAGAAATAACATAACAGAATCACTTTTATATTGATCACGGGCCACTTCGAGGGGGCAACCTCCTTTGAGCAAGCTCAATACAATTAACTTCACGGTGCCTTCAATGACCTCAACACACACTTATATACTAAGTCTATGCCCAATACTATGAGTCAAAACCATGGGACATATAATACTACAGGACGACTTACAAAGCATATGCGTCCAATACTATGGGTCAATACTATGGCCTAATATAAACTACGGATCAACAAATACTACGGGACGACTTACAAAGCATATGCGTCCAACAACAATATATTAACATAGTAAAGAGAAGGGTTGACATAGGTTCCTAACATCCCCTCTCCCTTAGAAAAAGCTTTGTCCTCAAAGCTTTGGTTGGAGAAATTGCTGCAGAATCTGAAGGAGTGGTTCCCCGGTAGCATCCTCGGTTTGCATTTTGGGCCACTGACGCCTTTGGAGTGTCAAGGAGGATTGCTTGGAAGGCTGTAGATGAAGAAGAACCCTGTCAGCTGCGTGGAAAATGCGCTTAGAACGGTGCTGATCGGCTTGTTGTTTCCGGCGAATTCTGGCCATGTGAAGATTGTCCTGCAGAATGAGAAGAATCTGATCGCGGTTTCGAAGAGCCGAGTCAATTTCCTGAACTGGGGAGCTGCTAAGGGTGTATGGAAGAAGAACTGGCGGTGTTTGTCCATAGACTGCTTCATATGGTGTCCTTTGAGATGTGGTATTGTACCACCAGAGTGCTGCTAGGAAATCCATAGAAATAGTTGGCCAAAGCTGTGTAGGGATGGGCAAGGGTTTGATCAATCCCGAAAGGAGTGTCGGTTCCCCCTTGTTGATCTGTTGAATTGTCATTTTTAGTCCCGCCCAAAAGAAGTTACATTGTTCCTGGTCATACATTTTGCAGAACCCAGAGTGCCTTGTTGATGAAGAAGCATGGAGTTCATAGAAGAGATAGCCCTGTTGAACATAGTGCAACCAATTTGGAACAAGCAGAGAAAGAGCTGTAAGAGAAACTGGGTCATCAATTGTGCGAGAAGGAGCATCTTCCACCATATTGTCCTTACCCTTCTTGTAAGTGATCACATAGGGATAACCCATTGCAGGTGTGTTGGGGAGGAGACCCATTGTTCCAGAAAATTTTTCAGATTCGGGAGATCAGTCTTGATGCAGAAATAATTGCCTAATAGGTATGGCTGCCACTTTTGTACTGCATGCAAAATAGCCATCATTTCCTGCTGAGAGCTAGATGTGGCTACATTCTTACCGGAAAGGTCTCTTGAAGGCAGCAAGCTTATTGGTTCAACAAAGATACCTGCATATCTATCCAAGGGAGTAGTGGAGACTGTTGATGGGTGCATCTGAATGGAATTAAGCTGAGTGATGACACCATGTGAATTCTTCTTAAGGATTTTTTCCAGGCGATGTGAACTGATGATGCAGAGAGACCCTGGTTGTAAGCCCCTAAATTTGTGTTGTGCCCCAGTGACTTTAAACTGCATCCAAAGTTCAGCAAAATCCCATAAGATGGGGCCAAGTGTGCGTAACCATTGAACGCCCAAAACCACATCACATTCGCCTAAGGGCAAGGCAAACATGTCAGAGCGTAGGTTATAATCTTCCATAGAGATACGCACATTATGACACTTCCCCTTGCAAGGTAAGGTGCCCCCCTTGGCAACCATGACTTCAAAGTTGGAGCAAGGATGGACAAAACAATCAGCCTGTTTGGCAATTCGAGGGTCAATGAAGTTATGAGTGCTACCAGAATCAATGAGTATGGTAAGAGGGACCTTCCTGAAGTATCCCCTAACCCGCATTGTTTGTGGGGTGGTGACGCCGGTTACAGCATGGAGAGAGATCTCGGGTGGGTCATCCTGAGATGGGGTGTCAGCAGGCGGGTGTTGCATGTCGACCGGATCATCTACTGTATCTGTAGCTTCTTCACCAAGTTCTAAGGCAGGCGGAGAATCCACATCCAAGAGATAGAGCTTTTGTTGAACACATCTATGTCCCCGAGTGAATTTCTCATCACAATTATAGCAAAGCCCTTTTTCTCGGCGTGCCTGTATTTCTATTTCAGACAAATGCTTGATAGGAGTTGGTTGAGGAGCAGGCGTGATGGGAGGTCGTTGGGAACCCATATTTCTAAAGGGAACAAAGGTGGGTTTGGAGCGTTGTTGAGCTGCGATCTTGTCCTCGGCCAACTTAGCCAACCCTAGGACTTCCATCATTGTGTTGGGACAAAACATTTTGACCTCTGAGCGGATTTCATCCTTGAGACCACTGATAAAACAACTCCTGTAGAATTCATCAGACAATCCTTCTGTGTGATTGGCTAGTTTCTCAAATTCCATCTGATACTCTCTCACTGTGCCAGTTTGGTGAAGTTTAGTGAGTGCACCTGTGAAGTCGTCAAAAGCACTAGGACCAAATCATGGCAAAATGAGTTGGCAAAAGTCTGTCCAGTTTGGCTCGGGATGAGCTTTGATGTACCAACGGTACCATTGAAGGGCTTCTTGTTCCATATGAAAGGATGCAAGTGGAGCTTTCTGAACATCAAAAGTATTATGCAGACTGAAATATTGTTTTGCTCGGTATATCCATCCAGTCGGATCAGTACCATTGAAGCGAGGAAAATCAAGCTTCGTCCCACGAAAATTGCTAGAAGCAGAGAACCCGGTGGCTGCAAAAGATTCTGGCTGTCTGGTATTGTTCATGGTTGAATGCTGCAGATGGAGGCTGAGAAATGTTTCATCCAGATCTTGGAGTTTGGTTTGGATGGCTGCCAGTGCTTCCTCCATGGTGTGTGCTCCTGCACAGGTGACAACCATAACCAGGTTTTTTTTTGGTTGACTGGGTAGGAAAACAAAAACATGAACTACTTCAGTAAGGGAAAAGTTGGATTTGGAAAAAAATCAGAAGGATAATTGGGGTTTGACTAGGTTTTGGACACTGTTGGATAGACAGGGAAGCAAAAATGAGGATTTCAGAAGCGGGGTGAAAGAATGGGAAAATTTGGCAGAGGGGACAAAGAAGCAGAATTTAGAAAGGAACTGTGTAGTAAAATTTGAAGGTGATAGGGTGAAATCTGAGGAAGTTATGGCAAACCCTAAAAATAGGCAAATGTGAGATTTCAGGCTATAGGAAGGGGAATTGAGGATAGGATCCTCAGGAATGAAATATGCAGAATGGAATGACAGGGGTTCTCTGAAAATTTCAAGGGAAACAGAGGTAAAACAAGGAAGATATGGAGGAAAAACTGATTTTTTTTTTTTTTTTTACAGACTGGAGCAGCTACGGCTCAGAAGGAATATGGAACAACGCCGAACGGCTAGATCTGGAATGGCTTGCAAAATGGATCTGAAACGGCGCAGCAGTGATCGACAATAGTTCAGTTGAAAGTAGATATGGACCCCAGCTATGTGCGGTTTCCTAACAGTTCAGGGTTTTCACTCGGCCACCAATGCTGTTTGACGGCTTGCGTATTGGGGCAGTACCCCTCACTCCACGGCTCAGGTAAAACTGATAACCGCTTTGCCTCAAACGACAGCTCTTGGTTTACCTCACGGGTGGGAACTAGTCAATCAGGTAGGGGTCGTTGCCCTTTTCGCTGGCAGGTCCTCTCAATGGGCCAGCTACTTCGGGGTTCCTGTGGTACTCCTCACAATGAGTTTTAGGGCTTATGCCCAAGTACTTCCCACAGTTAAGCGGATAGGGATTATTCCCAAATCCGAACCTGTAACAGAAAAAATTTGGGCAGAAATTCCACCCAATGTTCAAAAACCGGATCTATATTGCTCAGAATCGCTATTATAGCATGTTTCCGGAACTGGAACAACCACTCTGCTTCTACCAATGAAAGCGGAATAGAAATCTGGGCACTCGGTCAAAAGATTTTCTCGTCGCAATTTCCGCGGCCGTCACCGAAATTCTGAAAAATTGCTGATTTTAAATCCGCGATATCTCCACTTTTAGAACTCCAAATGAGATGATTTGTTTTTTGAAACTGTGTATTTTTGAAAGAGGAATTCAGATATGCAATCAGTTTCTTCTGATTTTGTGCAGAAAGTTTCAGAAATTGATCTGAAAGTCGCCGCCCAAAAAAAGAAAAAAAAAATTTCCCACTTGTGCCAAGGAAAGTGCTCTGATACCAGATGTGATGAACCCGCAATAATTAATTAATGCAAATACACAAGATATCAGAAATAACAGAACAGAATCACTTTTATATTGATCACGGGCCACTTCGAGGGGGCAACCTCCTTTGAGCAAGCTCAATACAATTAATTTCACGGTGCCTTCAATGACCTCAACACACACTTATATACGAAGTCTATGCCCAATACTATGAGTCAAAACCATGGGACATATAATACTACAGGACGACTTACAAAGCATATGCGTCCAATACTATGGGTCAATACTATGGCCTAATATAAACTACAGATCAAAAAATACTACGGGACGACTTACAAAGCATATGCGTCCAACAACAATATACTAACATAGTAAAGAGAAGGGTTGACATAGGTTCCTAACAGATCCTAGGGGTGGGTCACTGGGTCACATGACCCCTCACCTTTTTTATCACTCTGGTGGTATTTCTCTCAGTATTAACGCTTTTGTCTCTCTTCCAGGTCACCATTGACACCCTTTTGGTCCCTCTGCATCACATCGCCCTCTCTCCTTGGGATTATTTTCATGATGATGCCATCTCTCATACCAGGCCATACTACATGATATGGGGGGGGCATTGAGGGATTTTCACTACTGTTGGAGTTAGATGGGGCATGATGTTCCTCCCTGCTTACTCTGACCTCCAGTTTGGAGTATTTTGCTCATTTTCAGTCATTTTAGTCACTTTTGGGTAAACTCTGGGGAAAATGCCCCAAGTTACTCACATATTTGATTATTTTATATTATTTTATGTTATAATTTTAAGTTGATGTGTTTTAATTTTAAATTGGCATTTTAAAGCATGTAGGCTTGGTTATTGTGTAAAAAGTGAGTTTGAGATCATATAAATACAATCTCCTCACTTTATTTTTACACAACTTATGGGACAAAATTCATTATGTTACTTTTTTACCCAAGATTAGCCTTATGAGGACTGTGATGCGCACCTCTTAGAGGGATGAATCTTTTCTCTTGTGGATGAAAGTTGGTTGTTCTTTTGCTTTGCTAGTGCTTTGTGGATGCTAGAATGGTTGGAAGAACTCATGTTCAAGTAAGTCTATTCCATTTTTAGTCTTGCTTGGTGAATGGTAGGTAATTTTTGCATCTTGAATGATTGAATGGTAGCCCTAGGGATGCATTCTCTTTGAATAGCTCATTTACCTATTTTTCTATTCCCTTAGCATAGTAAAAATGCTCCCAAGAGGCCTTTTTTATGAAGTTTTAGCCCTGGAGCTCCAACGTTTCCCTAGGTTAGGCTCTTGAAATGAACTCTAGAGGTTGTTCCAAGAAGCCCTAACCTAGTTGACAAGGAGAAATACCTCCAAGAAGAAGGCTGGTCACCTTCCTATAAGGCTAGGGTTTGGGGTAACATCCATTAAAACCATAAGTTGGTCTATCTTTTTTACATCAAACCCTAGTTTGTACTTTTGTAAATATTAATTTTAGGTTAATTTTTGTATTTTCTTTTGTAATTAGGTCTGCAATTTTATGTTAATAACCCTAGAAAATCGAGAAATTATTATTATTTTTTCGATTTTTGGTCTTCCAAAAATTTCGGCTCTCTTTCCTACAATTTCACCTTGCCTTCTTTAGCCCTAAAAACCCTAGGGAGAAATTTCAGGAAGCCCTAAAAATACAAAAATTTTAAAAAAATCCTAAAACTAAACCCTAAACCTAAAAATCAGAACTACTTTTTTCCCTAGCGGCCTACTCTCTCCTCCTCCCTAGGGTTCACTCCCCTCTTCCCTTTCTTTCCCTACCTTTCCTTTCCTCTCCATTTTCCCCTCCTCTTCTTTTCCCTCTCCTTTCTTCTCCTTCCCTCTTCTCCATTCCTTCCTCTTTTCCTCACTCTCGGTCTCTAGTTTGGGGCTTGTCCAAGGCAACTAACAGCCAAAGGACAACATTTTCCCTCTGCTGCTGTTGATCCTGGTAGGGAAGCAGACTGTGCACTTTCACAGTCCTCAAATTTATCCTCTTGCCTACACACAAAGCAACATATAGAGTTAGTCATAAATGCTATTTATTACTGTTTTAAGAGTGTTGCTATACTGTGGACAAAAAAAGGTCTGAATTATACTTTTACTTACTGCTTTATACTCTGAAAGTCTGCTTCTTGTTGACAGTCAAACACTTGATAAAGTTAGGTTGAAATATTGCAGCTATTCATTGATCACACATACACTTCTTGGGGTTACTTGAATGATGTTTTAACTTAACACTAAAGAGGTTGTCATATACTTATCATTAAGCTATATAATAGGACTGTTATATTGCATGAACTGTAATTAAATTACACACAGTCCTAAAAACACATATTTAGTGCATACATTTTGATAGAAGAGAATGAGTGGTGTTACACTTTTGGAAGCATAAATTCAATTTGTTGCATTTCTCCCTTATTACACAAGTAATGCATTAAATACCCATCACACTGCTGCTAACAGTCTTTATTTATCATTTGAATGATCTATGGTACATGTTTGCTTAGCAATGGCAAGTGATTCCTCTTAGTTGAGTGATACTGAATGATCTTTTCTATTGTCCCTTTGGATACATGGACTTGGATGCATTGCACTAATACCTCTACCAACACTTTTCTTAACTAGTATGTCTTCTTCATTCGTATGATTACATTGGTTTAAGGCACTGGTCTCTAATTTGGTTGTCTAGGAGGCATAGTTGTTTTTTTCATAAGTGTTTGCAGGTCATTGAAGGGCTCTCCCCTTGGAGGTTCCGACTCTCCGAAGAAGTTGGAGAAGTGGCTAAGGTGACAATGGTCACTTTCTTCATACACTTGTTCATCGGATACTAGCCCTACTAGTTCATCTGGTAACACCAGGTACACTTCCATTAGAGTAGTGAAGTATTTAGTTTCCGTTATGGGATGGAGGATATATTAGATGGATGTGAAGGAAACTTTCCTTAATGGGATAATTAAGGAAGAAGTCTACATAAAGCAACCTCAAGGCTTTGAGATTAGTGGGAAGGAGTTCCATGTGTGCAGGCTAAAAAAATTCCTTTTAGGGTCTCAAGCATGCACCAAGAGTGTGGTATTCTAGGATCGATGGATACCTACTGAGTATGGGCTTCACCAAAAGTGAAGCAGAGCACAAGTTATATTTCATATTTTTGAGGCTGATTAGCTTAGTTTGGTGTTGTATGTAGATGACCTATTTCTTACAAGTTCAGGGAAGCTCATTGCAAGGTGCAAGGCATATATGGTTGTTGAGTTCAAGAGGAAGGACATTGGCATGATGCATTACTTTTGGGGTTGGAGGTTTGGTAGAGACTAGGGGAGATTTTCCTTAAGTAGGGTAAGTATATAGTCGAGATCTTGACGATATTTTAGATGAAGGATTGCAAACCTAAGGCCATGCCTATGATCACTAATTTGAAGAATGTAACAACATCATATTTAGATATGATGGATCCCATGTTGTACAGGTAGCTGGGAGGTTCCTTGATGTATCTATTCAACACTAGGCCAAATATATGTTTTGCAGTGAACACCTTAAGTCAGTTCATGGTGGAGCCGAGGTAGGAGCATTGGGAAACAACGAAACATGTGCTTAGATACTTGAGGGGCACAATGGAGTATGGGTTGAGATATCTTAGAGACAATGAGGTGATGTTGCAGGGATATACTGACTGAAATTGGGTAGGTAATACATTAGAAAAAAAGAGCACCTCAGGGTGTTTCTTTAACTTAGGATCAACGATGATGTCCTGGTTCAATAGGAAGCATAATTCCATGACACTCAACTTAACAGAGGAAGAGTATATGGAAACTACTGCTAGTCGTGAATCCATCTTGCTTTGCAAGTTGCTTGTAGGATTATTTGATCAGGAGTTGGATCTCACAATGATTTATTGTGATAATTAGAGTTGTATCAAAATCTTTGAGAATTCACTGTTTCATGATAAGTCCAAGCACATTGAGATCATATATCACTTCATTCGAGACATGATTAAGAAGGGAGCGATAAATCTCTAGTATGTACCAACAAATCAACAAGTTGTTGATATTGACCAAATCCATAGCAAAATGGAAGTTTGAAGCATTTAGAGACAAACTTGGATTGGTATAGAATTCCTTCCTCGCTAAGATAGAGTGTTGAAAATTGTAGCTCAGAGAGGAACTTCTGCATAGGCTTAGTGTCAAATGTGCCATAAGTAGTTCGAGTCAAATCTATTTTGTAATTCACTTTAGTGATAAATTGTAAGTCTTATATTTAGTTGTTGAGTCTATTAAAGTATCTTCTTATACATTAGTGATTTAGACTAATCTCAACTACACATCTCATTGTGAGATTAGGGTTTCAACTCAAGTATGAAGGCAAGTCAAGATAAAGGGTTAACACATATTTCATTATTCACTCAAAGACAAGTTTTGTCAGGAGGTGATTTATTTCATCTATGTAGTGGAGTTAGAGTGCCAGAGAGGAGCTAGAGTCAACAATCAGGCAAAGAACAACAAGCATTTCTGTACAACATAGATTTGTACAGTAGTACGGAACAAGTCTATAAAATAGGTAGTGACCAGTGGGCAGTTTCCTCACTTTTGGCAAGTAGATTTTTCCTCGTAAGTGTGCATATTTGTTTTTTTTGGGTGTACTGTACAACTGCTAGTTTGGCAGTTGTGGAGGTTTCCTTGTAAGCTTTGAATTGTTATTGATAATATTATTTCAAGGAGTAATTTTCTATGCATTGGATTTATGCTTATGTTGTTTATTTTCTAGCTATATGTATGATTATTGCTATGCGAAGAATTTAATCTCAACAATTAAATAATAGCTTTGTTTAGTTGAGAGTATAAGGATAGTATTCTCTTAGGGTTTGGAAAATTCATGTTATTAGAAAGTTTCACAGGGTTCTTGTATTTTCAATTCTCTCTTCAAATTTGAGCTTTGAAACAATTTCTCCAGAGAGTTGAGTTTCTTTGAGTGTACTACCTAAAGAACATGGTTTATTACCATTTGTTAATACTATCCCTTTTTTATGATTCATTACTTCGATGTAAGTGGGCTGTCTATTTTCCATATGCCCATCCTTTCTATTAACAAGTGTAGAAATTTCTATAGCATTTGACTTCTAGTGGTGCAAAATACAAATTTCATCTCTTAACTAGAGGTTTCTTGGATCTTAAGACTAAATATTTAGCCTAAGGAATGTTATGAAATACAAATGAAATAGAAACAACAATGGACACTATTTCACTCTTAACAACCCCAATCATCTAGGCAATCTAAGAGAAAAGATACCTATGTGTTCGATTAAGTTTCAGCCCTCTTGGTCAATCTTATCATGCAAATAATAGATCTAAAGACACTTACTAATAGTTGTAAAAATGACAACAAATTTTCCTTTCTATTCTTCCATTAAAATGTTAAATCGCTTGACACATTCACCCATTAGAGGAAATTTGGGGTCTAAAATGGGCCTTATAAGAAAACGAGCCAACCATAATTTCTTAATGAGTTGGAATTTAAGAACCAATAGAATTTCAATAAAATGAGTCGACCATAATGGTTGACTTGAGATATTTGTCATAAAAAAATTACTTTTTTTGATCGTATTTTCAACATCTCCCTATGGATGAATGTTTTTTTAGGTATTTCTTGTTTTTGGGGCAGTGGGTCCGTCAAAAGTATGCAGTGTGGGTACTCGTTGGATGCGGAATTTAATTCTGCATCCAATGAGTGCTCCCGCTCGAAATTTGAGTAAAACACAAGGAGATATGTTGAAAATACGAACAAAAAAATAGTTTTTTTTTTCTTTCTTTCTCCAAAATTAATAAACATTATTTTATTATTTTCTTTAGGAGGCCCATTTTAGACCTCAAATTTCCTCTAATGCTTAACTTATGTCAAATTATCAAGACATATAGAGTTGGAAAATAGTAACTATGAAGAATATAGATGGTTGGAAATAAAATCCGCAATTTACACAAGTATTGGATAGCTAAACTTCATTAGTTTGATAAAGCTGAAGTTCATGTATATACTATAGGCTTATATCAAGGCTAGTACAATCCTCTAACTCTCCAAAACCTTAACTAGGGAAATTCAAGAAAATCGTAGCTCACACCAAGGATATCCAACAAGCATGCATCACACAAGCATGTCCTCCATGGCTAGACATCTCCTATTCATTTTCACTTCACCAAGAACAATATAGGGTTTCACCTCAAAACCCTACTCTCCAAATCTCCAAGGGATGAAACCCTAATCCTAGACTTCAAAATGCTCCAAGCTCAAGAAACCCTATAAAATCAGAGAGAGAGAGAGAGAGAGAGAGAGAGAGAGAGAGAGAGAGAGAGAGAGATAACACGTACATTAGAAGATCGAAGAGAGAGAGAGAGGATAAGTGGCGTGCTCCCCTTGATCACCTCTCTAACACAAGTGATAAGAATGAATGAGATATGCATATGTGGTGATCATCTCTAATGTCTAGCTCACAAGAACAAACCCAAGCAACTCACAAGAGCAAACTCAAACAAAGACATCCTCCTTCCTTTGTATAACTTCTCCTAGGGTTTTCTTATGAACCCTAGTGAATCATTCCAAGAAGACAAGTACAAAGAGAAGAGTGCGAAGATGATGATGAGAAAAGACTCTCTCCTTCATCTATATATATGAGAGCTAAGGGAGGCCAACAATACATATGGGGTCTTTAGCCCTTGCAAGCAATCTACAATAACTCATGTAGGTTCACACATGTGGAGTGCTACACTCCAAGGGTATGCATGTTAAGCTCCAAGGTGATGTCATCCACACATAAGGATCCAAATGCAAGGGTGCTCCATGAGGTGTGTCCAATGCTCCTCCTACAATTCTCAAAAGGTTTCATCAATCCTCCTAAGCCATGTACTCCACTGGTTCCACTCCCCTTGCACGAACACTATCACAACCCAGGAATACCCGAGTCAATTCCAAGCCTTCATGTAAGCGTCCAAGCTACCCTATGTTGTATTGGGCCCATTGTCCTCCTCCAAGATACAAAACACTCCAAGTAGAGAATTCTTTAAGCAAGCGACCATCTCCACGTGGCCCATCATGTAGAACATCATTGAAGCTAATAGGATATCTTTAATGCCCTAGGGAAGAATATCATGCAAGCACCCAATTGAGGTTATGAAACCATTGATTAATCGATCTCCATTATGCAAATCCATCACATACCATCTCTCGTGTGCAAATTCATTGTATACCATCTCTCATGTGCAAATCCATCACATACCATCAAGGGGATGATCATACATCATGTATCCCGAATCTCATGAATCACCCCCAAACATGGTGTAAACACTTTCAGAGTAACCTTAAAAGCTAACAAGGAAAGGTTAAGATCAAAATATTTCAAAGGCATACTCTTTCCAAAAATTCTGGTTGTGGTTGTAGAAGTTGAAAATCATAATAAGGGAGAAAGGTAGCTTCATTATCATCGAAACTCTTCTTTGGCATAAGATACTGCATATGGCTTCAAGCACTTATACCCAAAATTGGATGAATACCTATGAGAGTGCAACTTCTTTTATAGTCCAAAGAATGATTGGAACCAATGGTTCTTGGTGTAACCTCAGTTTATCATAATGTGTAGGTGACCATGAAGAGAAAGGCGATCGTTAAGGGAGTCAACCATGGAATGGAGCCAGCTGATAATTGATGGGGCACATGGAGTTGACTATGTCCACTTAAGAGAGACATAGTTGGTGTGTGGTCCCATACATTGAGGGGTTGGCCACCTTTCCAAACCTATATGTAGACAATTTCTTAGATCGATTTATATCATCATGCACTCATGGAGATTTTCTCATTGTGCTTAACTGCTAATAGTGTCTATCGACACCATTGCTCTTGGAATCTATATTTTCGCTTTTGTTTTCTACCTATTGCAACATGGTATTAGAATTGTTTGGTTCTTGATCAAGGTTTTGTAAAACGTGAGTGAGTTCCATTGTAGCTGGTGGTTTAATGAGTTGAGTTGTTTATGGGTTTGATAGTAGGTAAATTGATGAGTTCAACCATCGTGTACCATATTTCCTTTGACGTGATCTAGTAATTCTTTAGGATACTGTGTTGCTAGAATTGGTGCATTGTTGGATGTTTGATTGGTTGTATGATGCTCTAGATCCACCTTTGGTGTGTTCATTGGATCTCTTTGTTTTATTTTAATATCGTGGAGTTTTCGGATGAAGTCAATTGAATTCCGTGTGAATCAATTGAGTTCTATGTGGTTGTTGTATCCGCTTGGATGACTCCATTTGTTGAATAAATTGTATCTTTGGGTATGCATATTGATAAAAGATAAATGCATGATGTAGTTTGTATGCCCTAGCTATTGACAATCGATTGATCAATTGATCATGGGTGATACTTTTTTAGCATTGAAAATTGACTTTAGCATTATCTCTTTAGAGATTGCTTATATCAACTAGGAAATAATATTTAGAAGATTAGTTGTTTGATTGGATGTTGGAATCATTGATGCCCTAACCTTGGTAAGATTTGGAGCAATCTATATATAGTTCTTGATTTTCCTTAGCTAGTGGCGAATATTGAAGGAAGCTTGTAGATCAAGTGTCGGCAATTTTGTGTAACTCTTTGAAGGACCTACACTAAGAATTTAATTGATTGAAGTTGAGTGCAGTTGACATAAGATTTGATTGAAGGTTGACAAGTGTTCTTATGATTGACTGAATAATGTTAATCAATTACCTTTGCTTGTCAACAAGAGAATTACTCGTATACATTGACATGCTAAGTGAAGTCTTGTTTTAGTCTAAGTATTGGCCATAAAGATTGTATGAAGGAATGATCAATCATAAGATATCGATTGGCATAGTCGATTCATATTTAGTTATTGAATCCATCTTGATTGGCAAGAAGACCGATGCATTATTTGGCTGTGCATTTTGGTTGATCATGCAAGTATCAATGAATGCATCAAGAAGCTGGTTGACTGTTGTCGAGGAATCTTAGATTGCATTCCAAGACAAAGTTCCTGCATATTGATCAATAATAACATCGACCTATAAAATATTTCATGGGTTTGACTTAGTCAAATGATGGTGAATGTCTGCCTAATTACCTTTACTTGGTGTTTGCTTTGTTTATTAAAGTCTTTTTGTAGAATTCATTGTATTATTGCTTAGTTGGAAGTAGAGAAATTGTGGATCCTTTCTCTAAGAGGATTGCGAAAATATATCTTTGTTCCTTTGGGTTTTCGGAAGGAATTATTGTGTGTTATTGTTCATTGAAGAGGTCAAATTGGCAATACCATTTTCTATAGGGAGGATAAACATGTATTTTGTTACATTATCAACTTTTGAAGTATTGCTATTATCTGTTGATTGTATAAGCTTTGGAGGCAACCGGTTGTGTCATGCATTGCTTTATGTTGAGAATTTATTTGATTTAATTGAAGATTGACTAGCGGGTAAGATAGTCAACTTGTTCATAATCAACTAAAGTGCATACTTGAAGTTCTTTGTGCCCTTTGTTGGAAATACGGGCGCCTTTGATGCAGATGAATAACTGATTTTACAAAAAATATAGGCACTTTGTGAGAGTAAATTTGATGCTTTGCAAGAATCTCATGATCACATTCATAAAGGAAGTTAATACCTTGGAGACTACTATTACTTATTGCAAACAAAGAATGGAATGTTGAAGGATTAATTAGAGACAACCCATACCCAATTGGAGGATGAGGCTACCATCTTATAGACTACTATCTTGTAGAGATACGATGAAAAGTCTAGAAGATTGATGTTTTGGAAAGAACAATGAAACATTTCTTTTAGAACCTAACGAATGAATTTAGGGATAAAACATATTTACTTGATGGTTTGGAGGAGGAATTTAAAAACCTCGCTCATACAAATGTTACTAGTTTGAGGGAGAAGATTAGTAAGTTGGAGACAACAAATACCCAACTAGAGAATGAGGTTACCTACTTGTAGCCTTTTGTTGTTGACCTTTGTGAGGAAGCTTCTCCCCTTTAGGTAGATAATGTTTGATTATTTGATGAATTCCAAGATTTGAAGAAAGAGTATGATCTCTTACTATTGCAAATGATTAAGAAAGATGAGACCATTAAGGGATTATAGGATTGTAAATAGGGTCTTGAAATAGAAGCCAATCGAGAGCAAATTGTTTCGTCGAAGAGGTGCATTCTACAACCCAATAAGGAGGAGATGTGTAACTCCTTCCGTGCTTATCCTATAGCTGACACATGTTCTTTATAATTTTATTTTATTTTTTTTTATTAAAAATAACATGCGGGTTGAAATTAGATTTAAAAGATTTAGAACAAGATATATATGAAACTACACAAATTAGATAAATGAAAACCATAACATTGTATTACACACTTCCTCAACATTTTTAGTTTAAAAGGGGGTTTGCACCTCTCATAGATTTGATCCCTCTCGGCGCTTGGTAGATCCCCTTTTAAGATGGATCTATGCTGGTTATGAACAAGTGTGATGATGTTGAGCTTAACAAATATTTGATTTACTTTTTCTATATTTGATGCTCTTGCTTATTATGGCCCTATTGATTGTAAGAAGGTTAATATTGATGTTTTGATACATTCTCATGCTTTGATGGCTACTAATGCTATGTTTTTTCCTAGCTTTGAGAAACATAGTATATGTATTGAGTTTTGGATGTTAAGTAAGATGGGTTATATCGGAGGTGGACTTGGAAGAATGGATAGGGTATTTATGTTCTCATTACTCTTGAGTTGGGAACTTGGGATCTCCTAGAACTAATCTTAGATGTGTTGAGAATTAATTGACAAATAAGAGTGGCTTTACAAAGACCAAAAGGGTCTTGTTTGTTGTAGGCGGAAGTCATTCAACTAAGTTGCAGGTAATGTAACTGATTGATGACGATTATGTTAATTAGCTAATTGAAGAATTGGCTAATCATAATATGTCAAAATTTGAAACTACTATTGTAAATGACATTGTTGTTGATGTGTAGGGTTGTCCTAAACCTTTGGTTGACTAGGAAATTAAGCATGCACCTTCTATTCACTTGGAACAAAATTCTTTTTTCATATTGACATCCTCATCATAAAGAACGAAGGATTTTGTCTCGGAATCAACATTCTTGGAATAGTGGAAATTATATTTCCATATTTTTGTAGAAGAGGTGTGAAAGACACAATTTTGGACTAATACTGACTACCAAGGTTGATTGTGGTTGGACCGATGAATGGTTGTGTAGGAGTGCCAACTGTCAGTGACAAATGATAACGATAATGATGTTGATTGAGTATTGATATATGTCACATTGGGCACCTATTTGATGCCCGTTGAATTCTTTGAGAATCATTTTACAGAGGCCATTTTCTTTATGGATAGAGATGGATTTGTTGATATGATTGATGTCTAGTTGACTAATCAATTTGGACTGTGTTGTCTTGTTGTCTAGTCGACTAATCGACTAAGGCTGTTTTGGAAACAATTTTGGAACCTTATTTTTATTTTGATCTTGTTTGATTATGCTCTTGTTTGATTATGCTCTTGTTTGTTAGTATGGTGCACAAATGGTTGAGGTGACGGTTGTTCAAACTTCCATTTGGAGAGTGTTATTGTACCTTGGATTTATCAATATGATGGTTATTTGCAAAAGTGGCAACATTCCTTACTATACTTAGCTAGATAAATTCTTTCATGATCAACATCTATAGTTCCTATCAAATTAAGTGGAGGGGCGTGTGATGTAATTTGAGTTTTCCTTCAAGCCAAGCTTAAGGAGTTTGTTGGAAGCAATGGTTCTTGGTGTAACCTCACCATGTCGAAATGTGTAGTCAACTATGAAGAGGGATCCAACTGTTTAGGGAGTTGATCGATGAATGGAGTTCACTGATAATTGAATGGGTACATGGAGTTCACGTTGTCCACTTGATCATTGTAGATCCACATTTTATGGACAATCATGTGGTGTGGCCCAATACATTGTGGGTTTGATCACCTACTCAAACCTATATATAGAAAATCTCTTAAACCGATCTAGGTCTTCATCTACTCATGGAGATTTGCTCATTATGATTAAGTGCTAGCAGTGTATATTGACACCGACATTGCTCTTGGAATCTCTTCCACTTTTGTTGTTTTTACCCATTTCAACAAGAATGGCTACTATGTGAATGATTGCCATAATTTTCTAGCTAGAAATTTTTAATTCAAATGGAGATATGTGCATCAGTCATATTTTTTTACAAATTCTCAAAAATATGAGGACGCCTATGGATAAGAACCCTTTCATCAGCACATTTAAAATTAATATGTCCCATACATAATCCTATTTTGTTGTCAACTCATTCCTTCATGATAATTTGAAATAAGGGACTTGTATTTTTATTGGATACATACTAAGGTAAATGGAGTCCAAGGACGAGTTTGATTCCCAACCTTTACAAGTCACTCTAGAATCAAGTAATGTTTGAGATCCTATTTCATCATAAAGGCTTGAAGCCTCAACCTTTATCTCTTTCGGACTTTTTAATCAACATAAGTATTGGAATTCTATCCTTAGATTCACTTAATCTGTCAATGCTAAAATTTCCATTATGTATCTTTTGTTCTTTTCAGGTAACATTTCCTTCTCATTCCTTAGTTCAAGATGGTGAGCTCCATGTTTGTGATCGTAGGACATAATTGGTGGTTGACAATACAAATGATGCCATTAATTGCAAATTCTTTAATGCCATGTTTTTATTCTAGCATATGTGGAGGACATAGAGCTTGTACCATGCATAGTCATGATATAAATGACTTTATGATACCCAACATATCTTTGTTAACTTTGAATAGGAATCTACTATTATTTGAGGGTGAAAACGTGAAGCTGGGTAACACTTCCGTGAGAATCGGGTGCCCGAGCAACATGGCGGAAGCTATTCGGCTGAATAATCTAAATGTTATTTGGTCGAATAATGTTTAACGAAGAACCGTTTAGATTGACAGGGACCTTGATTTAGGTGCAAACGCATAGCCTGCCGGTAATTTTGGACAGTGGGTCTAAGTTTATTTGGCCGAACAATTTTTCTGCATAAAATGTCGGCTGCGGCCCACATTTGACATTTTTCTCTGTGCATTTCGTTGGTCCCTTCCTGTCTCCTCACCTGCCGCTGCTGGACCCCTCTTGTAGCCCCATCCCTTGTTGCCGCCTGTCGTCCTTGTGGGCTGATTTTGAGGGGTTCCGCCACCCTCCCGACGTGGAGATCTGCCACCTTCCGTAACGGCTTGCATTCCTCGTGGAGACCCGCCACCCTTCCGTCTTACTCTCGGTCTGGTTCAGTTGGCCCTTTCGGCCTCCTCTCGACGTTGTTCGTCGCTCCTTTCGGCCTCCTCTCGGCCTGTTTTTGTCGTTGACCACCTTTTGGCTTCCTCTTGGCTTCCTCCCGGCCTCCTCTCGGCCTGTTTCGTCGCCGCTCTCGGCCTGTTTCGTCGCTCCTCTCGGCTTCCTCTCGGCCTGTTTCGTCGCCGCTCTCGGCCCCCTATCGGCCTCCTTTCGGATTGGTTTTGACGCCGTGTACCTCCTGTTGGCCTGGTTCAAGCAGTTCGTGGAGTTGGACAGCTTCACCCCAAGGTAATTTATTTACATTTTTTTTTGTTTTGTTAATTTTTATATTTTCTGTGTAATGCTATTTCTAATTATTTTACATTTTTGGCAGGTTGTGTTTCGTTTTTTCATTTTTCGGCTTTGTTTGCTGCTTGTTGTTCGGCTTCGGTCTCTGGAGTTCGGTTTCGCCGGTGTTTTTCAACGGTGAAAAAAAATAGGTATGTTTTCTAATTTTCTGCACTAAATTAATATGTCGATTTAATTTTTGATAAACTGTATTTTGTGTTGGTGAGTGTTGAACTCTACCCAGATTGGCAGAGTTCATGAACTTTGTCCATTATCCAACTCATAACCAAAATGAACAGTTCATGTGATCCATGTAATCCGTGTTGATAGCTTTGGAAACCCATTAATACTTATGTTAATATTCCAATGACGTTGATATCATAACAATAATCATAATAAATAGGGAATTATATGAATCATATGAACATGTAGTATCAAGCTATGAATAAAACCCATGTATCTGTATTATTTATAGGTTGTATCAATATCGTTAAGATTAGAGAAACATAGACGTCAGCTTACAAGATGAAACCAATAAGCAGTACAATTGTTATCATAGTAATAGGTTTAGTATCATACTTCTAGAGGTCAACTAGTTTGTTTCCCATAAGTTAAACTCCTATAAAGCAATGATAACACTACAGGTATAATAAAAATATTATAAAAGCAATGAGCTCAAGTAATATGTGAAAGCTTATGGATAAACAAGACAAGCTTAAGGATATGTTACATATTAGCAATACAAGTGAACACAGTAGTTTACATAATTATTTTCTAGTAATTCAGATCAAAACGTGATATGAGCTAGTACAAAGCTAGATTCAATTTTTATTTTACCTATACAACCTAAGATTATGTTATACTATGAATTAACACTAGTATAAATTCCATCATATAAAGTAAGCTGTAAAGCAATATGTAAGGTCATAGCTAGTATAGAGCTGATGTAACACCAGTCTTGTACTGAACTTAGTTACTGTAGTAAAACACCAATTACAGATACATAATCATTGAATAGTAGATATGGATCCTATATATTATATTGCTTATGTTAGTAATATGTTACAACCCCATTCTTATTAGGTATGAGCTTAACTCTCACTGTAATTCCATAACTAGTGATCATTTAAACTGGTTAGCTACTAGTAGAGGACTAAGTTAGTCTTAATTACTGATATTACACAATTTCAATTACTCTTATGGGAATATAGCTAAGTATTGTACTAATTATGTGAATAAGGCTTGTTACCCTGAGTATCACTTGCTAATGAAGTAGGTACTACTAGAGTAATGGGAATAGTTGGTGGTATTGACTACTAATATGATGGTTACTCACATATAGCTAGTGAAGTGGGAAGAGTTCAAGAACTCTGTCCACATGGGCAGAGTTCATGAGAGTAATGGGAATAGTTGGTGGTATTGACTACTAAAATGATGGTTACTCACATATAGCTAGTGAAGTGGGAAGAGTTAATGGACTCTGTCCACATGGGCAGAGTTCATGAACTCTATCCATGTGGGTAGAGTCCAAGAACTCTGTCCACATGGGCAGAGTTCATGAACTTTGTCCACATGGGAAGAGTTAGTGGGCAGAGTGGGAAGAGTTCATGAACTCTGTCCACATGGGTAGAGTTAATGGACTCTGCCCACATGGATAGAGTACATGAACTCTACCCATGTGGACAGAGTCCAGTAACTCTGCCCACATGGACAGAGTTCATGAACTCTGTCCATGTGGGCAGAGTCCATTAACTCTATCCACATGGACAGAGTTGTTGATGTATATGTAACTTCAGAATGTATTTCACATATATGTATGTTGTATTCCTATAGAGATGTTATTATTCTTCTATACGGAAGTGTCGTCATTTATATTGTAAGTGTCGTAACTTATACTTGATGGGTTATTAGACCACCTTGTTGGGGTTGGCTCTATATAAGTCATGTGGGTCAAAGGGTTATTAGACCACCCTAGTAGGGGTCAGCCCAGTCAGCATTATATTAAGTGGTTAAGTTGAGGCCGACCTAGTTGAATAAAGGTCAAGTCAAGTTAGTGTATAAATAGAGAGTGTGTCTCTCTCATTTTACACATTCTATTCTCTCACTCACACTTTGGAGAGTGGCGCACTTGTGGAGGAGGAGGCTCTGCTGCTAGGAAAAGACTATCTCTTGTATTCTGGTTGTATCATTGCTCTATCTATCTCCGAGGAAGTTATTGGGGTTTTTCACCTTTATGGTTTTCCCCAAGTAAACTTTGTGTCTCTTGTGTGCTTGCATTATTGTGTCCATGATTAATATGTTGTACATGTTGTTCTCTCAGTTAAGATCCTAGATCATATTGAAGTAAATTATGAAAATCTAACATGGTATCAGAGCTAGCCTAAAAGAAGGCATGATATGGCATGTATGACACTTGTTGCACTTACGATGTTAGGGCTTGATATAGAAAAAACCAGTCATTGTAGCACTTTCGCTATAAATCCATTTTGGAGAAGTTTTCGGATCTGAAACGTTTACAGGTCGAAGATTAGATCCCCATGTACCTTGTGTCCAAAGGAAAACCTCTAATTCATTGTACTTTGTGATTTATGATCTGTACAATATAGGGTTTCTGCCTCTTCCAGATCTGAGTAAAAAACAGGTGACCTTGGAAAAAAGGTCATAACTTAGGCTAGGAAGCTCCAAATGAAATTTCGTAAAAAGTGACAGGTAGTAAACAGATTGTACTATCTCAGGAAAATGTTTCAGAGGCCGAAGTTGAACCAGTGACACGTGGCACACCGTACAATTTCGCTCTCATGTTTTATCCCATAAACAGGTCACGTTACGACACTTGGCATAACTCTCTCTCAGAGAATCCCATTGAGGTCAGACCTATCGGGATGGAAAGATGACAGGTCGGGCTATCTCAGGAAACGTTTTCAGACCCCGTGGATCAAAAAGTTCGGAGTTACACTAGAAACAATTAGGTACATATTTATGTCAAAACAGAATTATTTTTGAGCACCTTCATTCATGGCTTCCGGAATTTAGGGTTTCGGATAAAGTTAAAATTTTTGTAATCAGAGACCATGGATGAATGCTACTCATCAAAATCAAAATTTGGAGACCAAGATTAGAATTTTTGGTTGGGCAGAAGGCCGAGCTTGATCAGACCCTAGTTCGGGACTCTGATCAGAAAAGTGGAAAATTAGGGCTTCTGCAAAAATGAGAATTTTTGAAATATGTGACCACGACTGGAAGATCCTCATAAAAATAGAAGCTTAGAGCTTTGGATCAAACCTTTTGATTGGTCAAAAGAGTGGGCTTCATCAAACCCCAGTTCGGGGTCACGTCTAGTGAATCCGGAAGTTTCAAAGGCAAAATTGAGGAGTGAAACTTTGCAGTTTTCAAATTCAGAACAGACCAGCTTGATCAGCTCACCAAGGCACATATTTCTATACTTTCGGAAGTTTGAAATTCAAAGTTTGAATTTTTGGGGTTTATCTGACAAACCCTATTACAGCTCCAGATCCAGTTCCTGCAAATCAAGTGGAGTGGGTTAATCCTAGAAGATGATGGATTGGTCACCTGCATAAGTGAAGAAGTTCCTGTTTCAGAGGGAGATGAGGCTAAGGCCTTCCATAAGAAGATTACAAGCAATCTTGATAAGTATGGATTACATGTATGTTTTGAATTCTGTTCATAGTTAATTTTATGATATGTTTGTCTTCATATCATTACAGTACAATCTTGATTAATTACTAGACTTGTCGTATTACCTTAATAGAAGATATTCATTGATTAAGGTTTTGACACTTATGATTGTACTAATGCATTATGGTGTTGTATGAGGTTTATGTTGTTTGCTAACATAAAAGGTACACCAAGAAAGACAAATCATGTTCTATTTCAAGAACATATGATCATGGTGACATGAAGACAAAGATTCATCCATTGTCATGGATCACATAGAAGATCTACTTACAAGGTATGTATAACTTGGTTCTACAATGGTTAACTTATGAGACATGCAGGTTACTAGCACAAGTCACTGAAGAGAACCAGAAGACATTATGCAGGTATGTTAGACATAACTAGCTAGCATGCTAATCCAGGTATGTTTTTCCTATATCAAGCTAGAATCCTACCTTGTGTTAGGATCTTATATTATTGTGTTGTTGATAATGATTATTCATGAAGTCATAGGTTTGAATAGTCATGGTGGTATGCATATTATGTTTCTTACCATAATTGATGATATGACTAACCAGAAGAATCATGAAGGTATAGGTTTGAGTAATCATGAGTTTATGCATTGATGATTTAACTAATCAAAAGAGTCCTATGATCAAATAAGGATATGCATGAGTAAAAGAAGACTTCCCTGAAACCTTGAATACTAATGTTTATTATCTGTGAATGATCATGACTATACATGTTTTAAGATTATTGTGTTTTGATAGTATTAATATTATACTAATAAATGTGTGATTATGTATGAGACCTCAAGGATAACACAATGATGATACTAATAAGCATGCATAGTGATTAAGGATGGATATAAGTTCAAGGACAGGTAATCCAGGAAGCAAAGATCAAGAGGGAGCACACTCCAGTTGTTCCTGCAAGAAAGCAAAGGAGCACACTTCAGTAGTTTTTGCAAGGACGCAGATATTCAGAGGGAGTTGACCACTTCTCACAATCCACATCAAAATGGAGTTGCAAAGATTCAGAGGGAGTCCACCCAACAACCAAACAAAGATAAGTATTTGAATTGTCATTTTTTACATAATGTTATTCAATGATGTATATGCTTATGTTCCTAGAATTAGGTTGTGTATTATGCATATTAGAATAGTTGCATTGATGAACAATATACTACTAATATACATGGGTAAGTGGCCTATGGCACTGTACAACATTCCATTGCTACTTATCTAGAATGAAACCTCTTTGCTGACATGTTAGGAGTTTTGCACACTCTTAACAATGTTCTGGTAGAGATTGGAAGACATCTAGAAAGTTACAGAATATGGATAAATGTTGTATTGAAGCATTGGCTAAGATAATTGCATGATTGTATGATATATTTCTTTATGTGTAAGAATTTGTTCTGAAAACTATGAGATGTTTTCTAATCATGCAATTTAACTTGTTGTGTAGGAAAGATCATATACCATCACCTACAAAAGAAGGACTACAACATTTGTTCAACAACAAAGTTATTTATTGAAAATACTGAAGATATTGAAGTTCCCAAGATCTGGGAAGAATGCCATGATCGAGGAGTACCAGTCGATCATGAAGATGTTTGGGATGCAGTCCCAAAGGGTAGTCTGTAGTGACTTCCAAGAGGATCTACAAGATCAAGCATGCTGCAGGTGGTAGCATAGAGAATTTTGCTCCTGTAGCCAGATACACTTCCATTAGATCAGTACTTGCTCTGGCTGTAGTAATGAAAAGGAAGATACACCATATAGATTTCAAGACAACTTTCTTGAATGGTGTAGTTGAAGAAGAAGTGTATGTGGAGCAGCCACTTGGTTCTGAGACACATGACAGGGAGTCATATATGTGCAGAACTTGGTATGGTAGGATACACAGCTTTCTATCCAGTTTGTGCTTTACCAAGAGCAAAGCGGATTCCAACCTTTACTACAAGGTTGAGGAAGGCAATACAGTGATACTACTTTTATATGAGGATGACCTGTTTATTACAGGTGAAGATAGATTGATTGCCGCATGCAGCTGAAGCTTGCTGCCAAGTTCGAGATGAAGAACTTGGGGATGATGCACTACTTTCTAGGCATGGAGGTGTGGCAGAGTGCATATGGAATCTTTCTTGGACAAGAGAAGTATGTAGTAGAGATCCTAAAGAGGTTTGGGATGATGGACTGCAAGGCCATGGCCACACCCATGGAATCGAACTTGAAGCTTCTGTGTGATGCTTCATCTGATCCGGTTGATGTCACTATGTATCGTCAGATGATTGGATCCTTCATGTACCTGACGAACACAAGACCAGATATTTTCTTTGCGGTGAACACATTGAGCCAGTTCCAGATGGATCCGAGAGATGTTCACCTAGTTGGTTGCTGTAAAGCATATTCTGAGGTACCTAAAGGGTACAGTTGATTATGGGATCAAGTATGATGCGAATCAAAATTTTAACCTGCAGGGTTATGTTGATTTAGATTGGGTAAGCACTGCTGCAGATAGGGATCAGGTGTGATCTCTTGGTTTAGCAGGAAGAAGTTCTGCATAGCACTGAGTATAGCCGAATCAGAGTATGTTGCAATGGATGAGCAGGTTGCAGATGTATTGACCAAGCCGTTGGCCAGAGTGCAGTTTGAGTACTTCTGAGAGAGGCTTGGTGCACTTCAGATCAAGGTTCCTTCCAAAGGGAAGTGATGAGTCCGGAAGATGTAGATGCACATGAGATTTTCTGACATGGTTGATGTGTTCTCCCTTGGTCGTGATGTAATTGCCGAGCCATTTTTCACATGGTGGTAGATGTGTTCTCCCATGGTGAAAAAGAAAGGGCTGGAGCCTTCCCTGAATGGTGGTAGATGTGTTCTCCCATGTCGGTGGTGTAAGTGCTGGATGATGTGCATCTGGAATGTGCTTCGTGGACGATGAGATGATGTGAAGAGGATGATGCTATGATGATCATGGATGATGAGCATCGGGACGATGCTCCAGTTACTACTCTGTATATGTATATGCATCATGCTTGTTATGATCAGTTGGATCATTTATGTATATATGCATCATGTTGGATGCTGGATATGATCAATTGAATAATTTATGTATGTATGCATCATGTTGATGCTAGATATGATCAGTTGGATCATTTGTATGTATTTTGTATATGCATCATGTTGGATGCTTGGACCATGTATCTGTATATGTATCAGGTGGATACTGAGATCATGTATGTTGATATGTATCAGGTGGATACATTGTGTGGATCATGTATCTGTGTATGTATCAGGTGGATACATTGTATGATCAGGTAGATCATGTATGATGATATGTATTAGGAAGATACTTGGTATGCATCAGGTGGATGCATTGTATGATCAGGATGATCGTGGATGACGAGCTTCTCCTGATGACATGCATCGTGATGTTGCAGTGATGATGATCAGGATGATCATGTGTACATCAGGATGATGTATGGTGAGTATCAGGATGATACTTTGTGGCCATGGATCAGGTTGTGCAGATGAGCATGTCTGGGAGATCCTATAGGTCGGAGTTGTGTACTCGTAACAGCCTGGGATGCTCTTTCGAGACATTGCTCTGGGAGGACATGTAATTTGTGCCCTGGGAGATCTTCAGGTCGGAGTTGTGTACCCGTAACATCATGAGATGCTCTTGTGAGGTTTTGTCCTATGGCATGTAATTTGCTCCTGGGAGATCTGGACAGGATGAAAAAGGCCTCAGATGCTTCAGCCAGGTTTTGCCATGACCACATGTAATTTGCTCCTGGGAGATCTGGACAGGATGAAAAAGGCCTCAAATGCTTCAGCCAGGTTTTGTGGTGGACCACATGTAATGTGCTCCTGGGAGATCCGACAGGTAGAGCTGTGTGCTCGTAACAACCTGGGATGCTTCAACCAGGTTTTGTGGTGAGATCACATGTAATGTGCTCCTAGGAGATCCGACAGGTAGAGCTGTGTGCTCGTAATAGCCTGGGATGCTTCAGCCAGGTTTTGTGATGGGTTACATGTAATGTGCTCCTGGGAGATCCGACAGGTAGAGTTGTGTGCTCGTAATAGCCTGGGATGCTGCAGCCAAGTTTTGTGACGCACGTAATAAGTCCTCAGGATTCCACAGTATGGCCAGTGATGACGAAGACCTGCAGGTGGTGGGCCTACATCCAGTATGAAAAAGGACTGGCTCTGTAGAACTTCTTATGATGAGTAGATTCAGAGATTGATTGAGATAGCAGCAGCAGTGACGATGATGATGACTCGATGACGATCATCCAGTGACGATAATCCATAGAAGATGACTTGTGCTAGAAGAACTGTGTCGAGAAATACCTTCATAGTTAAGAGGGAGTGTTGATGTATATGTAACTTCAGAATGTATTTCACATATATGTATGTTGTATTCCTATAGAGATGTTATTATTCCTCTATATGAAAGTGTCGTCATTTATATTGTAAGTGTCGTAACTTATACTTGATGGGTTATTAGACCACCTTGTTGGGGTTGGCCCTATATAAGTCATGTGGGTCAAAGGGTTATTAGACCACCCTAGTGGGGGCCGACCTAGTCAGCGTTATATTAAGTGGTTAAGTTGAGGCCGACCTAGTTGAGTAAAGGTCAAGTCAAGTTAGTGTATAAATAGAGAGTGTGTCTCTCCACATTCTATTCTCTCACTCACACTCTCGAGAGTGGCGCACTTGTGGAGGAGGCTCTGATACTAGGAGAATACTATCTCTTGTATTCTGGTTGTATCATTGCTCTATCTATCTCCGAGGAAGTTCTTGGGTTTTTTCACCTTTATGGTTTTCCCTAAGTAAACTCTGTGTCTCTTGTGTGCTTGCATTATTGTGTCCATGATTAATATGCTGTACATGTTGTTCTCTCAGTTAAAATCCTAGATCAGATTGAAGTAAATTCTGAAAATCTAACAAGAGTTCATGAACTCTGCTCATCATGAACTCTGCTTAATTTGCTATCATTTTTCAGAAATGACTACCTCACCCTTAATTAATCTGTTATCATTTTTTATAGTGATTATAGATCAATATATTAACCTAAATTTCCAACACAGCAAAGATAATTGTATTATACACATTATTTTTTATGTATTTAGGGAATCCTTGTTAAGAGGTATTGATATCAAAACATGATAGTATTATGTCACTCATATATGGAAACATGAGACTCACTAATAAATTTTCCGAATTAATAGTGATCCAATGATATTAGTCCACCTAGCATTGAGTTCACACTAAGTTGACACTAATCCAATTCCTTTGAGTTCAAGATATAGAATTGAGTTGGGATACCAAATTATATTTAATACGATAATTTATATTTTGAAAAGCAAATTAACATTCTACTTTAGACTTAATGAACTCGATTTTATGAATTGAGAAACTAGTTGAGGGAAAATTAATGGTATTGTGTTTTCTTTTGTTTGAATCGTCATCGTTATTAGGCTAAAACTCAAGACCATCGTGCAACATGGCAAATTTGGGAAACATATCAAACCTGCGAAACACAATACCATGAATCGTCAATTTTTTATGATTCTATGGAATAATGAAAATAGTTGTAGATATAATTTATGTTTAAATTATTAAAATATCAATTAAGGTATTAATTTAATATTTAAATTAAAAGTTAACATGTTCATGAACTCATTCTTTGACATAAAGAAATGTAACCTTCACTTAGTATTTAATTATATTGGTTCCATTCATTTTAAACATAAAAAACATTTAGAAGATTGACTCATTAATTCCTCATACATCCAACAATATTAGCTATACTCATTTTAATAAATATTAGATGATATTAGGTATATCTAGGTCCTTATTAAATAACTGAGTTTCTTTAGCAGCTAGGTCTTGGAATTTGTAGAATTAACATGCAGAATTTGAATATGTAATGAGTTCATATTTGTGTAAGTGTAGACATTATATCAAATGGAAAGAGAGGAGTCTTCGAGGCAAAAGTGTAGGAGGTCTTCACATTCTTCAGCAGTTGGTGTTTCAATTGATAATCGAAGGTTGTCGACTTCCCCTCGATATTCAAGTTTATTGTATAGTTCACATTCATTCAATCATCGACGAGGCCGAGGCGATAGGGGCACAAATGATTCCCCTTTATCTTCTGTGGGAGAACGTCGATCTCGACCTTCTGTTGGTATGAACATCAATCTTTTAATACATGTACAAATTCTGTTTTTGTGTATACGCAAAGTTTGTACATGTTTACACATAATTTTGTTTTTATTTGAAGTAGAGCATGGTTTAGAAGATGCTCGTAATTGTATAGAGAGGGAGGAAGAGCGAGCAAGGGAGACATATGTGGGTGGAGAGCAAGGTTCCCAAGAGGCTCATCATTCTACACATGGTGACAATGGTCGAGCTAGGGTGCAATATGTTGAACTAACCGAGGGTTGTACACCCATGACAACATATCCATCTAATTTACCTGAGGAGCTTTCATGGGAAAGTGGTGTTCATCAAACCACTCTTGAAAGTTGTAGATCCCACTACGACAAGTTGGAAAAAGATTTATCTACTATGGATCTCCCTCCAGAGAGTAAACAAAGTTTGGAGATTGTTTTGGGATCATTGCAAAAATTCATTGAGGCATATGAAGATCTTGGACCAACTACGAATGGTTTTGTTGATTTGATGTGAAGACGAAGGATACAAGTGATGGGTCTGGACAAGTGGGTTGTTGTGAAGGAGAGTGTGACAAAAGAACAGGCCAATTCAATGTTTAACTTCAAAGAAGGTATAAAGTGAAAAATGTTGAAAGTGCAATATTTCAAGCACCCTGAACTTGCACATCTATTATATGATCGGTTCCTTGCAGCCTATGGTCGGTTGCCATGGAACGATGAGGTTTCTCAATATTTTGCTAGATTTTTTTATGCGGAGTTTTTTTTAAATATGAAGCCATACTATATTGATGTTCATTCTGAATTTTATGGAGTTGGAAAGGGTCGAATATATGATCGAAAAGGTGCTCTTAGAGACCCTACAACTCTTCGATCTCCACCCCAGATATCTCGCCCACCCAGGCTTGTGGCATTAAGATCAGAGATGGAGCCCACATCCCAACTTGGGATAGCTGCAAGGGATTTTGTTGGCGATGGTTTAGCGTCGGCATTAGTTGGAGTAGATGTGGGATTGGTTCGAGAGAGGGCTCGTGCCACTATTCGTCAAAAGTTTGTTTACAAAACAAATGATGAGGTAGATAGAATGAACATTGGAGATCTCAGGGCTTATGCCAAGGTTTGTCGTGACATAGCTTCAGATGTTATATCCAATGACACATTGAGTTTATGAGAGGTTTGTTGATTATGATATGACATTCTATTTAATCTTTTATTCATTTTGAATTGAACTTTTTGTTACATTATATCTATTATATTATGTCTTTTTTTATGTATAGTAATAAGTACATTATGTAAATGTTTATTGGTTGCAGTTTTTTCAGAATGATGAACGGATATTCTTTTCGACTCTCCACTTGTCAAAATGTAGAGCATATTGGAGAGGTATATTTATTATTTACATATTTATAATTATGTTTGAACTTGATATATTATCCTTTTTTCTGAATTTTAATTTAACTATGCATCTTATTGTTAATTTGACTTATCCATGCAGGTTTCTTTAGATACGAACTTATTAAATGATTTACCATCTCTTGTGAGCTAATGATTTTAATTTTTTCTGTTTCGGTTTTAAGTTAATTGTTTAATTTTTTTTTTTGCTTGCATTATGTTTTATTTATTAACACAATTTAAATTTTAGAGGAGAGATATAGGTTCTTTGCTGAATGCGGATATTGGCACAAAGGTAATTTTGTTCACACTTGAATTGATCTTTGATATAAGTTTAATATTTTAATTTTTTTTTATTTAGTTTAAATTTGTTTAAGTAATTTATGAGATTCATAAATTGATTTTATACATGTTGCAGCTTGGGTCTCTTCGATCTTTTGAAGGCAAAGGGAAGACTCTAGTGGATGACAGTGTTGGACATGCATTTAGAGAATTTGATGTAATTTTGTTAATAATTGTTCAAATTGTTCTTTAATATATAAGTTTAATATTTTAATGTTTTGAATTTAGTTTAAAAAATTGTTTAAAAAATTTATGATATTCATAATCTGCTTTTATACATGTTGCAGGCTGGATTGAGTCCAATGGGAGGCCCTAGGGGAGGATAGTGGTGGACTTCTTCCTTTTTTGTTGATATATAGATTGTAGTTGTTTTGGAAATTAATGAGATTTATTTTTGGATTATGCATATGTACATGGAACTCACATGTTCATAAACGTTTTTTAAGGATTATATACATGTACACTGAACTTATATATTCTGTATTTGCTTTAAATAATCTACTTTTTTTGTTAATTATTTAGCATATTTAGTGTGATAAATGTTTAGAATATGTTTTTGCATGTTTATGAATGTATCTATTATTAAATATATGTAGATATGTAGATGTAAAATTTATAGGAATGTTAATAATGAAAATTTGAAAGTTTTGATAGGTGCAATCTAAAGTTAGGAAATGTTAAGAATGAATGTTAGGAAATGTTGAATGTTAAAAATGAATGTTGAGAATGAATGTCAGGAAAGTGTTGAATCGTAAGAATGAAAGTTAAAGAAGTTTTGATAGGTGCAATCTAAAGTTATGAATGATAAGAATGAATGTTAGGAAGTGTTGAATGTTAAGAATGAATGTTAGAAAGTGTTGATAGGTGTAATCTAAAGTAAGGAGTAAGGAATATTAATAATGAAAGTTGAGGGTCAAGAATGTTTAAAATGTTAAAAATGAATATTATGAAGTTTTAGGAAGTATTGAATGTTAAAAATGTTAGGAAGTTAAGAATGAATGAACGTTAGGAAGTTTTGACCTAGGTGCAATTTAAAGTTGAAATGTTAAGCATATGGAGAAATGTTCATGAATAAATGTTAGGAAGTTTTGATAGGTGAAATCTAAAGTTAGGAGTAAGGAATGTTAATAATGAATGTTAGGAAGTGTTGAATGTTAAAAATGTTAGGAAGTTTTAAGAATGAATGAGTTAGGATGTAAAATCTATGAGTTTGTTAGGATGAATATTTAAGATGTTAGGAAGTTAAGGATGAATGGATGTTATGATGTAAAATCTATGAGTTTGTTAGGATGTAAAATATTTTCAGTGTTGGATATGTAAATATGAATGTTAGGAAGTTTTGATAGAAATAAGAATGTTAGGAAGTTTAAGAATGTTATTAAGTCTTGATAGGTGCAATCTAAAGTTAGGAGTAAGGAATGTTAAGAATGAATGTTAGGAGTAAGGAATGTTAAGAATAAATGTTAAGAAGTGTTGAATGTTAAAAATGTTAGGAAGTTTTAAGGATGAACGAATTATGATGTAAAATCTATGAGTCTAAAGTTAGGAGTAATGAATGTTAAAAATGAATATTAGGAAGTGTTGAATGTTAAAAATGTTAGGAAGTGTTAAGGATGCATGAGTTAGGATGTAAAATCTATGAGTCTAAAGATAGGAGTAAGGAATGTTAAGAATGAATGTTAGGAAGTGTTGAATGTTAAAAATGTTAGGAAGTTTTAAGGATGAATGAGTTAGGATGTAAAGAATGAATGTTAAGGAATGTTAAGAATGAATGTTATGAGTAAGGAATGTTAAGAATGAATGTTAGGAAGTGTTGAATGTTGAAAATGTTAGAAAGTTTTAAGGATAAATGAGTTAGGATGTAAAATCGATGAGTCTAAAGTTAGGAGTAAAGAATGTTAAGAATGAATGTTAGAAAGTGTTGAATGTTAAAAATGTTGGAAAATTTTAAGGATGAATGAGTTAGAATGTAAAATCTATGAGTTTGTTAGGATGAACGTTTAAAATGTTAGGAAGTTAAGGATGAATGAATGTTAGGATGTAAAATCTATGAGTTTGTTAGTATGTAAAATATTTTCAGTGTTGGATATGTGTAACAACCTTCATATACAAATATAGGGAATATTTAATATAATAAATATAATGTAAAGTAATAAAAAGAAACATGAAAAAGAAGTAACTGAAAGCAAATTTTGCATAAAGAATAAATTAAATAAGAAATTGGGAGGAGGAGGAGATAAAAGGAGGAGAAGGAGTGAAGAGAAGGGGCTTTTCGTCTTTGGGCATCTTGGAAGAGGAAATCTAGAGGAGAGGAAATCAAGATAGCCTGACACAGGGTTAATTGTTGGGGGCTCGGGGGCCTCAGCCATTGGCTGAAGGTTGGTTGGGTGGAGAGTCCTCCCCCCACCTTCAGTTGCACTATTGGAGCAAGGTAATGGTAGCCATCAATCATCCAATCAGGTATGGCTCAATAATTATTACAGCATTTTTTCTGTTATTGATGATTAGATCCGCATTGTTTTTGCAGATCTTCTATGCATGTTGTTTTTGTTTGTTTCTGAATTTTATATGATTTTACATGTTATCAGGTTCTTGTATTGATTCATAGATCCGCATGCATATTTAATATTATTTTGTTATTTAGTAGGTTTTATGAGTTTTATGGTTCTTACATTTGGTATGAGTTTGTTAGTATGTAAAATATTTTCAGTGTTGGATATGTAAATATGAATGTTAGGAAGTTTTGATAGAAATAAGAATGTTAGGAAGTTTAAGAATGTTACTAAGTCTTGATAGGTGCAATCTAATATTTATGAATTTGAAATCTAAGTTTTTATAGGAATTTTAAGAATGAATCAATGTTAAGAATGTATGTTAGGTTTTTATAGGAATTTTAAGAATGAATGAACGTTAATGATGAATGTTAGGAATCTTAGGAAGCTTTGAATGTTAAGAAATTTTGATAGAAATATGAATGTTAGGAAGTTTAAAAATGAATGTTAGGTTCAAATTTTGATAGGAATGTTAGGAAGTTGTTAAGAATGAATGTTAGGAAGTTTTGATAGGTGCAATCTAATGTTAGGAATGTTAAGAAATAATGTTGGTTTGATATATAGAATTTTGGTTTCAACATAAAAGTTGAATTTTATATAAATGATAAATTGAAATTTGTATAAATGATTCATATTTTCAATTTTTAACTAATGATTCCTATTTTCAATGTTCAGGTACATTTTACGTGGCTAAAATCATGGAAAATGGGGATTTAACGATTTTTTATTTTTTAATCATAAACAAAGATTATAGGATTGTGAAGCTTATGCTAAACTAGAGCAATTATTTTAGACAACAATTTGATGAATTTTCATCGATTTGTTGTAAATAATCATTACTTTAATTTAGCATAAGCTTCACAATCCTGGAATCCTTGCTTGTGATTCAAAATTAAATGATCGATATCTCCATTTGCCATTTTTTCAGTTATGTGAACTTACACAAGTGATATTTTAAAGTAAAGATTCAGGGCGGAGTGTGAGGACAGCCACATCCGTTATCTCATCCCTTAAGTGGTCTAATAGACATATGGGGACTCGAATAAAGTACTTTACACAGAATTAAGACGGAATTACACATTAAAATTTTCATTATCAAATAATTTTTGAATCATTTTAGCATACTAAAATACGATCATTTAAACTCTTATTCTAGTTCCCATTCAAGATCATAGACATAGTTGAAAGAAAAAAATATATTGTACACAACATTTGACATGGACATGGACAAAAAAATCGATCGATTAATTTTTGATATAGTTAAAAACATCGCAGTGGAATGTCGTCCTCAATTATCCGTTCATGGTCATATTTGGACAGTTTTCATTTTTTATTTTTTTATTTTTTTTTCGATGGAACTTGTACCAATTTTATTCGAGATGCACATACTAAATGACTATATTGACAACATATAACATCAGGTTCATAATCCTGAAAGTATACATAATTTTCAGTTATATGGGTCTGCTGAAAAAAATAGCCCTTTAAAATGATGGATCCTCTCTCGTATGTATATCCGTTGTCATTGTAGTCTTCCAATAACTTCATCTTTCCTTCAGTGCATTGCATCAAATAATACTTCACGTTTTCATTGTTGTCTATAGGTGCAATCACAGCAAAAACATCCCCTGTGCAAATTACAATTGGCGTTAGGATTTTTAAATCAATTAAATTGACTAATATACATGTATAAGGTGATGGACAAGAATGAACAATCGACAAAACAATTGTAAGATCATTACCTTCTCTAACAAGATTTTAAATTTTGTTGCCATCAGATGATATTGTTATTTCTTCTGATTCTAATTCTTCTACACTTGCTAGTGGCATTTTTCCTTTAGAATTAATCTCTGTGCGTTTCCAATGTTTTACGTAGTTGTTCGTTATGTTTTCACAAACTTCTGTAGATTTAATATTTTCAGTGCAAATATGACAAAAGCATGATTGCTTTCTACTGTCAAATGCAAACACGTTTTGGAAGGCTTTTGTTTGAATAGAGTGAAAATATCTAGTCCCATGTATGGTGCTAGCGTCGTACGGTATTGATCTATTTATATCTTGGACCCCAACAAGCCAAAAAAACCTACACAAATGACAACTTTTGATGTTAGTGTACATATACTTAAATGTTAGTGTGCATTTTTTTAAATTGACAATTAATATAAATTAAAAAAATCATGTACATACCTGCACACATATTTTGATTGTTGATTATAATTATGGCTTAGATGTAATTTACACCATTGGACAACCTCTGCAACTGAATGAAATCGTGCAGAAGAATGGGTCATTTGCCATCTTCGAAGTGCTTTTTTTACACATGTTCCTGCACCATCATGTTCACCTTTTCCATGTCCAGTTTCAAAGAAATTCTAACGATGTTTAATGTTCAATGCTTTATGAAGTCTATATAACCAATAAAATGACCGCGAAGATTTAAATTGTCCCGCACATCCATCCGATCATATCCAACGTTCATTGAATTTAATGTCACGTCCTTTTACTGAATCGTAGAAAATATTTTCAATACAATACTGAACAAAATGTGTATCGTGTGTACGATCATCGCTGATATAAAAGTGATATTCTTTAATCACATCTCGATTATCACACGTGCTTTCAATGCCATCAACATCCTATTGAGAATGTCTATATGGAACATAAACAAATATCGAAACTTGGTCAGAATGATAGTATTCACTCTGTATCTCTTTTTGCGCAGCAAATATGTAGTTTTCTGCAAAATCAACCACTAACAAAATTGTTCATGGTGGAAAAATTTCACGAGATTGTTTGAATTGAAGATCTTGCCATCGTGCTCTATGTGAATGCTTGGTGTATTTATAAATTTCACTTTCAATTTTCTTGAGAAAATATGTCACACATATTTTATCTTCTCGCAAATCAATTATTTTGGAATGTGCATCACTAGAACTTATAGCATGACCGATGTATTCATATCTTCTCCAATCAATGGTTACATTTGACAGTGAGTGATCATTATCGATAGGATATTTATTGTGGAATAAGACTAGATTTCGACAACAATGACAATGTTTTCCATTGACATATTTCTTATTATAAAATACTTCATCGTGATCTCTCTCACATAGAGTTTGAGATATGAATTCACGTACTGTGGAAGGAGGTGGTGAATTCGTCCAAAACATTTTACCAAATTCAAGAAACGTGTCGTAATATAATTGAAATTGCACATGATAATGGCAACAACATGTGTCACATATAGTAATAGGTCTAACATACCATGGTTTTTGTTGCACAAATGCAATTATTGACACATTAATTTCACGATGATATTCCTTGAATTTATTGTGTCATATCCATTATATGTTTTGGACTGCTTTCATATACCCCTCGTGATACTCTTTGTCATATCACATCCCTTAAATTTGGTGAAACTCGAGCATGTGTCAACCAATATTCCCGTACAATATCTTTAACACCTGATCCCATTCTATCTTTGTAAGGCTATCTACAAATAATTGTCCAGCAAGCAAGTTCATCATTTTCATCTATTTGCATTCTGAATTTGTTATGTTTGTATAATGTCTTTCTTGAGGTTCCAGCTGCTTTTGCTAGTTGTGTTGTCAAACGTTTTTGTTTAGTACTAGCTAAAACAATTGCTGTATGAATTACTCTATGTGCAACACTGATATCTTTCTTCCTAGATTTTTCAATTTTTTTTATTGCATCACCTATATTTTCTATCACATTATGTTTCAATTTCGACTCTTTGGTCGCCTTGTGAATACCCAATAATGACGTAGCATATTCTAACTTCTTGGTCACTAATAAACATCTCAAAATTTGTGCTTGCCATGTTATTGAATAATTCTTCAGAACATCATCATAAAATTTTTGAGCACGATATCGTGCAGTATGTATGGGTATTTTTTTTTCCATATTTGTTGCAATCAACGTTTTCTAACATTTCATCATCAATGGTGAAAGTACCTATATATCAAGTTAAATTTAATTTAACATGTATCCAGAAATACAATTCATTATAAAAAATGAATTTGGAAAATACATGATATATACATACTTGGTCCAATTTCCGGATCTTGAACTTGATCTTCAATATTGACTTCATCGACATTAGTATATAAATCACTATTTACATCTTCAACAATGGTCTCTTCAACTTCAATTTATTCTTCTTGTACTTTGTTTTCAATTTCCATTTCATCAACATTATCATGTAAAGCTGTATTTATATCTTCAATAATTGTCGCTTGCGTTTTTGCAAGGCTTGCTTTGTTGGCATGATATTTAAGGTTTTTTGTTTGTTTGTTATTTTTTTTTTTATAATCATCATCATCATGTTTACGATCATATTTTCTTTGACGGTTTCTCTTACTGTCCATGATTGTTTAATCTATAAATGATAAATTAAAGAATCATCACTTTATAGTAAAAAAACAAAATTAAGATTTAAAAACAGTTACGAAATTAATAAACACATGAACTGAAATTTACTTCACCTTATTAAAATCTTGTAAGAGTCTTTTGAAGAAAAACTCATTGGAAAGAAATTTCCTTTGAAAAAAACCTTCTTTGAAAAAAATAAGAACTCCTTGACAATAAATCACCTTTGAAAAAACCCATTGGAAAATAATAAGAACATCTTCTAAATAAATCTTCTTTGTAAAACCACTGGAAAAAAAACTTCTTTGAAAAAATACATAGGAAAAAAATTTCTTTGAAAAAACCCTTGCAAAGAAATAACTCTTTTGCAAAAATAACTTGGGAGAACAACTCTTTGAAAAAAACCATTTCAAAGAAATAATAAGGAAAAATACATATCCTTTGCAAAAATACTTTGAAATAAAAGCTTATTTACAAAAATACCTTGGAATAAAAACTCTGTAGATGCACCCTTTGGAAAGAAACTTTTTTTTTTCCTGAAAAAATCTACTTGGAAAAATACTTTGTAAAAAAAACCTCTTTTGCAAAAATATCTAGAAAAAAAAAACTTTGAAAAAACCCCTTTCAAAGAAATAAACTCATTTCAAGAGGTTTAGAAATCTTCTTATTTATGCACATAATACATTTGCTTCCATACCTAGACCAAAATTTCTTGAATTTGACTACTTTGACCAATACTAGGATTATATGGAAATCCCAAGAATGATTGTTTCAAATTTGTTGCTAGGGCACAACTCTACCATTGTTGCACTATAAGGATTAGTTTCTGTGATGACATAAGCACACTAATCCACTTGTAGAAAAACAAATTCCCACTTTGGAATTTGAGACTAGTTTTCGCTTTGGGTTCAAAAAAGACCAAGATGAGGCAAACCATTGATTCTAGAGTGAAGGGTGATGTATCCCATTCCTATTCATAGCAATCATATTCATCATCCCTCCAAAATATCTTGTTGAGAGAGCATTCCCTATATCCATATCTCTGATAAATAATTGGAACAACTGCTGACTATGGAAGTGGATGCCATAAAATGATGCATTGGGGAATTGACAATGTTTTGAGTACAAACTTATAATGTCTCAGCCAAAATATTGTTGATGAAAAAATGGAGATGGTGGATTTGAATAACTACTATCATCATAAATTGTGGCATATTTCTAATTGAATATTTCAATTAAAAAGCACTAAAGTTAAGCATTTATTATTTCAGATGATGGTGATCCATAACTTGTGTTCGATTGTTGAGAATTTCAAAATGACTCCTTTGTAAACTAAAACGACTGCAAGATTTCACTTACTTCCTTAGTAGTTCCCAAATCAGAACCTAGTCTTACTGCTCTCATGCCATCCTCCTCACCGTTATTGTCTTCATAGAATTAACAAGACCTAGAAGGTCGATGTTCGAAGCAGAGTGCATTCTCTCAATATTTGGGCAATTACATGGGGTTGTCATGCCTATTGTCTCATGAATAATATGATGATATATTTTTTCTCTAAGTCTCTCTACAACTTTTGAACCAATTCTAGAATTGATAGCTACTTTATGAGGGAAATAAGAGGTGCCTTTTATTGAATTCCTACCATGCTCAATAAGACCAACTTCACTACACGAGGATTGTTGAATCATCTTCCTTGAAGAGATTCTCTTTGCTATCACTACATACTCCTCTTTCTTGAGTTTTATAAAAGTACACTAATGGGCATAATATATAGTGATACTTTCTATTTACCCAAATTTGGAGAATCACTCCACCAATGTAGTTTTCGAGATATGCTAAGATACATTGGCAACTCAAAGGCTTCAAAATGACCTGAATTGCATCACTTTCTATTTTCTAATAAAAAATCATATTGGTCCTTTCCATTTGCAAGTATTGAGTATTGCTAATATGACATTTTTTGATACTTAGGGTGGGCATATTTTCCCTCTATTGAAATGTAGACATCATTACATATCGCCCCTTGTGCATCGGATTTTCTTGCAAAAATGAACTCAATGTTTCCAAAACAAGAACCTTGTCTATCTGATTCATGTTAATAAATTCAAGGGATTTATTTGTCACCCCCATCTCAAAATTTGAAGCTAAGTTGACTTTTACACCAACATACTCTATAGTAGTGAGTCCTTTAATGGGATTTTTATTGGTATACCTTGCACATAAAGTTTGTGCCAAAGTTTCATAAATCAAATGTAAGTATTTTGGCAAACCACTCCAGGTTTATGCAAACCTACTAATACTTAATATTCAACCTATGAGAACCAATAATTTGTTCAAGGTATAGATTCAGGAACTCACTTATCTTCTACACTCCTTATAAACATCCTTTACCTTTATAATTGCAAAGCTTTGATATGGATCTTCCAAAATGATAGTAGTAAATGGTAATCAACCTCAAAGATCAGATGCCAAGAGGAAGTCATGACAAAATACACAACCTAGACAACCATAATGTCCGAGGCACCCAACAATTTTTGAGCATATAATGCAATCAACTCCATGTTCACTACTTTTACAACTTTGATTGCTTATTGAGGTAGGTTATGGGGAGTGAAGACATAGATGACACCCTTTGCTTCATTGCAAGTAGTACCTTCTAAGAATGACTTTTTTTTTTCTCCATTGGTGCAATTGGATTGAATATGCTTATTCAAAGGGCCTGCTTATCACACCTTCAAGGACCCCATATTAAACTAGATTTGGTGCAAATGGATTGAATACGCTTATTCGAAGGCTATGCTTATCACACCTTCAAGGACCCCATATTAAACTCAATCTACATTAGAGGGAATACACATGTTATATCTCAATAAAAGAAAATGCATGCAATCCACTTACATGGGTGCAGATTACAGAGTAAAGTGAGAAGAATGTCACTAATATTGAATGGTCGATTATGTTACCTAGAGATCCACTAGAGAGCATCTAAAGAATGCCAGGCTACAATATATTATTATTATTATTTATAAGATTATCTATGGATGTGGAAAGTAAGTATTCAACAAAAGTTGGACCATATACAAACTTTGAATACCATCCTTGTAAACCTCGAGCAAACAACTTAAGGTGCAAACGATATAGTATTTTGATAAGTGTTTATTGGTTTGGAATGAGATTATAATTTACAACATAGTAAAAAAATGTTATTGATTGTTAGCGATTTTGGTCGAAATGATGTTCTGTATATGTATTAGAATAAAAAAGTCATACAACTTGATGAGAAATTTATACTCAAAACGAGAACTCTAGCCATAAAAACTCATATTTTTGCATAAAAAACACCAAAAAACAACCCCCCAAAAAGTGGTGCTACCGGTAGCACCACTTTTTTTTGTGGTTAAAAATATAGACATGGACCAAAACAATCCTTGTGTTGTTTACAAAAACCTTAAAATCAAACCATAAATGGAAAACTAATGCTACCGGTAGCACACTTTTCAAAAAATGGCATTATTATATCTTTGTATCATAATTTCAAATTGTAGTTATTAAATCTCTTAGTAACACTATATAAATCTAGCACTGAGTTAAATACAAATTATTCAAGAAATTACTTCACCACACTTTTCATATAAAATAAAAGAATTTATGATATTTTCATAATAAAACTATATGTTAAACCATAAAATGTAGAAGTTATGATATTTGGGGGCACAAGGGGGAAATAGGAAATGCAGTATACTCTAAAACGACAACTATTTATAAAGAATGAAAACTCGAGCTATAAAAATTCTTATTTTTGCATAAAAAACACTAAAAAAACAACCTCAAATTGAACCATGGGTGGTATCGTTGTAATCCAAATGCTAAACCGACCCTCAGATTGAAAAGTGGACCTCCTAAAATTAAATTTATTATTTTTCAAAAATGTAAAAAATCAAAACTGCAAAATTTATTAAAAAAAATTAAAAACCAAATTTAAAAAAAAAAATTACAACCTTACAAGAAAATCTAAAAAAAAAAAAACAAGAAAAATTGTAAAAAAATAAAAAATAAACACACATTTCAAAAAATTACAAATTTAATAAGGAAAATTAAAATTTAAAAAAACTTACAAATCAAATTCAATTCAATTTTTTTTTATCATTTTTTTTCAAATTAAACAAGTTTAAAAAAATAATTAAAAGAAAATTTAATAATTAAAAAAAATTAAAATACTAAATTTAACATAAATAAATAAATAATTTAAAATTTAAATCAATATAAAAATTTAAAACTATAAAACAAATTAAATTAAAAACTATTAAAAAACCATATTTCAAAACAAATAAAAAAAAAACCCAACCCCTACGACACTCACCCCCCTCCCGTACCTCCCTACCCCTCTCTTCGTCCTCCCATCCCCCTTCCCCTCTCCTTCCCTCCTCCCGCCACCCCTACCTCCATGCCTCCTCTCCTCCCCTCCCTCACGTCCCCCTTCTCCCTCCCCTCTCTCCCCTTCCACCTACCTACAGCCGCGCACCCTCCCCCCTCCCCCCTCCCCCGCCCTTGTCCCCCTCCCCGCTTCCCACATGCTTCCTAGTCAGAGGCTCCCACTGAGTGGTGCGATTCTGATAATCGCGTCGCCGTGTAGAGGCAGTGCTTGGGTAGAAGAAGGAGTGGCCTACACAGCGGTGCGATTCTCAGAATTGCGCCACTCAGTGGAAGGCTCTGGTTGGGAAGCACACGGGCGACGGGGAGGGGGAAGGGGGGGAGGGCGCGGGGTGGGGGAAGGGGGGAGGGGGGAGAGAGGAGGGGGAAGGGGGACGCGAGGGAGGGGAGGAGAGGAGGAAGGGAGGTAGGGGCGACGAGGGGAGGGGAGGAGGGGGGGCATGTTGGGTTTTATTTTTATTTTTGATATAATTTTTAATTTTTAATTTGTTTTAAAATATATATTTTTATATATGTTTTTTTTTTAATTAAAATTTTTGTATAGTTTTGGATTTGTTTTTTCAAATTTAGTTTTAAATTTTAGATTTTTATTTTTTTAAGTTTTTAAATTTTGTTGTATTTAATTATATTTTGCTTTTAAGTTTTTGTTTTTGTTTTGAGTGTTTTTTCAATTTAAATTTATTTAGTTCTATACATAAAAAAATGCTTAAAATGCATTAAAAATGATTAAATTTGACATTTGTTTTTCATTTTTTTTACAAATTTGCTCATAAAATGATTTATTTAAGAGAAATTAAATAAAAAAACTTTAAAATTACATATATTTTTCATCCTAAATGGTTTTTAAAAGTAACAAAAATTGAAAAAAGTGCATTTTTCATTATAGTTAGCTACTAAATGTAAATTTTTTTGTAAACTTTGAAAAAACGCCCTTGTAAATAAAATTTATAGTTTTCTTATGACCAAGAAATTTCAAAATCACAAAAACATGGCTCAAAATGAAAAATGGTTCTACCAGTATACACACTTTCTGAAACAGAGACAAAAACAACTACTAAAATTGATTATAAAAAAAACGAGAACAATGTCGGGTTCTCATTAAGTTGTATAACTTGTCAATACCATAGTTTTTGGTATGGTCGATTAGATATCCATCATTACATGGGAAAATAATTTTAGGAGGGAGATTAGGTTTCCTTGGTTAGTAAGACCAATTCATCTATATGAATTTCCTTTCATTTGGTTTTCTATTGACTCCTAATCCTTCAACTACAACACACATAATACTTGCAATTTGTAACAGTGAACATGTGCACAATGAGAATATTTATGAAATTGTTGTACACCATCCCAACTTCTCTAATGGGCTTGAGAGACTTTATAATTCTAATTGGTCCATATATGGATAGATAGAGGATTTGATTGGTCTTATCACCCATTCGAGAAATAAACTTTGGCTGGTATCCTTGTTGTATTATTTTATATGGATAGTAAAAGAAATGCTTCATCTCTGCATTAGATGAAAGTGTGTGGTGAATTTGAATGGTAACCAAAATGTTAGGCCCAAAGAGATAATCACATCGTGGTTGTTTGAAAATTTGAAAGGAACAATGTGAAAAAGAACCGTATGAACCTTGTTGGGCTCCTTTTGAGGTTCAAAATGTGTAATGTCAAAAGGTGTCGATGAGACCATCAACACTTTTTAAAGTTTTCAAAAGACCATTTTAAGAAAGGACTCGATGGACCTTGTCGTCACAAAAAATAACACCCTAAGGTGCAAGGTCTTCACTAAGTTGTAGCTATGTGTAACCATGGAAGTAATCCCACTGTCACCTTGGAAATTACTTCCCTTCTCTTTAGTTCTGTAAACATATTAAGAACTAGGGGGGAATTCCCTAAAAGAATCCAAGTGTCTAGTTATTATTGATGAATTATATTACTTAGATTGCAAAGATGCCTATGAATGTATTATGATTGTGAGAAAAACAACATTATTAAGAGTTGGAATCTAAACTTAGTGTTGTATGTAAAAAGATTTCATAGATTCCAAAAACTAAAAGAGACCATAATACCATTCTCACTATAGAATAATTACACCATCCATGAGTCAATTAGCTTGCTTCTATGTAAAAAAATCCAATTTAAAATGAGCAAGTGAATAATGCAACAAATGTTTATAAGATAGATGATGTGGCAAGTGAATAGTAAGCAATTTGTTGTAAAAGAATTAGATCCAAATTGTTAAGTGAGAGTCTTAATGTTAATTAGAAAATGAAATGCATACCAATGAGCAATTGTAGATCTATGAGAAAACATTGTTGTTGTAGCTTTGTGATGAATTAAGTGTTATTGAACGACAATGGAAATTAAGCTCTTAAATCAATAAAGATTGTGAAAGCATTATGTGCATTGATTTAAAGCATGGAATCAAATTGCAGAAAATATGAAAGTACAGCTTGGAGAACCATAAACTCTTATTCTATTGTTGGGATTGCCAATAGAATAGAGTTACCATTAATTTTAGAAATAATCTCACAACTTGAAAGGTTGTTGATTAACCCAAATGATGAAGTTGAAAGAAAGGTTATGTGGTTAATAACAATAGATAATTCTCAACAACTTAAATGAGTGAAGTTTTGTGCAAAGAAGCTTGGAAATTAGCAAGAAACCATGTATTTGGAGTATATTTGCTTAAGAAACTTTAGTTACTTTTGCAAATGATTAACATAAGAAATATGTGTACTAATATTAGTGGATAGTAAAAGAAAATTTCCAGCTCTATTGTAATGGCTTAAGTGATGTATCCACGCCATAAAACATTGTAAGAATAAAATCATATATGTTTTTTTATAAAATTGTTAAAGAGCATTAAAAATGATGTAAATTGTACAATGAACAACTTAGAAAAACAACTTATAGTTTAACCCCACTTACATGTTAATTGAAATGAACTCAAAGGTGAACTCAAAGGGTTTAAATATAAACAAATATGAAAACACTTTCACTTCAAATATGTGTGTCAAGAAAAGTATACAATAAATGCCTTAGATATTGATTTTATAGTGCAAGCACAACATATATGATACAACATAAAAAGTAGCGTGCAACACCCTTAAAGAGGGTTAAAATGAATTAGTTTCTTAAACTTTGCTTGAATATTTTATGTTTAAGGTAAATATTAATTTCTAGATTTAAAGAAATTTGAAAGAAATGATTTAAAATGGCTAAAGATAGCATAATATTGTAATATCACTTGATTAGTGCCTAGTTTCTTAAAGAGAAGGAAATGGAATCTTACATGAAGCATGCACAATTTTGGTTATCAAGGTGTGGGAGAGGGTAGAATATCTCAAACCTTTGTACTATTCTTTGATAGCCAAAACAAGCTTTCTTATTCAAGGAAGAATTCAAGAGTTGAAATCCTCTAAGAAAACATGTATGCAAAGTTTACCAATAAAGAAAATTCAACAAATGAATGCAATGGTCCTCAAATGGTGGAGCAACCTCATCAAAGTATATGTTAAGTGTTTTGGTCCAAAACAAATAAAAAACCCTAGAGTGCTCCAAGGTAGTGTGTAACAAACTCCTCAACAAGTGTGCCAAAGGTCTAATGCATGGTCAAACCTCATGCCAACTCATCCAAATCATCAATGCATTCTGAAAAAAGGGTTGGCCCTCTCACACATGTCAACTAGATCATCCATATGTGGCTCAAAACTTCCACGTGTACATAAATAAGGAGGGTGCATAATCAAAGACGAATAATAAACAACTATAGAACACCAACCAAATGTTAGACCCTGTGATTTTGATAGGTCGCTAACTTAGGAAATTGTTGTGGCTACAACAACTCCCCTACATTTTTTTTATCAAACTGAAGGCCCCCCCCACTTAAATTTTCAAAATTAATAATCACCCTTCTTTAGTTTGATAGATCTTGGTTCATTGTCTTTTGATTTTATCATATGACATATTTTTCACCCCATCTTTGGCTTGATTTACTTGATAGTTGATATTAATCTAATCCACTATTTTGACTCCACCGTGTTGGGATCATGGTTTTATCTTGATTGTTCTTCGATTATTATATTGGGTTGAAGATTTTTTTTATTCATACCATACGATCCTGATCAGACTTGATATTTTGATGCTTAGATCTTGCCTCAAATCCACAACTTTGGGATGAGCCATTAGAGAAATTTTGAGGTCAAAAAATGGCCTCAAAACAAAGAAAATGTACTATAAAAAACAACCAATCACATTCTAGTAGATGACATCACCCCCCTTGGTTGAGGTGGCATTGCATGAGTTAAGAATGCTTATTTGTCAAATTTTCTATGGTGGATGAAAACACATAGTTAACCAAGGTAGTGGTGTAAGTACTTTTAAGTCATAAAGTAAAGTACTCATAATGATAGTCTTTTCATAAAATAATATTATTGTCATTTTCAAGTAAAGTACTCATAATGAATGTCTTTTCACACTTTCTCATAAAATAATATTATTGTCATTTTCAAGTGAAGTACTCTTAATTCATAAAGAAAATACTTTCACATTTTTTTATAAAATAATATATTCTCATTTTTATGTTTTTAATTTTAAATTATATATTCACTTCATTCTATTTAATAACATAATGTCAAACCAATAAAGAATAATAATAGATTTAATAAATAATAATAATAATAATAATAATGCAATGTGGATTATAATAATATTATTAACATTTTATATGTAAATAAATTCTCAATTAAATTACATTATATAAATTCATGAGAAAAGTACTAAATATAAAAAGTCAACATAAAATTAAAAAAATAGCTCTTAAAAATATTTTTATTATTTAATTTTATTTGCAAGTTCAAGACAAATAAATGCTAAAGGACAATAAATTTTTGGGAATTTACAATGAATCTTAGTCACATCAATGTAGACTTATTTTATTAATTTTATTTCTAGTGAATTTTGAAAAGCAACTCAACCATGGTTATTTAAATTGTACATAGAAAATAGTGTGGGAGGTGACTTGCCATATATACCTACCCCATAAAACCCCCAATTCATAATATTTTAATATATCTCATATTTTTGTAGTACATCTCTTAGGAGGCCATTTTTTGACCTCAAAATTTCTCTAATGATTGCAAGAAAGTTTGCTTGTTTAATTTTGTTTCTCGACATTTTAAATTTATAAACTTTGGACTTTGGAAGTTGGTGAGTTATATTTACTTCAAAACTTATTTCACGACATCCTGACCCCGAAGTTTGCGATTTCTTATGGAAGTCGGAAGCTGGCACAAATTTTTTTTATGTTTATATTAATTTACCAACTTCCCGACTCTTGACTTTTCCTATTCATGCTAAATTGCGGAAGTCAGAAGTCGGGGTGTTATGGATCATTATGTTATTTTTAGCCCCGACTCCCGACTTCCGAATTTTTCAAATTCTTGCTGATCCCGACTTTGGTATGACTGATATTGCGAATCCAAAATCTTTCTTCTTGATATTTCCTAATAATATTTCGGTTCCGCTCTTTTCATATTCATTTGAGGTGATTTATCTCGATGTTGATTGACTCATTGGTTTGATATTCCAATAGATGATTATTTCATTTATATTTATGGTGATTTCAATGATGGATTAGTTGTGTCATTTAGCCGATCCTTCTTCCGCATCTTTGGCATCAATTGGATTATTGCCATTCTTTGCTGATCTCTAGCTTTTATTTGATTGAGTTGGTTCCATGCTGTTGGTGGGATACCATGTTATGCTTCACATTCTCCCACCTAGATTTTTTCATTGCATAAGCTGATTATTCGAGATAATGATTAGTTATTATTTTTGTTTTAGGATTTTGATTGATCATTTGGATTCTCTTTTCATGAGTCTAGATATTGCATTATTTTGATATTTGAGCTTGATCGAGTCCTATTTCTACTTTCGCGTATTTAGGCCCAACATATTTTGTAATCAATTATATTTTGTTAATTTTTTTTGCTTAGATTGGTTTGATATTTTTGATGTTTAATTTAAGCTTATTAAAATCATTTGTAATATTTATGATCACGCTTTGCTTTTGATTAAATTAATTTGTGAATTTGAAAATATCCTTTATTAAATATATATGATGAATTCACACAATTTAATTTTATGAAACCAACATTTTTAACAAAAAAACACATGTTTTACCTCAGTTAGATTTTAATCTCTCTAATTTTAATATGATTTTGAATGTTCATGATTAAATATATATGACGAATTCACACAATTTAATTTTATGAAACCAACATTTTTAACAAAAAAAGCACATGTTTTACCTCAATTAGATTTTAATCTCTCTAATTTTAATATGATTTTGAATGTTCATGATTTATGGATGACATTTTCTTTTTAATAAGCTTGAATTGAAATATCGTTGACTTTCTTTTCCTAAGAATGGGTCGACTTCCGAATTTACTGTTGCGATTCTACTGTTGCGATTCTACTGTCAAGAGTAGTTTAGTTTTTGCATTTCTTTTCAATTTTCAATTTCAATTTTGTTTTTCATGGTTAATTTTGGTTTTATTCCATTAGCAAAATGATTAGTGTGGATCTTGTTATCTATTTCTTTCCTAGTTGTTTCTACAAATTATTATGTGAGGAAAATGTAATATAAACTATTGGAACTTCTTTCTCCCAATGCATGTGGGATAATGAATCTAGCACTAAAATCAACTGTCACAATTCATCTAATAATGAAATCAACGACTGTCGAGTGTTAACTTCTGAGAGCTATAGCTTGAGATTTAGAAGTCCAAATTGAGCCCGAGATAACTCGTTGGAAAGTTGAGAGGATGATGAATGATTTGAGAATATCTTGAATACTAAATGGATAGTTTAACCACCCCAAAAATTTTCCTGAAAAGTCAATTTCGGATTTGACTTAGATTTTTCTGTTTTGGTCATGATTTGACTTAGTTAGCCATACCAAACAACTTCGAGATAGGGTAATTATTGAGTAGGATTATATGAAGCCTTCGGCTGGGTTATCTCCTTTGCATTGAAGCGTGGGCCAATCCCATGCGTCAACAAATGGCGCCAGAAGGAGGGCATAGGCAAGCAATCCCCTCTCTAAGTTGTTTATTTTAATAGTTTATCTTAAAAAATGGCTCTTACTCCTGTTCTAGAAGATGCGTTCAACTTTCCTAGGCTTACTGAAGGTATGTCTTGAAAAACAATGAAATGCTTGCAAAATTTTAGATTCGATGGAGAAGGTGACTTTTATGCATTTCATTATATTGTAGAATTCAATTTTACTTGTTTTGAACATGGTATATTTAATGAAAGTAATATTTGCAGGTTGTTCACTGATACTTTACAAGGAAGGATCCGAGAATGGTTTGAGGTATTGCAACCCAAATCTATTCATTCATGGCGATAGTTCATGCAACTATTTATTAATCATCATTGGTACTATGATAAGGAAGAATTGTGGCTAGAATTGGTGAGTTTGTGTAAAAATAAAGGTGAGTCCTTTTACAGTTTCCTTGGTAGATTTATGTTAATAGCTTATAGTTTTACTTTAAAAGATCGACCTCCTAGTGACATTTTGTGGGATTGGTTTCTTCATCTCTATTATGTTTCTAATTCCCATGACCAACAAAATTGTAATGAGCATGAAATAGATCGGCTGCATGACATTGATGATACTTAAGATTCTAATTTATTAATTGATGGTGACACTATATCTAATTTTGTTCAGCCTACTAGTGACACTAAAATGGTTGTCCAATCATTGAGATCTTTTGAATTTCAAAAGGAAAATGTTAATGATGACCTAGATACCATATCAAACTATAATTCTCATACATCTATATAAAATAATATGGTAGATTAGAGTTCAATAATTTTACCTTTTGAAAATGAATTGGTCACTGATAACTCTTCAGAAAATGATAATATTTTCCCTTCTTGTAATAATCATTCAAGTTATGTTACTTTCATACAAGACTTAGCATTAGATCATATTTCACATGATAATGTTTCTTTTACAACGATTAAGGAAGTTGATTCCGTAGAAAGATAAGTATTTAATCTTCTATATTCTGATAGCTATTTTTTGTTGTATCCTGATATCTTTTCTGACCATAACTTGCAAGTGCATTTAAATGATTTTCAGATTAAGAATGAATTGTGGTAAAATCCTATATCAATACAAAGTTCTCAAGAAGTCTTTTGTGAAAATAAGGATAACTCGATGATTCAATCTGATTTATTACAAGATTAACAAGAATAGTATAAGTTATTTCAAGACATCATTTATGATCAAAGTCATGCATTTCCATATATTATTTCAAATTCATTTGATAGTGAATTATATATTAATGAAAGTATTCCTCATGGTGAATTAGATTATGATGGATCACTTGAATTGGAACTAGCTGAAATTGAAAAGGAATTTCAAGATATTTGCTCTAAATACACTATGATAAAAAAACAGATTTTTGAAGAACAGTCTATTCAATCAAATATCCTGCAAACAAATGAATCTCATGTGCTTGTCTATTCAAGTGAATAAATACAACACGAGAAGGACACCTTGAGTTTGTGTTCCAAGGTAACATCAAATGATCATGTTTCTTTCCAAATCAATAATGATGATACTTTTTCAAAGGAAACAACCCCCATTTATGATAGTGATTTTGGTGGATTCTCATCTTAATTTTGACTCTAATGAGGTACAAACTTTTCCTATTGAATTGTTGTTGATTTCAAATAATTTCTAGCTGGTCTTTTATGATCCAATTTATATATGGCTGGAAGAATCCTTCCAAAATAAATTTCCCCATCGCCTTTTTGTAAATAAGGAATTATATTTAGTTTTTCAGCCTTTTGTATTTCAAGTATCTTTATTTCTAGTATTGATAGTTGATTTATTTCGTCTTGCAGGTTTAAAGTTACTTGATTGGCTCCATTGGAAATTTCATTTTACTTAGTTTTTCTTGTATATCCAGCAGTAGAGTAGTTGTAGATTTAGTTTAGTTAGTTTCTATTTACTTTTTCTGTATGTAGGTTTGTTTTCTTATTTTCAATAACACAACTATGAAACAACATGTCACACTCAAGATTGAAACGATACATCAATAAGGAAGTGAAACTCACTCTTCTTATTTGTTATTTATTTTCTTGCTGGTCATTTACATGTTTCTCTCTAGTCAAATATTTAAGTTTTAAATTATTTTTAACTATATTTTGAAACATTTAGTACCATTGGCAAGTAACAAAAACTTAAATAAATAATTGAATGTTTTAATTACGAGCCATAATTTAAGAAATTGCTCAGCTAGAAGAACAGTTTAAGATTTTACATAATGTCTCTGCAAAAAAAAGAAGAAACACATAGAATTTTGCATCTTACTTGAATATAAAAATAAAATTAATTGCAAATCCTGATTATGAATTTCTTGCCTTCAAATGAATATACTATTCCTTCTTTTGGTTTCTAATGAATATACTATTCCTTCTTTTAGTTTCTAGAACCTCCACCTTAGATTTTAGGAAAAAAATCTTAATCCCAATGTTTATGACTGGCTAAATGAATAATCTGCATGGTCTGATTTTCAGCCTCTATCATTTTCTGAATTTTATCATGGTAATTCAATCTTGAATGGAAGCGGATATTTAGGGAATTATATTTTCAAAAAAGTTCCTCTTTCCACAATTGATATTCACTTCATTTTGGATCTTAATGCATAAATTTTTGAGGAAATTAGTTGCGTAGTGGACTCTCATTTTCAGAAACTCGAATCTGAAATTTTAGAGGAATGTCCTAGTACTGTGAAAAATGAAAATTCTGTAGTATCTCATTTTGAACATTTTCTAAGTAGATCAATTTAGTTTGGAATGATAATGGATTTTAGAATATCATTTGGAAAAACGTCATGGGATAATTTATAAACATGAAAATTATTACTCTTTTCCTTTGATTAATCAATCAATTTTAAGGAAGATCTACGAATCATTGAAGTGATATTTCAGATTTCAAAGAATATGCTGCTGGTCATAATTATTTTCAGAAATCTGGAATCCTTGCATCTTCATATTTTATTCTTGATTATTTTAAAGAAATTGAGGAAGATCAATCCTTAGAGGTAGAGTTGGATGAAAGTAGAATTTAATTTCAGAATGCTTGTTTTAAGTACAGGCTTTCTTAAAATCATATTTTGAAAGAGAATTATTTAATTTGAAAATAAATGAACTTCATGCACCTGCTTGTTTGAAGGATGAGAATCATGATCAAGATGATACAAATTTTACTTATGATATTTCAGACTCAAATCCAGATATTTTCTTCCAATTTAAAAACAATGATATATGTTTAAAGGAAACATTCCTCATTTTTGGAATTCCAAATTCCGATTTTGATGAGTTTCCCTTCAATTTTGATCTCGATAAGGATTGTAACCTCCTTATTGAAGTATTGATATGATCAAATAATTTCCAACATGATTTTTATCATCCAATTAATGTATGGTTGGAACAATCATTGTTGAGCAAATTTTTATCTTATTTTGGTGTTATTGTAAATAAGAAAGTTAGTTTTTCTTTTTTCAAAAGTTACAATCTTCAATTCTAATGTATAGCTTGTTTTCTTTTGCAAGTTTCTAGTAACTTCAGTGGTGGCACTGGAGATTCAATTTTATTTAGTTTTTTTTAATTATTAAAGTAGTATAAAGTAGGTATAGGTTAATTAGTTTTGGTTTATTTTAATAGATTAGTTTTCTTTCATGCATTTTGATAATTGAGTTATGGAGCATCGCGTTATTCTTTGGGATCAAGGAAAGAGATTACTTAGGGAAGTATCCTTACTCTCTTAGTTATTCTCTTTCCTATTATCATATTCATTAAAAAAATTTCTTTCATGATTTTTAGACTTTAATAGGAAGCGTTTCAATATCAACGATTTATTAAAACTAGGAAGCAAAAACATTTGAAATCAATAAATATGGAAGATTCTGATTTTCAGCTCTACCTTTACTAAACATTATGTTTCAATTTTTTTTCATTTTGATCAAATTATGCAATGATTTTACAAAGTTTGAATCATGATTGTTTACGAAGGAACAAAATGATAAATGTGATCTTCAATATGTTTTGATCTTTATTATTTTGTCTTTTGTGGAGTTACTCAATGAATGTTCCTTGTATATCCTGGAATTTACTGTCATAACTGGACATTAAATTTTAGATTAGTTTGGGTATTTTATTTTGTTCTTGTAAATAATTTAATAAAAGGAATCTTGTTGGATAAACCGCTAATGCAACAAATATTGGTTGCAATTCTAATTTAAAAGGATTGGTTCTAAGAGCCTTTCAATAAATTTAGTTATTCAATCTATTCAATTATTTATGGATATCTGATAGAATTATTCCCCTTTATGTTACAATCTCCTTTATTTTCATATCACAAAATTAAATATTTTCTTTAGAATAAGATGGTTATCCAATTTGATTCGACCTCCTTTGGTTTGATGTTAGATTAGATTACTTTTCTTTTATTTCTCACAATAATGATTGGTTTAGGATTTATTTATTTTGATTTTCTTGCCCCCTTTTGTTTTCTTGATTTGCAACATGTCGATCATGTTTCACTCAAGAGGATGTAGTATTTAATTTATGACATATGATGGTCGACTTTGATTATATGCATTGAATCAAGTTTATCCATCAACTTTTAGTCTTAGTCACTGCATAGGAAGATGTTGATATTTAAACCAAATGGGATCCTGGGTTAAATTAGTTATCCAAGCCTCTTTATCTTTTTTTTATTTAACAAGAACGGTTTAGGAGCATTTATATTAAAAAGAGAGTAAAAATTACAAAAATATGCAGAGGCACTGTTCCCAGAGGGAGTCTATGCCCATGACATCATGATATTATTTTACAAAAATGAGGTTGTCTCAAAAGATCCCTAAACTATGGTGAGTATATCTGCTTACAAATTGCCCAAGTATGAGTATACATAAACAAAACATATAAAAAAAGAACTATTTGGTTACCTAGAACCCAGTTGTAACAGAGCCTTCATCTTGTTTATGGTAATGTAGTTCACAATTGCTCCTATTCTAGAGACTATAAGATATAAATAAACTGTCATAATTTTCATAATAAAACTAGCAGCCGAAGTATTTGAAGAAAAAGAACTATTGGTTAAAAACCATAGATTCTGAAGAGAAGCTAGGTTAACGTTGGTGCTGAGCAGTAGGGATAGGGACGCTTTCCAGAGAATGGTACTGTTGAATACTGATGCTCGAGCCTGTGCTGTCATGGAGGCCTGGAATGCAACGACCGATATCTTCTCTGAGCCTTTCAATTTTCCCTTCAACGTCCACAATGTTCTGGTTGTTGTCCTCTATTTCGGAGTCGAGATTTGAAATGCTAGTAGCAACATAGTCCACCGTTTTGGACAGATTGGAAATCCTCCCGTTCATCAGATTGTTGTTATTCTTGATTTCAGAGATGGTAGCTTGGACCAGGGTTTGCATTCTTGAGATTTCCCATTTCATCTCCAAATTTTCTTCCCTAATAAGATGAATTTGGTCTTCCATGGATTCCAACAAGCTTTTGATTTCAGAAACTGAGACAGGGTTGGAGATGGAATGGGAGAGGGTATATGCCTTGCTGCAGCCTTCCAAGGTCAGAAGGTTGAGTTTTGGAAGTTCACTGGAGTTAACAGGCAGAGGAGAGCTCGGCCGAACACCAGAGGGGTTGTTCTCCTGCGAGTGAGCGAGCGATTTGTTGCAGAGAAGGCACTAGAGCGGAAGATGAAGATCAGAATTTGAGGATCCAACACCCAGGATGGATGCTAGAGAAGGAGCAAGGAGCGAGTCACCCATTACAATTCGAAGTTGAACTTTCACAGAGTGCCAAAGAAGGGTAGGGAGGGAGTGCGAGACAAGGCATGAACTAGGACAGGGATGAATGAGCCCACCTGATGGATTTAATATGAGCATGTTGACCTGATGCCAAAAATGAGGATTCCCAATTGTGCTCCATCAGGCTTTAAATGCATGCGCAGGAAGGTTCTGGAGGAGCATGAGGATGGCGCCACATTTAAGGAGGTCAAGAAGGCCCATGCGTGGATTGATTTCAAAGTTTGACAAGTGCTTAAGAAAAAAAGAGGGACATTTCTACAAGGTGTCCAAGATGAGTCAAGGGACCCAACAATGTTCATGTTTGTCTTCATTGCAAACAATGTAGCCATAGTCTAGTTGAATTCCCTTGTTCGCCATTTGATCCGTGGAATGATTGTTAGTTCGGAGAATATGAAGGAATTTGATAGCACTAAAGTCACTGAGAATATTTTTGAAGATGTGATGCAACTTGAGAGTGGGGGTTTTATAATTCATGATGAGTTTTCAAGACTCTCTTATGACCAGAAGAGAATCGCCAAAAACAACCAAATATTTTATTCCAAGAGTGCTTCCTATCTCTAGCCCCTTGATTAAAGCTAGCCATTCTACATAGTTGTTTGAATTATTCCCTAATCCCCAAGCATAATCTTTCTGTCTGTTCCCCCTAGGGTAAAAAATGACCCCTCCCGCACCTTCTAGCCTAAGGTTTCCTTTAGAGGCACCATCGAAAAAAAGTGTGTGACATCCTAGATTTTTCCACCAACTGTTGAAAGCTTTCGGGGTCATTCGGACTTGCCAATTTAAAGAATTTGGTTTTTTTGAGGAGGAGATCCTCGAGAGAAGGGTGGAGGAGCAGAGAAAATCAGAGGTCCAAACGTTTTCTTCAACTGTCATAGGTTCAAGATGTATGTGTCTTAAGCCTTTGGAGAGCAATGTTTCAGTCCATAACGTTTTTGTTGAAGAGAAGACTCTACTTGGGTGGGGGATCGAGTCTTCAAAAATTCCTTTATTTCTGGCTATCCATATTTTCTAACAGATATAATTTGGAAGGGAAACCCAGGATTTGGAGAAGTCTAGTTTTTTATAAAGAGATCCTTGATAAAAGTCTTTCCAGCAGGTAAAAAGGTCTTTCAAATTTTTTGGAAGGGTAAGGTTAATATGAAGCTCATCAAGAGCTATGAACCAAACCTCCCTAGAGAAGGAACATTCCAGAAAAAGATGCTCGAGAGTTTCTTCCGAGTATTTACAAAGAATACATTGAGAATGTCCTTCAATTCCCCCTTTTTTTTAAATTCTCAGCTGTTAGGATTTTATGATGCGCTAAGATCCAACCAAAGGAGCTGATTTTGGGCAGGTCGTCCTTACACCATACATTTTTTCACATAGCTTCTTGTTGTTGATACAACACCCCCCCTTTAATTTCTTGAAAAAAATATTGGGGCCCCTCCTCTGTTTTTTGAAAAAGAAAAATCTGCCTAAGGTCATCCAGGTATCATAAATCTTTCCCTTATTTTTCCTTAAGAGGAATCTCAACTTGCCTTAAACTTTCTTTTGAGTTGTGTTTTTGCCTAAGTAAAACTCAGGATTTTTAGCCGCAATCGCGGAAGATTTGAGCTAATCTTTCCGCCACGGTGGAAGAGTTAGTTCAAGCCTTCCGAAACCGCGGAAATAAATGGTTAATTCAAGCCCACGGCGGAAAAGTTACCTTAAAGTCTTCGAAAGGGCAAAACTTTTGATCAAGTGGGCTCATGGCGGAACGAATTCATCAAGTCTCTCCACAACAGCGGAAGCTTTCATCTAACTCTTCCGCAAGCATCGGAAGCACATCAACAAGTTTTTCGTGGAAAGACTCATCTATTGTTTGCGTTTCGATAAGCGTTGGCACATAAATCGGAATAACTCGGCTAACTCTCCTGTGAAAGCTGGAAAACTCACGTAAGTTTTCCGCAGCAGACGGCTCCTCCGCAGAAGCATTCAAACAATTCTCCCGCAATGACGGGCAAAAATCGACGTTTCTTTCCGTAGGAGGCGGAAGCCTTAACCTAACCGTCCCAATTTTGACGGTCATATTTATTGAAGAGAGGTTCGATTTGACCCGACCGTACGCAGCCTTAAGTCCCGTTTTAATGACATCACAACCACCACATTAATGGTCCGCACGTACCAAGTTGAATATATTGGGGTGAACCCCGTTATCATTTCATTGTTTTTCGTCACCCGGAGTGTTTTCCGTTCCGTTTAAACCGCGAAGCACATCCATCATCGTTTGAAGACGCGGATTCACAGACAATTCGAAAAAAAACGTTGGTACCACGACATCACTTCCAGGTTAGTATCTTCTCAGGCTCTGCTATGATGTGTGTTTCCTACTTAAAAGGTTATGATCCGGCATTTCATTTCATTATTTTCTAGCCATGGCGTTTTTTCGCGTAACATTTACGTTTATTGTCAACCCGTTGTAGAATACCATCCTGCCAAGTCCTTCCTTCTTAGTCACCGTTAAGTCCAGGGCTTTTTGATTATTCAGGGTCGCCCTGTTATTACTGTGGGTCTCTTTTACCATCGCCCCAACCTAAGAAGCATTTTGTCAGCAACTCTAAGCATGGACATAAAAGGACTCAAGGCTCTCACATTTTAAAATAATTAGAAGAATGATTGCACCTACCCATCACTTGTTAGACCCTATCTGCCCTTTCTCACACGTAATCATAGGCGTTTCCGTGGCTATAGAATTTATGCCTTTTGCGCTTCCATGCCTGTCGGTATTTTGTCTCTTAAGGACTAAGGTACCTGAACCAACCCTTGTCCATTTGTTGTCATGGTTCCTAATCACAATAGAAACCGCAAAAGGTAAATAAATTAATGCTTTCACAATATTATAAACTGGTATTTGAAGGAAACATTTTTTAGGAATTTTGGTTGAAATGGACATATTATCAAAAGGACGCTAGTTTGGGTTGTCAACATCATGTCATACATGCTTATTCATGTTTAAATTGTTGAACAGGATTTTCAAAACGGCTAAAGGTGGCAAGAGAAAATCAAAGGTAGTCGACAAGAGCACAAGAGTAGAAACAACGTTCTAGGATACCAAGTGCACTATAGGCGTCCCTCAAGAAGTAAACTGGGGAGATGTTTACCGCATGATAAGAGATCAGGACTTCCTCGAGGCTCCTCTTGAGGAGGAATGTTTATATCAGAACATCCGGAACTGTTGTATATCCAAGGCTTCCACACATCCAGAACTCTTCCCGTGCTCAGAAGTAATTGGATGGGTGTTGAAACATGCGAACACCGAGACAAGAGTCATAGCAGATAGCACTGGAAAGGCCTTTGCTTCGTTTCACCCGTCTTATATCTCAACGGCATAAAAATTACCCAAAGCACAGTAGCGGCTTGATGATGCATGGTTGGAAGAAATCCATATGGATAATATAGACATGGCAAGAAGGTTGTTAATTGCAGGCAAGCAAATTAGGAGAAAAGACAGTGAAGAGTATGAGGTTCAGAATCTGAGGCCTCCTTTCAGACTGATCGCTCTCATGTTAAGAAGAATCTTCGGGAGACCCGATGGGACGATGTTTATGCTACAATGGGTCCCTATCATCCACTATATAGCCTTCAAAGGGACAATCTTCAACTGGGATGATATCATCTCAGACAGTTTGTCATCAGCTATAGCAATGGCACAAGAAGGGTTGGTGGAGAGGAAGGCAGAGTTTTATATGGCTTCTTACTTGATAAATTGTATCGTGGTAAAATGTCCCTTTCCCAAGTTGGGATGCATGTGGAACTCGGCAGAGGACTCGGTGTTCATTACCTACAAAATCTTCTGGGCCCAAAATTACAAGAGGGATTACAAGCTCATTTGCGAGGAGTTCATCATGCCCCTTTATCAATTAATATTTAATGAAGAACCCAACTGCCTGTTTGAGAACGCCACGGAAGCTTTGGAGAAGTATGGTGATTTCTATTTTTCTCCAGAAGGTACCTACATAAGGATGTACGGAGGTTCCAAAACCCTGTATATTCTACCAAGATATGCTACGGATTATATAGTCCACAAGGAGATGGTAAGGTAGGTATTCATTGATGGAATGGGTAATACCCTGTATAAAGCTAAGAAAGCTACTTTTCCACCCTTACCCTTCTATGTAGAGGCTTATAAGTTTTCAAGAATTGAAACCATGAAAGAGTTTGTTGCAGAATTGAGGAGCTTTCATTTTGGAGAAAGGATTTTTCATAGGAATGATCGAGAGGGAAAAATTGCACAACATTGCAAAGAACTCTCCACTCCTTGTGAGTATTCCAACTTTTTTTATCCACAAGAGGAAGCATATAGGGGGATCAACAATATGACTAAGCTACAAATTTTCCAATTGGGCAAAGAATGGGCCAGCTCGAGCTCTAATGTTATGGGGAAAATAGGTTCATAGAGAGAAAAGGATGCCGTAGAAGAGCAAAGGATCCTAGAACAAGCAAAGAAAATTGAAGAAGATAGACGCGTGGAAGAAGAGAACTTGATAATCCAAGCAGCCGAAGCTGAGGCAAGGAGGCAAGAAGAAGAAAGAATTAGATTGGAAAGAATTGCGAAGCAAGAACAACATGATGCATTAAGAAGGGAGCAGGAGGAAGAGGCACGAAAGAAAGAGGAGGAAGAAAATAAGTCTCAAGAGGATATTGATCCCAAAAGCCCAAACCTGCAAAATTTAGATATGGGTTCACCCATAAGAGATTTCCCCATTGTCCCTTTTACACCCTGCAAAGGCAGTACAGTTTCTAATTAGGTAAATTTCGCTTACAACAAGAAGAGGAAAACCATTGTCAAAGAGACATGTTCCACATTGAAAAGACCTTTTCAGCTAGACATCGTCACTACACACGAGACTACGGTCATGCAGAAGATAGAAGAGGCTGCTAAACTCCTAGCATCCATCTCCGTAGCCACGGTTACAACAACTGTAGACAATGTCAACATACTAGGGGATAAATTGAGTGAAGAAAAGGAGAAAGCACGTCAGATGCAGGAAGCTTTAGTCAAAGAGCAGTGTTGATGTATATGTAACTTCGGAATGTATTTCATATATATTTATTGTACCCTTATAAGAGATGTGTTATTCCTCTATAAGGAAGTGTCATCATGTGGATTGGCAAGTGTCGCAAGTGTGTGTACTTGCCGATGGGTTATTAGACCACCATGTGTGGGGTCGACCCTAAAATATATATTATATTGTGGATGTATCTAGATAGACAAGTCGACCGCATAAGGTCACTGGGAAAACAGGTTAAGTATAAATAGAGATCGGGAGATCTCTATTTGGATCATTTCGGAAAGACACACTTCTCTCACTCAGAAAGTGGCGCACTAGTGAGGAGGAGGATCATCTACTCTAGGAGACTATCTCAAGTGTATTTTGGTTGTACTTTGGTTGAGCCATTGCTCTCTCTATCTCTGAGGAAGTTGTGGGGTTTTTCACCTTATGGTTTTCCCCACGGAAACTCTGTGTCTCTTGTGTCTCATGATTTTGATTCTTGTGATGCTTGTCATGCTTATTGTGATTGTTATGCATTGATACACTGTATATGTTATTCTCTTAGTAAAGATCCAAGAGTATTGTGAATTAATGCTCAAATTTTAACATGGTATCAGAGCTAACCTGAGAAGAAGACATTTTGTAGTGACGGAAACTTGATTTTCTTGTTTATTGGGTTTCTCTCCATAGTTTTTGGAAAAGCAGTATAGTAGATTGACTATTCATCAAGGAGAATCTATCTGTCCAATCAAAATTCAATTCTGAGCATTTCCAGATTTGGCCCTAAAAATTAGGGTTTCCACAAAAATAAGAATTTCTGAAATCTGAAGACATATCTGGAAGCTCCTTGCAAAAATCGAAGTTTAGAGCTTTGGATCGATATTTTTGGTTGGGTAGATCTTCGGGAAACTCAAACCCTAATTCAGGGCTCTCCCTAGTGAACCCGGGAGGACAAAAAGGCAAATCTGAAGGGTAAAGCTTTGCTGATCTCAAATTCTGAATACACCAGGTTGATCAGCTCATCAAGGCACATATTTCTATCCTTTCAGAAAGTTGAAATTCACATTTTGAATTTTTAGGGTTTTTCCAACAAACCCTAATCCGGGACCAGATCCAGTTTTCAGCATTTCAAGTGGTAAGACCTAAATCTTTTCTATTTCCATTTGAAGTACTCTTTAAGATGTCTCACCACACCAAGCTTGAGGATAAGCTTGAAGGGGATGATAACTTCCGAGCTTGGAAGTATAGGATTGGGTTAATCCTAGAAGAGAATGAGTTGGACTCATATATAAAAGCTGACATCCCTATCCCAGAGGATGAAGAGGCTAAGGTATTGCATAAGAAGAACTTGGTCAAGGCAAAGAGAATCATTGTTGATTCTATCAAAGACCATCGCATACCCCATGTGTCTTCTCTAAAGACACCCAAGGCTATGTTTGACTCTTTGACCAAGCTATTTGAAGGAAAGAACATAAATCGGAAGATGACCCTGGGGAATCAATTGAAAGGGGTCAAGATGTCGAATGGAGAAACCATTCAATCCTATTTCTCCAAGGTATCTCAGATCAAGGAACAACTTGAAGCTGTAGATGAAATGGCGGAGAATGGTGAAATTGTTATGACTACTTTGAATGGCCTACCTAGGTCATGGGACTCTTTTATCTAGGGGATCTGTGCCAGAAAGAAGTTAATCTCCTTCAGCAGATTATGGTAGGAATGTTCTCAAGAAGAAGCAAGGCTTGTGGCAAGAGAAGAGAAGATGGGAAATGAAGATCAAGCTCTCACAACTCACACTAAGAAGGGCAAGTTCAAGAGGGATCCATCCCATCACAAGAAGAAATATTCTCATCATTTTCACAAAGACAGGAAAGATCTAAGGTGTTTCACTTGTAATGAGAAGGGTCACTTTGCTTCAGAATGTCCCAAGAACAAAAAGGACAACCACAACAACAAAAACTCCAACAAGAAGAAGAAGGGTAACAAAAGAAGGTACCATGCTCATGCTGCCGAAGATGATGAACCTCCAAAGAAGAAGGCTAGGGCAGAAAGTGATGATAGTAATGATGACTCATCAAGTGAAGAAGAGTATGTTCTAATCTCTGCTCTCACAGGTACTATCTCCCATGGTTGTAATGATTGGTTGATTGATAGTGGGGCTTCCAAACACATGACTGGGTTTAAGGAATCTTTTGTGAATCTATCTAAACATGAATCACCCCATAAGGTGAAACTTGGGGATGATTATCAATACCCAATCAAAGGAAGTGGTGAAGCCTCCTACAACCCAGATTCTGGAAAATCTTTGAAGATGAAGATGAATTTGAAGTGAAGAAGCAGCGGAAAGAAAAGAATGGAAGGATGCCATGGTTGAGGAATACCAATCAATAATGAAGAATGATGTTTGGGATGTTTTCCCAAGACCTAAATAGAAGTCTGTTGTGACTTCCAAATGGATCTACAAAATCAAGCATGCTGCAGATGGCAGTGTAGAGAAATACAAAGCAATATTCATAGCTCGTGGCTTCTCTCAGAAAGAGGGAATAGATTATGAAGAAACTTTTGCACCTGTAGCAAGGTATACTTCCATCAGAACAGTACTTGCCCTAACTGCAACAATGAAATGGAAAATACACCAAATGGATGTCAAGACTGCTTTCTTGAATGGTGTAGTTGAAGAGGAAGTATATGTGGAGCAGCCACTCGGTTTTGAAATACATGATAGGGAGTCATATGTGTGTAGATTGAAGAAAGCCTTGTATGGCTTGAAGCAAGCTCCCAAAACTTAGTATGGTAGGATGGACAGTTTCCTATCTAGATTGGGATTTACCAAGAGTAAAGCGGATTCCAACCTCTACTACAAGGTTGAGGAAGGGAATCCTGTGATTCGACTCCTATATGTGGATGACTTATTTGTAACAGGAGATGACAGATTGATTGTAGATGCTAAGAGGAAGCTTGCTACTGAGTTCGATATGAAATATTTGGGAATGATGCATTATTTGCTAGGTATGGAGGTGTGGCAGAATTCAGGTGGGATCTTCCTTGGTCAAGGGAAGTACACAATAGATATTCTGAAGAGATTTGGGATGATGGATTGCAAGGCCATGGCCACACCCATGGCATCGAATCTAAAGCTTCTATGTGATGCTTCATCTGAGCTGGTTGATGTCTCTATGTATCGTCAGATGATTGGGTCCTTGATGTACCTGACGAACACGAGACCAGATATTTGCTTTGCAGTGAACACATTGAGCCAGTTCCTGACGGATCCAAGGAGTGTTCACCTGGTTGCTGTAAAGCATGTTTTGAGGTACTTGAAGGGTACAGTGGATTATGGGCTCAAGTATGAAGTGAATCAAAAGTTTAACCTGCAGGGTTATGTTGATTCAGATTGGGCAGGCAGTGCTACAGATAGGAAGAGCAAATATGGGTGCTGCTTCAGTATGGGATCAGGTGTGATCTCTTGGTTTAGTAGGAAGCAGTCCTGCGTAGCACTGAGTACAGCTGAGGTAGAGTATGTTGTAGCCTGCTCATCTAGTTGTGAGGTAGTATGGCTATGGAAGCTACTGTCTGAGTTATTTGATCTCCCATTGGATACTACTGGTATCTTTTGTGATAACCAGAGTTGTGTGAAGCTGTCTGAGAACCCAGTGTTTCATGACAGGTCGAAACACATAGAGATCAAATATCACTATATCAGGGATATGGTGCATAGAGGAGACGTGAAGCTCCTGTATGTTGCAATGGACGAGCAGATTGCAGATGTGCTGACGAAGCCACTAGCCAGGGTGAAGTTCAAGTACTTCAGGGAGAGGCTTGGTGTTCTTCAGATCGACGACACTTTGAGGAAGAAGTGATGGACACATTTGCTGAAGCCATCCCAAGCATGTTGGAAGGAGGATCCTTCACATGGCTGTGGATGTAAGTGCTGGATGATGAGTATCAGGACGATGCTCCAGTTACTACTCTGTATATGCATCATGTTGGATGTTGGATATGATCAGTTGGATCATTTATATTTGTATGTATGTACGCATCATGTTGATGATGGATACGATCAGTTGGATCATTTATATTTATATGTATGTACGCATCATGTTGGATGCTGGATATGATCGATTGGATCATTTGTATGTATTTGTATATGCATCATGTTGGATGCTTGGACCATGTATTTGTATATGTATCAGGTGGATACATTGTATGATCAGGTAGATCATGTATGTTGATATGTATCATTGATTTGTATTTGTATCAGGTGGATACATTGTATGATCAGGTAGATCATGTATGATGATATGTATCAGGTAGATACTTGGTGTGCATCAGCTGGATGCATTGTATGATCAGGTTGATCATGATGATGAGCTTCAGGATGTTGCTCCAGATGATATGTACCAGGATGGTACAAGTGATGATGATCAATATGATCATGGGAATCAAGATGATGCCTCGTGTAATGATGATCCGTTGGATCATGAGTATCAGGTTGATACTTGGAGGTCAGAGATGATATGTGGTAGGTTGTGCAAATAGCATGTAATCAGTCCTGGGAGATCTTGCCGGTCGTGCTGCGGCACATAAATGTTCCTGGGGTACTCTTTCTGGTATTGCTATGTAGTATGTAATGAGTCCTCAGATATCCGATAGGTTGAGTTGTGTGGTCGTAATCAATCCTGGGATGAGGTATTACTACAGAGACATGTAATCAATCCTGGAGATCCAATAGGTTGAGCTGTGTGCTCGTAATTAGTCCTGGGATGCTCTTTAGAGATCTTGGCGGTCGTGCTGCAAAACATAAATGTTCCTGGGATGCTCTTTAAAGGTTTTGTCTATCCACATGTAATCAGTCCTGGAGATCCGAGAGGTTGAGCTGTATGTTCGTAATAAGTCCTGGGATTCTCTTTAGAGATCTTGTCGGTCGTGCTGCGGCACATAAATGTTCCTGGGATGCTCTTTAAAGGTATTGTGGAGGAGATGCATGTAATCAGTCCTGGGAGATCTTGCCGGTCATGCTTAGGAACACAAATGTTCCTGGGATACTCTTTCTAGTATTGCATCCGTACATAAAATTAGTCCTGAGAGGCCACCTCTATCAGACCATTTGCACAGATGATGAAGACCTGCAGGTGGTGGGCCTACATCTAGTATGAAAAAGGACTGGCTCTGTAGAAATTCCTATGATGAGTAGAGTCAGAGATTGATTGAGATAGCAGCAGCAGTGACGATGATGATGACGATGATCCCGAGAAGAAGACTTGTCTAGCAGAACTGTGTCGAAAAATACCTTCCTAGTTAAGAGGGAGTGTTGATGTATATGTAACTTCGGAATGTATTTCATCTATGTATTTCATATATATTTATTGTACCCTTATAAGAGATTTGTTATTCCTCTATAAGGAAGTGTCGTCATGTGGATTGACAAGTGTCGCAAGTGTGTGTACTTTCCGATGGGTTATTAGACCACCATGTGTGGGGTCGGCCCTAAAATATATATTATATTGTGGATGTATCTAGATAGAAAATTCGGCCCCATAAGGTCACTAGGAAAACAGGTTAAGTATAAATAGAGATCGGGATATCTCTATTTGGATCATTTCGGAAAGACACACTTCTCTCACTCAGAAAGTGGCGCACTAGTGAGGAGGAGGATCATCTGCTCTAGCAGACTATCTCAAGTGTATTTTGGTTGTACTTTGGTTGAGCCATTGCTCTCTCTATCTCTGAGAAAGTTGTGGGGTTTTTCACCTTAGGGTTTTCCCCACGGAAACTCTGTGTCTCTTGTCTCTCATGCTTTTGATTCTTGTGATGCTTGTCATGCTTATTGTGATTGTTATCCATTGATATACTGTATATGTTATTCTCTCAGTAAAGATCCAAGAGTATTGTGAATTAATGCTCAAATTTTAACAAGCAGAACTATACAAATTTGATGATCGAGAGGAATGATGCTCTCACACCTCAGAAGGAAGAGTTAAAAGAAATTCTCCAACAATTGGAAGCTGACAGGAGGGCCCTGGAAATACAAGTAAGGATGTTAGAGGAAGAAAAGGGAGAGCTTGAAGGAAAAAATATGAGGCTTGAATCAGAGAAGTTTGACAACATTTAGGAGATCGTCGACCTGAAAGAACACATTGAAAAGTTACAAGAAGGAAACGAATTGTTAGAACAATAGCTAAAGCTGGCAAACAACAAAATGGGAGACATTAGCCCCTTCCATGAGCAAGCCTGTGAAATACTAAGAGAGACCTATGGCATACAAGAGCTTCTGTCAGAGGAAATGTACAAGCTAAAAGCAGTAATGGCTCAGGTTAAGGAAATCAATGTCGAAGCCATTCGGGTCAGGAAGAAGCACACACGCATCAGGGGAGAGATTAGAAAACACATTGAATGGAGGGAAGGGAGGTCAAGGAGGTCAGGGTTCCCGACAAATCTTCCCCTTAAGTCTGTTGTTGAATACATGGCAGATATACGCACCCTAGATTATTCTAAGGATTGCAGAGTAAAGTTGGCCGCTGTGACCTCAACTAATTATGAGCGGTGCAAGAAATTGTATTCCCAAATACGAGCCACACAGGAAATTTGTCATATAGCCATGCCTCCAGATTTAGAAGAATTCCCGGATAAAGCACAACGTTTATCTAAGCTAAGTGAAGAACTCAAGGCAAAAAATGAATATGTGCAGAAGCTGGATGTCTTGACTTCAGAAGACCTACACCAATTTATCAGCGAAGCAACTATTCATAAGCACCACATAGAAGAAAGTCTCAAGGCCACAATGGCAGAAATAACTGTTTTAGCAGAAGAACTCGCCAAGCAGAGAGTGTCCCTCAGATTTATGATTCCCCTGGTTGGAATGAATATAGTAAAAGAAACAAATCAGTGGGGAAATTATATTACAGAAATAGATAGGGCATTGGTAGCTAGTCAAGTTCCCACCTCATAAAGCGGCCCAGCTATTGCAGTAGTGATGGAAGAAGCCCCAGTGGTCCCAGAAGCGCCTAAGTCGCCCAAAGCGCCAGCTCAGGGATAGCTTACATTCGTCAACGTGTCTCTTGGGTTTATAGTTTATGCATATGCCTTTGTAATATTAAAATGACTTGTGCTCCCATTTTTTGCAAAGTTATTTGAGATATTCCTATGTTTGTAATGTCAACACTACAAGACAAATTAGAAGAATAGAAATGGTTAGGGTATAGGTGGAAACTCTTGGCCCATTTTGTAAATATATATAAAGCTGATTAAAGGAAGGTAGAAAGGACTTTTGGCAGGTGAAAGTTTTTTTTGTCCTGTAAATGAACTATTTTTGCTACATGAATAGAGAAATCGATTTGGCCTATGGAAGCTGGCACAACATTTTGCTTAGAGTCTTGTTGATTAATTGCTGAACTATTTCTGCATTTTCATACATTTCCTGTGAGATCTTTCCTGGCTCTTATGAATTAATTCTTTGTTGTGAATGGTTTCATGTTCTTTTGCAAAATTTCTGTGTTAAATGGGTAATTGAATGCTTATAATTATCTAAGCTATCTTAGATAATCTTTATTTCTGCTGTAAATGCTCCTTTCAATTTAACAGCTATTTTGGAATTATTGGGTGTGTTTTCCAGTTTATTACCCATTCTTTAAATCTGCTCCTTATAAGGATAGGATAATTTAGATTAAACTAGATTAGCATAGATTTGCTTCCCACATGCATTTAATTTAGGTCACGTGCATATCATATTAAAATACAAAATATATAACCAGTGGATCGGGCCACAACCAGTAAAGCAAACAAATCTTTAAAACTCACGGTAGCCGGAACCGTTAACCAGACAGATTCCCCACACCAAACGGTGGGCGATCTAGTTGGGATCACTTACTGGGGAGAATCCCTTGCTGATTGATGCAACGATATTCGAGGCATCAACAGTTTTTGGCACTAGAAGGAGGGCCACCAGTGCATGGCTAGCAAAAGAGATTCTTTTGTTGGTAAAAATTCCACTGAAAATCCATCTGAAACAGTCATCCCAGAATTTCCAGATCTGGAATCAAGAAATCAAGAAGATCCTAACCCTGAAACCGAACAGTCAGAAATAGTGTATGTTGTCCCTTTTGAAGAAGTAAATCAATTCAGGAGACATACTCACTCATACGTAAGAAGTCTTGGAGGACTAACCATAGTTCCTCTGTTACCCAGAACCAGAGCTCCTCGAAAAAATCCTAAGTGTACAAGGGATTCCGTTCTTGTTCAAAGTCTAGAAGAATTATTATATTTATCTCTAGAAGAGATCACCAAACCTTTTGATGAAATTAGACCAGAGACCCCTATAGACCCAGAGCAGCACGCTCTAAGGGATACTCCTCTTAACTCACCACCGCACTCACCACCATTCTCTCCCCCGAGATTCATGGACGTACCTGCATGGAGAGCTAGAGGGGCATTAAATGTAGTCGGACCATTCCATGATTTGCCCAAGAACCCATAAAAGGTTTTGCCTAAGTATGACCCTAGCAAGGGAATTTCTGCTGAAGACCACCTCAAAAGTTTTTATTTAGCCCTAAATCTTTTAAATGTAGAACACGAAGACATGGTTTGTTGTCTCTTTCCTTATACTTTCGAACCCAAAGTATCTTCCTGGTATTTTAGTTTGCAAGCCGGTTCGATAACAAGTTGGGAAGATTTTGAGAAATGCTTTCTTAAAAAATATGGCAATCAGAAAACTGTAGCTACTCTCATGAAATAATTATTGTCTATGAGAATGGAAAAGAATGAGAAATTTCAAGAGTTTAACCAAAGATTCACAACGTTGTTAAATAATTTCAGTGATGCAACAAAGCCCGCTAAGGAATGCTTAGTAGAATATTATACAACAGCTCTTAAATCCCCGCTTGCAATGTTCGTCAAGAGAACAAAAAAACCAACCCTGACAGAAAATTTTGAAGAAGCCAAGAAGGTAGAAGAAGAACATGATAGTATCATGAAACATGCTTTAGATATTGAGGTTAAGCCAACAACTGCGAAGAAACCTTTTTTGTTAACCAGAGATAAAGAAGAACCTTCGGCAGATTTAGAAAATGTCATCAAAATGATGCAGAAACTCTCCAATAAGATTGTAGATCTAGAAAAGGATAAAGCAACAAGTTCTTCAAGGCCACCTTTCAAACCTTTCTATAAAAAGAAGGAAGAAAATGGATAGCCAACCCCACCGGTAAAAAATTCTGCTACACTAAATCTGAATGAAATAGGGATGGACCACTTCTGCACTTTTCACCAAGAACAACACTCAGAAAAAAGCTATCCACAATGGATCAACTCAATGAGATTATTAATGAACCAAATGTTAGATGCACAAAGGCCCGAGCAAACGATTCCCCGACAATAACAAATTCTTGACAGTGAAGAACCAACTCCTGACACTACGATGATCCTTTGAGATTGGACTCCTACCCAAGAACTGTCTTGTGAAGAGCTCGCAGACGAGGTACATACATCATCTGTTAACATCACTACCAGGAGTAAAGGCCCAGTGATTGAACCAGCAATGGAATCACTTAAGGCAAGGTCTAACCAAATACCGAGGCGGCACATAACTATCATTCCACCCCAACCCAAGACGAGCTTGGTGGTTGCTCCTACGGTAACTAAAGAACAAAACTCAGAAAAAACTAAACAACCACCAACTCCTTTAAACAAAATAGAGAATCAATCAAAGATTTCAAAGGGATGTGACATGAGATATGATATAATCGAAGATATTAATAAAACGAAAGCAAATGTTTCCATTTTTTATATGTGCAGCTTACCGCAACAAAGGAAGAAATTGATGGAAGCCTTAGATCCACAAACAATTGTCCCAGTAGAAAACACTGAGGAGAAACCATAAATTAATGAAGCAAGTATCGACGGACAATCGAAATCTCAAACTCTTCCTTTTCTCTTAACTTTTGAGATTTTTAATCACAATGTGCATAATTGTTTGGTAGACTCAGGCGCTAGTTCAAATGTCATGCCATTGTCAATTTGTAAAAATATAAATGGACAGCCGATCCCGTCACCATCTCAAATCATTCAATTAGATGGGACCACTATCAAGGTTATTGGTGAACTAAAGGATGTACTTATTAGGTTGTCATCTGATCCCAGAGTATGTCAATTCATTGATATAATGGTGATCGATATCCCTGAGGCATATGGTCTAATTTTGAGTAGGGACTGGTCTGCGAAACTCAATGGATATTTTGCAACAGATTGGTCTCATCTATGGCTGCCTCATTAGAATCATCAAAATCAGATCAAGATATTAAGGGAGCCACACATGAAACAAAACGTTACTCAGTGAGAAGGAAAAAATGAAGTTGTGGGTTTTTCCTCTTCAGTTTTAGGAAATTACTTCTTAGAAATTGAACCTGGGAACTACAAATCAGAAGAAGTTAGACATATTTCAAACAAACAGCCCAATCTCCTTCAGCTTTCGTGGGCTGATGATCTTGATTGTAATATAGTAGCCTTAGTCACTAATTTAGACAGAAATCATACTAACCTAGTTAAAGAAGACAATATCTTTGGACTCTCTATTTTGACGGCTCCAAAACTCAGGAAGGAGCCGGAGCCGGTTGCATTTTAATTGATCCTGATAGGAATAAATATTTTTTATCATGTAGGTTAGAGTTTGAATGTACTAATAATACCGCAGAATATGAAGCTCTCATTCAGGGTTTGAAGAAAGCCATTGGTCTTAATGTTAAGTTTTTGAAAGTCTTTGGTGATTTTGAAATTGTTGTTAGGCAAATAAGAAATACGATTAATTGTCTTTCACCACATTTAAAGCATTATCAAGCAGAAATTTGGAATTTAATCTCATGTTTTGATGCTTTTAACATCAATTCTATCCCAAGATTACAAAACACTGCAGTTGATCTGTTAGCTACTTCCGCTTCTAAATTAGTAACCACTAATAATAAATGTTCCATTGAATTAATTTTCAGGCCTTCTGTTCCGAACAACATCACAAATTTCAGAGTATTTGACGACGACGATCAGATCATTAGTTTCTTAACCAATGAAGATGCTTTTCAGGAGGCCATCATAGAGGAAGAAGAGCATGACTCAAATCTACAAAATAAAGACACAGTGAAAGGCAACTTCATGCCCAAAGGAGTGAGAACGCTAGAAACCCTCTTCGATTTTCAAAACAAATTCAGGAGACCTATGAATGCCAAAACCCACAGCTCGACCCTGCAATACGAGTTAATAAACTTGGGCACAGAATTTGAACCAAAGTATGTCAATCTGGGAAAATGTTGTACGCCGGAAGAGAGAAGTAGATTCATTAAACTTTTCCAACAATATAAAGATGTTTTCGCTTGGACCTATGATGATCTGAAGACATATGACACCCACATCATTCAACACGTAATACCTATGAAGGAAGGAGTCAAACCTTTTTAGCAACAACTAAGGAGGATGCATCCGACACTTAAACCTCTAATACAGAAGGAATTAAAAAAGTTGTTGGAGGCCAAGATTATTTTTAAAGTACGACATTCTGAATGGGTGGCTAATCTAGTCCCCGTGCGGAAGAAATTGGGAGAAATCAGGCTGTGTGTAGATTTTTGGAACTTGAATAGAGCTTCCGATAAAGACAACTATCCGGTGCCCCCAATGGAACAGATATTGCAGATGGTATTAGGATCAGAACTCTTTTCCCTACTAGATGGTTTTTTTGGTTAAAACCAAGTGCTAGTAGCGGAAGAAGACCGACTCAAAACCACTTTTTGCACAAAGTGGGGGACCTTCACGTACCGAAGAATTCCTTTTGGATTAATTAATGCAGGAACTACTTTTCAGCGAGCCATGGACATTGCTTTCCGAGGATTGGGCGGTCAATGTGTAGTGGTATACTTAGATGATGTAATAGTCTTTTCAAAGAAGAGAGAAGACCACGTTTCTCACCTAAAGCAAATCTTTGATCGCTGTAGGAAGTACAACATCTCCCTAAATCCTAAGAAAAGCATTTTTGTTGTTCTCGAGGGAAAGCTTCTCGGTCATATCATTTCCAAGGAAGGAATCTCAACAGATCAAGAAAGGATTTAGGTTATCAATAAGATTCCCATGCCCCATAGCAAGAAGTCTATGCAATCATTCATGGGCACCATAAATTTTGTCCGAAGATTCGTACCAGACTTCGCCTAGATCGTTAAACCTTTGCAACAAATGGTTAAGCAGAATGTACAATTTAAGTGGACGGACTTGGAGAAGGTCGCATTCAAAGAAATCAAAGCTTCTATAGCCAAGGCACCCTCTTTAAGAAGTCCAGATTTTGACAAAGATTTTATAATGTATACATTCGCTTCTGATGACTCTCTTGCAGCTATGCTTACTCAGAAGACGGAATCAGGAGATGAATACCCAATTTCTTTCATGAGCCCTGGTCTGCAAGGTGCTGAACTAAATTATCCCGTGGTAGATAAACAAGCATATGCAGTTTTCAAAGTAGCAAAGCAGTTCAGGCCATATATTCTAAAAAATAGGACTAAAGTCATAATCCCTCATCCCGCTGTCAGGTCTCTTTTCATCCAAAAGGAACTGGGAGAAAGGAGAGGGAATTGGGTCACTGCTCTCCAGGAGTACGACTTAGAATTCAAGCTAGCTAGCATCATTAAAGGTCAAGGCCTATGCAAACTACTCACTCAAATCCAAACTGACGAAGAACTAGATTGGAGGAATGAAGCCGAGCTGAATGCGATAGATGTATGTCCAATTTTTATGGCCCCAGAGTCTTGGTACAGAGACCTAGTACATTACTTGCAGTCAGGTTACTTACCAGAACATTGGAGTTCGAAGCAAAGGAGCACCCTCCATCTTAAATCAGCGGCTTATCAGATCATTGAAGGAGTACTCTTCAGGAAAAATTATGATGGCATCTATCTCAGGTGTTTAGAAAAGGAAGATGTTGCTAACGTGGTCAAAGAACTACACGATAGACCTGCTGGAGGACATTATTTTGGGGACACTACGACCCACAAAATCCTAAGAGTAGGTTATTATTGGACTACTCTCTTCAGGGATGCTCATGCCTATGTCAGAAATTGTGATGTATGCCAAAGCAGCACTGGAAAAATACCTAAAGCAGCAGGTCCCTTGCAGCCAGTTATCATTACTGAACCATTCGAGCAGTGGGGCATAGATATAATTGGGGAAATAAACCCCAACTCTTCATTGCAGCACCGGTACATTCTGACTGCTACGGATTATTTTACAAGATGGGAAGAAGCTATTCCCCTATAGAAAGCTAATGAGGATACGGTCATCAAATTTTTGGAAGAGAACATCATAACCAGGTTTGGGGTTCCAATTTCCCTAGTTTTTGATAATGCACCTTATTTTTCATCAATAAAGATTAATGAATTCACATTTGAAAGGGGAATCAAATTACATTATTTAGCCAATTACTACCCTCAGGGAAACGGTTTAGCTGAGTCGACCAATAAAAATCTCATCCGAATCCTAAAAAAGATCGTGATCAAAAATCAAAGGAGCTGGCACACAGCCCTCCCTCACGCCCTTTGGGTAGATAGGGTAACGCCCAAAAATGCCCTAGGAGCTTCCCCTTTCAACTTGGTCTATGGAAAAGAAGCCATCCTCCCTCCAAATATATTACTACCATCCTTGAAGTTGGCCCAATCCTCCTAAGGTTCTAGCAATCAAGCCCTACAGTCCAGGATTGATACCCTACTGAAACTAGAAGTGTCACGAGAAAAGGCCAAGGAACAGTTTCATCATCATCAAGACATAGTCAAACGATGGTTTGATAAAAGAAAATACGGGAAGAGAACTTTCAAAGTAGGAGACTTGGTCCTCAAATGGGACCACCAACATGATGGTAAGGGAATGCACACAAAATTCCAGTACCTATGGCTTGGCCCTTATCAAATTTCTAAAAAAATTGGTCCATCAACTTATAAAGTGAAAGACTTACAAGGAGAGGAACTGAACCTCCCTCTCAATGGCCTCACCCTAAAACAATACTTTGCATGATTTCTGAAAGGTTCTTGTACATAAATAAAGCTATGCTTCTTTGTTTTGATTTGTCTCTCCTTTCCTTTTACTTTGGTTAACTTTGGTTTGTTAGTCATTTTCACCCATTTTCTCTTATTTTGCTTCGTTTGCGTTTTTGATTAAGTTTTTAGGTTCATTACTTGAAATAAATCCAAAATCCAATTATGGTGTAGTTGAATGAAGAAGACTCCAGAGAACTCAGAAGGATGGTCATAAGAAGCCCATCACTAAAGATATGCATATTTGTAACTTCGTCTTCAATGATCGGTCTCCTAGAATGCAGTGATCCTCCTTCTTGTTGGTCAAAATAACCCCTATAAAATAGCTCTGATTCTGTATTTCCTTTTGACTATCTTAGGGACCATTCACTTTAACATTAGTGGCTGTCTCAAGAAGTTAAGTATGGCAGGACCCATGGAAAGGAAACATGTCTCACAGATACATGGTATTTAAATGATCCCATGCTACAAATAAAGCCAAAAGGAATATCTCAAAGAGTCTGGTTTCCAGAAATTCTCGCCTCAATTAAAGCATGGTCGAGAAATAAAAATAAGCTCAAGAAAGTTGAAGGGAGCTGTCTAATAAATCAGCTCAACAAAATTTCTTCTCCGTCCGTGAATCATGAAATCAAATCTTCTGTTCACACAAAAGGACATTTTGGATTGAAGAACTAATATCAAGATGTTGAAAGCAGAAGAAACTTATTTTTGGAAGGCTTAAAACGGCTAAAAGTCAGAACTTAAAAAAACATCAAAAAAGGATGTAAAAGCATGGGAATGAGGAACAAACGAATGTCCCTGTGAGATTTTGTCACAATCATGTGGAGTCCTACATTATTTAACTTCTAAAAGATTGTTTTCTTCTAAAAATTCCCACAATTCGGCCCTTCGAGAGTTTTAAAGAAAACTGAATCAAAGCTACATTTCCCTTTTATCACCATCACGATAAGAGTGAACAATGCATTCTTCGAAACTGAACTACGGAGACATCCGGGGTACACATGTAATCAACACTTTGAAATTTTCTTGACTTCCAGATGAGTTTGTTTCAGAGATATGTGTTCACCAGCGAATCGCCATCTGTTGTTGATACAACACCCCCCCCTTTAATTTTTTGAAAAAAATATTGGGGCCCCTCCTCTGTTTTTTGAAAAAGAAAACTCTGCCTAAGGTCATCCAGGTATCATAAATATTTCCCTTATTTTTCCTTAAGAGGAATCTCAACTTGCCTTAAACTTTCTTTGAAGTTGTGTTTTTGCCTAAGTAAAACTCAGGATTTTTAGCCGCAACGGCGGAAGCTTTGAGCTAACCTTGCCACCACGGCGGAAGAGTTAGTTCAAGCCTTCTGAAACCAAAGAAATAAATGGTTAAGTCAAGCCCGCGGCGGAAAAGTTACCTTAAAGTCTCCGAAAGGGCGAAAATTTTGATCAAGCGGGCCTGCGGTGGAACGAATTCATCAAGTCTCTCCGCAACGGCGGAAGCTTTCATATAACTCTTCCGCAAGCATCAGAAGCACATCAACAAGTTTTTCACAGAAAGACTCATCTATTGTTTCCGTTTAGACAAGCGTTGGCACATAAATTGGAAGAACTCGGCGAACTCTCCCGTGAAAGTGGGCGAACTCAGATAAGTTTGCGGCAGCAGATGGCTCCTCCGTGAAAGCATTCAAAGAATTCTCCCGCAATGGTGGGCAAAACTCGACATTTCTTTCCACAGGAGGCAGAAGCCTTAACCTAACCGTACCGATTTTGACGGTCATATTTATTGAAGAGAGGTTCGATTTGACCCGACCGTATGCAGCCTTAAGTCCCATTTTAATGGCATCGCAACCACCACATCAATGGTCCGCACGTACCAAGTTGAATATATTGGGGTGAACCCCGTTAGCATTTCATTATTTTTCGTCACCCAGAGTGTTTTCCGTTCCATTTAAACCGCGAAGCACATCCATTGTCGTTTGAAGACGCGGATTCATAGACCCTTCAAAAAAAAATGTTGGTACCATGACATCACTTCCAGGTTAGTATCTTCTCAGGCCCTGCTATGATGTGTGTCTCCTACTTAAAAGGGTATGATCCGGCATTTCATTTCATTATTTTCTAGCCATGGCGTTTTTTCCCGGAACATTTACGTTTATCGTCAACCCGTTGTAGAATACCATCCTGCCAAGTCCTTCCTTCTTAGTCACAATTAAGTCCAGGGCCTTTTGATTATTCAGGGTCGCCCCGTTATTACGGTGGGTCTCTTTTACCATCACCCCAACCTAAGAAGCATTTTGTCAGCAACTCTAAGCATGGACGTAAAAGGCCTCAAGGCTCTCGCATTTTAAAATAATTAGAAGAATGATTGCACCTACCCATCACTTGTTAGACCCTATTTGCCCTTTCTCATACGTAATCATAGGCGTTTCTGCGGCTATAGAATTTATGCCTTTCGCGCTTGCATGCCGGTCGGTATTTTGTCTCTTAAGGACTAAGGTACCTGAACCATACCTTGTCCATCTGCTCTCATGGTTCCTAATCACAATAGAAACCGCAAAAGGTAACTAAATTAATGCTTTCACAAGATTAAAAACTGGTATTTGAAGGAAACATTTTTTAGGATTTTTGGTTGAAATGGACATATTATCAAAAGGACGCTAGTTTGGGTTGTCAACATCATGTCATACATGCTTATTCATGTTTAAATTGTTCAACAGGATTTTCAAAATGGCTAAAGGTGGCAAGAGAAAATCAAAGGCAGTCGACGAGAGCACAAGAGTAGAAACAACATTCCAGGATACCAAGTGCACTATAGGCGTCCCTCGAGAAGTAAACTGGGGAGATGTTTACCGCATGATAAGAGATCAGGACTTCCTTGAGGCTCTTCTTGAGGAGGAATGTTTATATCAGAACATCCGGAACTCCTGTATATCCAAGGCTGCCACACGTCCAGAACTCTTCCCATGCTCAGAAGTAATTGGATGGGTGTTGCAACATGCGAACACCAAGACAAGAGTCATAGAAGATAGCACTGGAAAGGCCTTTGCTTCGTTTCACCCGTCTTATATCTCAACGACCTACAAATTACCCAAAGCACAGTAGCAGCTTAATGATGCATGGTTGGAAGAAAGCCATATGGTAATCTAGACATGGTAAGAAGGTTGTTAATTGCAGGAAAGAAAATTAGGAGAAAAGATAGTGAAGAGTATGAGGTTCAGAATCTGAGGCCTCCTTTCAGACTGATCGCTCTCATGTTAAGAATAATATTCAGGAGACCCGATGGGACGATGTTTATGCTACAATGGGTCCCTATCATCCATTATGTAGCCTTCAAAGGGACAATCTTCAACTGGGCTAATATCATCTCAGACAGTTTGTCATCAGCTATAGCAATGGCACAAGAAGGTTTGGTGGAGAGGAGGGCAGAGTTTTATATGGCTTCTTACCTGATAGATTGTATCGTGGCAAAATGTCCCTTTCGCAAGTTGGTATGCATGTGGAACTCGGCAGAGGGATCGGTGTTCATTGCCTACAAAATCTTCTGGGCCCAAAATTACAAGAGGGATTACAAGCTCATTTGCGAGGAGTTCATCATGCCCCTTTATCAATTAATATTTAATGAAGAACCCAACTGCCTATCGAGGAACGCCATGGAAGCTTTGGAGAAATATGGTGATTTCTATTTTTCTCCAGAAGGTACCTACATAAGGATGTATGGAGGTTCCAAAACCCCGTATATTCTACCAAGATACGCTATGGATTATATAGTCCACAAGGAGATGGTAAGGCAGGTATTCATTGATGGAATGGGTAATACCCTGTATAAAGCTAAGAAAGCTACTTTTCCACCCTTACCCTTCTATGTAGAGGCCTACAAGTTTTTAGGAATTGCAACCATGAAAGAATTCTCCACTCCCTGTGAGTATGCCAACTTTTTTTATCCACAAGAGGAAGCATATAGGGGGATCATCAATATGACTAAGCTACCGATTTTCCAAATGGGAAAAGAAGGGGCTAGCTCGAGCTCTAATGTTATGGGGAAAACAGGTTCACAGAGAGAAAAGGATGCCGTAGAAGAACAAAGGATCCTAGAACAAGCAAAGAAAATTGAAGAAGATAGACGCGTGGAAGAAGAGAACTTGAGAATCCAAGAAACCGAAGCTGAGGCAAGGAGGCAAGAAGAAGAAAGAATTAGATTGGAAAGAATTGCGAAGCAAGAACAACATGATGCATTAAGAAGGGAGCAGGAGGAAGATGCACGAAAGAAAGAGGAGGAAGAAAATAAGTCTCAAGAGGATATTGATCCCAAAACCCCAGACCTGCAAAATTTAGATATGGGTTCCCCCATAAGAGATTTCCCCATTGTCCCTTTTACACCCTACAAAGGCAGTACAGTTTCTAATTGGGTAAATTTCGCTTACAACGAGAAGAGGAAAACCATTGTTTAAGAGATAGGTTCCAAATTGAAAATACCTTTTCGGCCAGACATCGTCACTACACACGAGACTACAATCATGCGGAACACAGAAGAGGCTGCTAAAATCCTAGCATCCATCTCCGTAGCTGCGGTTACAACAACTACAGACAATGTCAACATACTAGGGGATATATTGAGTGAAGAAAAGGAGAAAGCACGTCGTATGCAGGAAGCTTTAGTCAAAGAGTAGAACTATACAAATTTGATGATCGAGAGGAATGATGCTCTCACATCTTAGAAGGAAGAGTTAAAATAAATTCTCCAACAACTGGAAGCTGACAGGAGGGCCTTGGAAATACAAGTAAGGATGTTAGAGGAAGAAAAGGGAGAGCTTGAAGGAAAAAAATCTGAGGCTTGAATCAAAGAAGTTTGACAACATTCAGGAGATCATCGACCTGAAAGAACACATTGAAAAGTTACAAGAAGACAACGAATTGTTAGAACAATAGCTAAAGCTGGCAAACAGTAAAATGGGAGACATTAGCCCCTTCCACGAGCAAGCCTGTGAAATACTAAGAGAGACCTATGGCATAGAAGAGCTTCTGTCAGAGGAAATATACAAGCTAAAAGCAATAATGGCTCAGGTTAAGGAAATCAATGTCGAAGCCACTCGGGTCAGGAAGAAGCACACACGCATCAGGGGAGAGATTAAAAAACACATTGAATGGAGGGAAGGGAGGTCAGGGTTCCCGACAAATCTTCCCCTTAAGTATGTTGTTGAATACAGGGCAGATATACGCACCCTAGATTATTCTAAGGATTGTGGAGTAAAGTTGGCCGTTGTGACCTCAGCTACTTATGATCGGTGCAAGAATTTGTATTCCCAAATACGAGCCACACAGGAAAGTTTTCATATAGCCATGCCTCCAGATTTAGAAGAATTCCCGGATAAAGCACAACGTTTATCTAAGCTAAGTGAAGAAATCAAGGCAGAAAATGAATATGTGCAGAAGTTGGATGTCTTGACTTCAGAAGACGTGCACCAATTTATCAGCGAAGCAGCTATTCATAAGCACCGCCTAGAAGAAAGTATCAGGGCGACAATGGCAGAAATAATTGTTTTAGCAGAAGAACTCACCAAGCAGAGAGTGTCCCTCAGATTTATGATTCCCCTGGTTGGAATGAATATAGTAAAATAAACAAATCAGTGGGGAAATTATATTGCAGAAATAGATAGGGCATTGGTAGCCAGTCAATTTCCCACCTCATAAAGAGGCCCAACTATTGAAGTAGTGATGGAAGAAGCCCCAACGGTCCCATAAGCACCTAAGTATCCCAAAGCACCAGCTCAGGGATAGCTTACATTCGTCAACGTGTCTCTTGGGTTTATAGTTTATGCATATACCTTTGTAATATTAAAATGACTTGTGCTCCCGTTTTTTGCAAAGTTATTTGAGATATTCCTATGTTTGTAATGTTAACACTATAAGACAAATTAGAAGAATAGAAATGGTTAGGGTATAGGTGGCAACTCTTGGCCCATTTTGTAAAGCTATATAAAGCTGAATAGAGGAAGGTAGAAAGGACTTTTGGCAGGTGAAAGTCTTTTCTGTCCTGTAAATGAACTATTTCTGCTACATGAATAGAGAAATCGATTTGGCCTATGGAAGCTAGCACAACATTTTGCTTGGAGTCTTGTTGATTAACTACTGAACTATTTCTGCATTTTCATACATTTCCTATGAGATCTTTCGTGGCTCTTATGAATTAATTATTTGCTGTGAATGGTTTCATGTTCTTTTGCAAAATTTCTGTGTTAAATGGGTAATTGAATGCTTATAATTATCTCAGCTATCTTAGATAATCTTTATTTCTGCTGTAAATGCTCCTTTCAATTTAACAGCTATCTGTGGAATTATTGGGTATGTTTTCCAGTTTATTACCCATTCTTTAAATCTGCTCCTTATAAGGATAGGATAATTTAGATTAAACTAGATTAGCATAGATTTGCTTCCCACATTCATTTAATTTAGGTCATGTGCATATCATATTAAAATACAAAATATATAACCGGTGGATTGGGCCGCAACCAGTAAAGCAAACAAATCTTTAAAACTCACGATAGACGGAACCGTTAACCGGATGTATTCCCCACACCAAATGGTGGGTGATCTATTTGGGATCGCTTACTTGGGAGAATACCTTACTGATTGATGCAGCGATATTCGAGGCATCAACACTTCTTTCCTGTTGTTTTTTTTATAGAGTTGTAGCCGGCCTTTACTGAGTAAGTTCCTGAATTCTCCCAGCTTCTGGAGTCAGCTAGATTATGATGAACTAGAGCTGAGCCTTGAAGGATCGTCTAGAGCACTGAATAATCCATGATCAGTTACTCCGGGAATTCTATGTTTTTCCATCCCGCCCATCTGCCATTATTGTGCCAATTAGAGATATCATAGATAGTAGAAACACTTTGTTGATCCATCCAAAGCTTGAGGTTTTTGAAGACATCTAAATGGTGCGTAGGAGAAGAAGGTTGTCACGTCCCTTCTCACCGATCTAGTGCGATGGAGAGAACATTATGCTAAAACTGGGCATCTAGCCCCATGGCCATTAACAAAATTCATTGAAAATAAAGACATATGTAGATGTATGAATGTAAGAAACAAAGCGGAAGTAAATTCTACTACACATCTAGCATACATTCAACATATTCATACTAGTCATCAATTAAAGACATTGCAAAATTAACACAAGAGAATACTTATCTTGAAGCGAAGTAGTCCCGAGAAACTGGCTATGCAACTGCGACGTTCCGTCAACCATAGGACAGTTGTGCTTATCAATCTCTCAACACAACTGCCACGCCCTAGCTGGGCATGATTTCTACAAGGAAAAAGGGAACAACATACTCACACATAGCCAAATATACACCAAAATCATCCAAGCCAATCCACAATTGGGTTTATCAGGCTGCTAAGGCAATGGAAGGGAATGAATTGCTAAGCTAGTGAGATCAACCACAAAGCTATGGATACCTCTGCAAGATTTATCTAGCTTGGTCTCCACAATACCTACACACCCAACAATGAAAGTATTCCCTTCACTTCCACACAGTCCCTCAGGCCATACCTTCCATTCTAGTGCTCTTCAAGGTGTGCATAGAAGAGTAGACAACCCTTTTGATCTTTCTGTGAGGTTACTCTCTTCACTAGGTTTATCAAGCCAACTCTAATCCTCTTCCAATCCTAATTTCTTACTCACAAGTTCAAACCAAAATAAGGATGCACATAATAGAAAAACACAAGTGTTGGGCATGAAGAAAAATGTTTTGACAGTGGGATGCCCAAAATGGGGTTTTCATTAGTTTCAGAAATCGTGGGCAACCAAAAACGAAGTGTTAGATGGGGAATCAACCGTGGGAGACCAAATCGATTTCAAAAAATGTTTGTGGGAATTCAAGGGGTAGAAACGACCTCTATAAACCCCCAAATTGTGACTCTCCTCCTCCCAACCACTGTGCAACACAAAAACGAATTCCCAGCTAGCTCAGACCGTGTGAGGGAGCAAAGACCATGGGTGAATAATGGCTTGGGAACCATTTCGTGGGTGTTTTCTTTCCCAAGAAGCCAAAATACGATTTCCCAGATTGATGTCTTTCCCATACATGAAATTGGCTTCCATACCTACCCTTTCCCAAGGCATTAACTACCTCAACCAACCATTGGGAGAATTAAATAATTGGGTGCATAAGTCAAAATGGGTAGTTGAGGGTTTATGGGTTCATTCATTGACATTTGGATTAACACCATTGACTTAAGGGTTTGAATATTTTCCCTCCCTATTCATTGTAAAATCATGCCCCCATCTCTTGTTGCATTGCATAGCTAGTTGTGGGTATTTAATTAAAATTCATATTTACATGATGTCTTAATTTCTATTGTGCATGGTTAGCATGGGAACCATATGTATCGATTTTTAATTGCCGATACATAAAACACTAAATCAATGGCAGGGCTTTGGACTTGAGCTCCTCACCATGACTTAATAACGATGTTTACATCATTTACAATTTTAATGCAATAGGGTCAAAATCAGGATATTACAAAGGTCCAATATTGTCTTCCCAAATTCGAATCTCTTTACCATTTCCTGGGGACCAACGCATAATTTTTTGAATGATATATGCTACTTTGTTGCATAATCTCCAGATTGGAGAACCATTCTCGACAAAAGGGAGTTCATCTATGCATCTTTTCCTTCTTCCTCTCAAGTATTTTTTCCTTAAGATTTCCTTCCACCACGTAGTTTTCCTAGATACAATTCTCCATAAATTTTTGGCTTCCAAGGCAAGGTTCATCATTCCTAAGTCTCGAATTCCAGCTCCCCCACAACATTTTGGATTACAGACAGTTTCCCAGTTTATCAGGTGAAACTTCTTAGTACCACTGTATTTTCCACCTTGCCATAGAAATTTTTTGAGTTCCTTTGCAATATCCTGTATTATAATTTTTGGAGCTAAGGAGATAGAGCAGGAATAAATGGGGAAAGAAACAAGGATGGAATTAATAAGAATGATTTTACCAGCAGGGTTGAGCCATCTTTCTCCCCAAGAAGAGACTTTTTTTTAATCTTTTCAACCAGTCCTTGCCAATCTGCAGATTTCTTTTTTCCTTTGTGGATAGGGACACCAAGATAATTGAAAGAGTTCCAATTTGTTTTGACTTCATAGTCTAGGGTCCTTACTATCCTGTCCATTGTTCTTTCCAAGAAATTCCATCCATAGATTTTAGTTTTTAATGCATTTACTTTTCCATCTGAAGCTTTAAGAAAAATGGAGAGGACTTCCCTAAACCTTTATGCAATTGTTACTGAGGCCCCCCCAAGAAGGATTGTATCATCTACGAACTGAGCATGATTAGCAACTTTGAATCCTTTGGTAATTTTTAGAACTTTGAGATCACCACTATATTGAAGGGACTGCAGCTTCCTGCTCAAATATTAAACAACTAGAAGATAGAGAAAAGGAGAAAGAGGGCATTCTTCTCGAAGTCCTTGAGAGGCTTGGAAAAATCCAGCAGGTCTACCATTAACAAGTGGAGCGATCCAACGACTGTTGATGCATGCTTTAATCCATCTAGTGAATCTTTTAGAAAAAACCAATATGAGCATTATCTCGAACAAAAAGAAATGATTAACCCTATCAAAGGCATTTGCCATATCTAGGTTAATTTCCATACCTTGTTGTTTGCATTCCAGACTAGAGTGAATGGCTTCTTGAACGATGATAATGTTATCCATGATTTTCTAGCCAACAATGAATCCTCCTTGCATATCCGAGATAATATATGCCATGATATTTTTCACTGTAGTGGCGATAATTTTGGTGAGGATTTTGTAGGAGGTGTTACATAAAGAGATGGATCGGCTAGAAATGTGGAGTTTATGGCTCCACCAATTTTGTCTTTCTTCCTGGTCCAGTTTAGCATCCTTCTTAAGTCATCTTTGATTATTTCCCATGCAACACGATAAAAATTGATAGTGAAACCATCTAGTCCCGAGGTTTTGTTAGGATGAAGAGTCCAGATTGCTTCAATAACTTCTTGCTTAGAAATTGGTTTCTCCAAGTCCTCGTTCTCTGATTCAGAAATAGAAGAGTGAATACCTGAGAGAAGATCTACTTAAGAGATTGGATCTATTTCTCCACTATCAGAATATAAATGGCTGAAATGTTGGAAGGCCAACAATTTGATGGCGTCCTGTCCTATGATTCTTTGGTTGTTGTTATCCTTCAATTCCTTGATGAAGTTTTCGCTCATTCTAGCCTTTGTTTGTTTATGGAAATAGTCAGTGTTTTTGTCTCCCCCTTTTAACCAAAGTTGTCGGGATTTTATTCTCCACATCTCTTCCTCATGTCTAGCAGCTTTTAGGATTTCAAGATTCAATTTTTTTTCATGGGCGATGGAAGCAATAGTAATCTCCTCACGTTCCATTTTAGAATGAAGAGTAGCAAGTCCTGCTTGAAGGTCCTTTTTATGGAGGAGGGATCAATAAAAGAGGAGATGGCCCACTTTTTCAAAGCAGCGTGAACTGCCCGAAGTTTTGATTCCTAGATAAATCTAGGAGAGCCAGAGAAGGTGGAATTCCAGGCCATTTGAATTATATCTAGAGCTTTAACGTTGTGGAGCCAAATAGGATTGAATCTAAAGTGGATAGGGCCCAAATCAATGAGAGGGGAGAGGGAGAGGGAGTTAGGTTTATGATCATAGGTGGAAGAAGAGATAATGGAAGAAATCAAAAGTAAATATTTTTGGAGAAGAGAAGAACTTACCAGAAATCGGTCGAGTCTAGCAGCAATGTAACCATGTCCAGTCCGCTTGTTGCTCCAAGTGAATTTTCCATTTTTGGGAATGGGATCCATTAGATCTAGATCAACCATCAGGTCTTCAATATTTTCTCCAAATGGGTCCTTGATGATCGAGCCTCCTCATTTTTCCAAACTTGCTTTTGTGGTGTTGAAGTCCCCTGCTATGATAGCCTCTCTCTCGTGCAATTCTGTATTTAAAGAGGCTAAGGATTCCTAGAAGGCCAGCTTATCTCTATAATGTGTAGGTCCATACACACATTACAAATGAAGATGGCATCCTGGTTTCTTTCACTTTCAATTTCTACTAAAATCCAGTGAGTATTTTCTTTTACTAATCTAATTTTGTATTTGTCTTATCTGCAGAAAGTTGCAATTCCACCTGAAGCACCTCTTGAGCTAATGGAATTTCCTATGTTGTTTTTCCAGAAGAGGCTAGAAAGGCTCATTACCTCTTCTTTCATCATCTTTGTCTCTTGAATTAGAAATATGTTTGGTTTCTCAGTTTTTAAGATATTTTTCAAGGCTTCCACCTTGATTGAACCTTCCAAACCTCTGCAATTCCAAGAGACTATTTTCATTATTTCTTGGATGCGTTAGGTCCTGCTTGGGACCTAGTTTCCTTAACTCCACTAGTAGATTTAGCATTCTGCAGTAGTTTTGTGCCTTCTATGCATAGTTGCCTCCCAAGTTCTAGTTCTCTTTCCATCTCTTGTTCTCGGCGTTGTCTTTGGGATTTTCTTCCCCGCGTGGACAGAGGTGGGCCTAAATCTGCTAAATCCTGAGTCTCTTGAGATGATGACTGAACTGGAGTTATAGACATTGGATTTACCCTATTGTGCTTTACCATTTCTTCCCAAGTTCCTCCGGGGGAGGCCGATCCATCAGGAGCCTTTTCAACAGTCTCTTCAACGATTGCTGGTGAGGGAATCGCAGAGGGTTGGATCCTGTTGTCTTCCAGTCCCACTTCCGTTATAGGGTTTTCAAGGTCTGGAATTTCTCCTTCTTATGTATGTAAGGTATCAAATTGATTGCTAGTAGAGGCTCCCTTATTTTCTATGGACTGCTCCTTTCTCTTTCCTTGCCGAGTTTCAGGATTGTTGTTAGATGGAGTAGGGTTCAATTTTTTCCCTCTCTTAATTTGATGCCAACCCTCTTCTTGATTTTTCTCCGAGTCTTCCTGTGTAGATTTGGGGGAATTATTTACAAAGTGTCCATACTCATGACATTTTCTACATTTGAAAGGGAGTTGCTCATAATATACCTTTTGAAAGAATTCCCATCCATCCATGGAAATATTTACACCTTCTGGAAGGCCTTTCTCTAGATCGACTTCCACACAGATCCTAACACAAGATAAGATTGGACCTTTTGGTTCAGCTTTGTCAATGAATCTTCCCAAGGAGTTTCAAATATCTTGATGTGCTTCATTGTTCTAGCAGTGGAGGGGTAAGTGAGGAAGGTGTACCCAAACCAGAACTGCTGAGGGAACATTTTTTTTTGGATCGAAAGATAATCTCCAGCGGTTGAGGTAGAGGCCTCTCGGACCCATGAAGTAAGGACCGCTTCTGAAAATAAGATCTCTGTCATCCTTGTTTTCGAATAGAAAGGTAAAGAAACCTTTTCCATAGAAACAGTGTTGCAGACCTCCAGAAATGAAAGGCATCCAGTTCTTGGAAATCCAAATCTCCATGGATTTCGGCGAGGACCAGATCCCATAAAATTGGACAATGAGGCCTCGTTCGCTCAAAGCAAGTGCTTTCATTCGTGAAGCTGTAGACGTGATCTGGATTCTGGGTGCGACTGCGCGCTTAATAAAGGAAGAGGAAGGGGGATCCGAAGCAGGAAGGGGAGTGGTGGAGGCGAATAGAGCCCATAAGGAGAGGTCCAAGCGGTGATGAAGCTCCTCCGAGGGAGGATCCGGAGGAGGAGAGGCCATGCGGCGGCCCAAGTGAGGAGCAGAGTGATGCAAACCCTAGCAGAGCCCTAGCGATCTAAATCCTTTACATTATCAGATCTAAGTTCTTCCAAGCCTCTTTATCTTTAGAAGTATTGTACTTGAAGAAATTATTTTAATATTATATTCAAGAAGAACCTAACATGTTTCTTTGGTGGAACACCTTTAGAATTTTGAAAGCCTTTATATTAAATCTAGCCGCATAGATGGTGTCTTCATTCCACTATCACATATTATTATGCAAAGTCTTTCACTGATTCATATTTTGGCAAATCTATTTAGTCAGTTACCTCCTCTAAGTGCAATAATGTATGGTGAGTGTTGTTATCACTACAAATATATTAACACCACCCCATGCTCTTAAGCAGATTATAGCTATGCTTCCCTGCTCATTGGATAACCTATTCTAAGGTTAATAATAACCATAGTTTTTCCTTTCATCTTTATAAGACGAAAACTAATAAGTTAGATGAAGGATATGATATCTCCTTAAAGAGTGAGGCTATCATGATCATGAATTCTTATGGATTGAAACTACCATTAGCTGGTTACCAAGCCATGGTAATGAATCTTAGCTACAAGGTTGGGGGACAAGAGGTCTCATCACGAGCCAACTTGTTCACTTCCATAAGTCTTTGTGAATGACCCTGCTAATAGCTCATCACCAAGCCAGGGAAATGACCTTCAATTCATCTCCATAAAGTTTCCTCTATCATTAAAATGGTTTGAAGTTGTGCATCTATATCTGATGGATGGGATCAAAGAGACTAGATAGCGTTAAGAGGAAACCATGTCGGGAATATAGATGCTCACTGGCATCAGTGGCCATGATTATGGCATCAAAGGTAAATCAAATTGTAACATTTGCTAGCCATTACAAGTTGCTTATTAGGGTGTCTTCTGGTGAATAATCTTTTGTTGGGAATATTAATACACTTGTTATCTTTGCATTTCAATTAATGGTTAGAATGGTTATCATTAAAAATTTATTGCACCTAGTACACTTTTTAGAGGCTATTTTCTAAAGCGTGGTACCCATGGTACATGGTAAGTTTTCTTTTGTTGAATGACTTATCTTTAATCTTCCTGTACATGCAAAAATTCTATCTTTACTAGGCATAGATAATTGGTTCTTTCCAATGAGCCACCATTTGTTGTGGTTACAACAACTCCCCTACATTATTTATCAAAATGAAGGTCCCCCACACTGAAATTTTCAAAATTAATAATCACACTTCTTTAGTTTGATAGATCTTGGTTCAATGTCTTTTGATTTTATCATATTACATATTTTTCACCTCATCTTTGGGTTGATTTACTCGATGGTCGATATTCATCTAATCCACTATTTTGAATCCACAGTGTTGGGATAATGGTTTTATCTTGATTGTTCTTCGATTATTATATCGGGTTGAATATTTCTTTTATTCATACCTTACCATCCTGATCAAACTTGATATTTTGCTTGGTTAGATCTTGCATCAAATCCACAACTTTTGGATGAGCATTGCGATAAAGTTTGTTTGTTTAATTTTGTTTCCCGACATTTTAAATTTATAAAGTTTGGAATTTGGATGTCGACAAGTTACATTTACTTCACAACTTATCTCCCGACATCCCGACCCCGAAGTTTGCAATTTCTTACGGAAGTCGAAAGTCAACACGAAATTTGCTTATGTTTATATTAACTTACTGACTTCCTGACTCCCGACATTTCCTATTTGTGCTAAATTACGGAAGTTGGAAGTCATGATGTTATGGATCATTATGTTATTTTTATCCCCGACTCCCGACTTCTGACTTTTTCAAATTCTTGTCGATCTCAACTTTGGTATGACCAATATTGAGAATATGAAAGCTTTCTTCTTGATATTTTCCTAATTAATCTTTCAATTATGCTCTTTTCAGATTTATTTGATGTGATCTATTTCGATGTTGATTGATGCATTGGTTTGATATGTTAAGGACTGATTATTTCATTTATATTTACGGTGATTTTGATGATGGATTAGTTATGTCATTTAGCTGATCCTTCTTCCACATTCTTGGAATCATTTGGATTATTGCCATTCTTTGTTGATCTCTATCTTGTATTTTCTTTTTGGATTTGATTGAGTTTGTTCCATGCTATTGGTGGGATACCATGTTATGCTTAACATTTCCCCACCTAGATTTGGTCTTCATTGCATAAGCTGATCATTCAATATTATGCTTAGTTATTATTTTTGTTTTGGGATTTTGATTGATCATTTGACTTCTCCTTTCATGAGTCTAGATATTGCATTGGTTTGATATTTGAGCTTGATCGAGTCCTATTTCTACTTTTGCATATTTAGGCCCATCATATTTTGTAAATAATTATATTATGTTTAAAGCTTTTTTGCTTAGATTGGTTTGATATTTTTGATGTTTAATTTAAGCTTATTAAAATCATTTTTTAATATTTATGATCATGCTTTGGTTTTGATTAAATTAATTTTTGAATTTGAAAATATCCTTTATTAAATCTATATGATGAATTCACACAATCTTGGTTAATTTTGGTTTATTCCATTAGGAAAAATGATTAGTGTGGGTCCCATTATCTCTTTCTCTCCTAGCTTTTTATACAACTTATTATGTGAGGCAAATGAAATATAAACTATTGAAACTTCCTTTTCCCAATGCATGTGGGATAACGGATCTAGCATTAGGATCAATGGTCACAATTCACCCAACAATGAAATCAACAACTGCTTAGTGTTAACTTACGGGAGCTATATCTTGAGATTTAGAAGTCCAATTTGAGCCCGAGATAGCTAATTGGAAAGCTGAGAGGATGATGAATGATTTGGAAATATATGGATTGCCAAATGGATAGTTTAACCACCCCAAAATTTTTCCTAAAAGGTCAATTTCAGATTTGACTTAGATTTTTTTGTTTTGGTCATGATTTGATTTGCAAGTGGATTTTCATCGATTTAGATTTGTTTCATTAGCTTTGGGATGTTGTTTATTGTTTCTAATTTAATATTTTGAATTGTACATGTGTGGATTTGGATTGGAACAGATCAATTAACATCTTGGATCATGAATAACTAAAAAATGTTAAGTTTAAAAGCAGTGATTTTCGGACACGATTTTTGGAGCGATGGAGATGAATTTGGAAAATCCGGGACTTGCAGAATGCTCATAGAGTGCTTCATTTGGGAGATCCACCTAGTTCTACTAAACAAAATGTTTCATTTTTTTCATGGACGAATTTCCTCAATAGAACAACTCAACTAGTTAGTTCAGGGATTGGGGGAACTGATCTTATCTTCTATGTCATTTATTTTGTATAAATACCTACCTGCTATGCAAAGAGGGGGGATCTTTAGAGAGAAAATGATTTTCTTCTTTGCAATAGAGACTTGTCAAACAATTTAATGTTGATGATTTACTATTTGGATCTGGAGATGGCACTCTGTAATGCCTTTCAGAGCTAGTTGATTAGATTCAAAGATATTTTGTCACATTGATGCCGGTTCATCAATAAATTGAATTTGTTTTTCATTTTCTAAATTCTTATTTTCCAGTTCAATTATGTAATTCATCTTCAAAATGTATTGATTGTTATCTTATATTCATATTTTGTTGGCTATGTTTAGACTTTAGAATCTATAATTGATTATAGTACTAACCTTGTTTAATTTGTGATAAGAAGGATCCCTATGTCTTCATGATCCTTGTTTATTGCATAAATTTTAGTTTTTTAACTTGTTGATTGATGCCGATCTGATTTATCAGTTTGATAATCAATTGCATATTTTTGGGATTTCTTCCAGAATGTTAATTGTTCCGAAATCTCTTTAGAATGATCATTTTATAAAATAACATTTTTTCTTTCATTATGTTAATCTATCTAGACGAGCATTTTTTTCATTTATCATAGATTAGCAAACCAATATGAACTGGTTACAACAAAGTTGGTTTTAATAGGATGTAAGTTGTATTTTAGATTAGAAGATAGATTGCACTTAGGAATTAATTTTAGTTTTGATTTAAAGTATCCTCTTTGAAGATAAACCCTTACTTGGTGGATAACGGAGCCGTAAAACCCGTAAGAGTTAGCCATACCAAACAGATTCTGTATAGGGTAATTCTTTTGTAGGATTATCTAAATCCTTCCGCTGGGTTATCTCCTTTGCGTTGATGTGTGGGACAATCCAAAGCGTCAACAAAATCCCCGCCAATGAATAACTTAGGAAAAATACCTTTAAATAATGTAAAACATTAACATGAAAAGGTTAACATGTGCACTTTTCTAATAAACTGAATCACCTTTTAATTAATTATCCCATTAACCTTAGAATTTCCATGGCGTGACCATAATTAGCCCTGTATTACATGCTTGGACCCTAAGACAATGTGCATTTCCTAAGTTTCTATGTAAGGTGAGGATGATGAAGTGAAAGTGGTACTAGGGAGACGACGTTTGCGAATTGACCATCATAGAAATGTGACTAAGTGCTAGGTCTATGTTGGTTGTGGAGCCTAATCTCCAGATTTAGAGATATTATTATTCAGCCGTGTTTGTACCCCAACTTTATATGATATGTAAAAAGTACTGTACACTCACCCCAACGGGGGGGTGTGGGGGTTATAACCCCCAGCTGGGGTTCGGGGGCAAAGCCCCCAAAGAAAATTTTTGGGGTTGTTTTATGGGCCCATGGTTTTGGGTAACCCATGGTATTTTCCCATTGTATCTCCCTTATAAAAGAAAGACATTGTAATACGGCTAGGGTTGATGTATTAGGTTTTATGCATTGTAAAGATCTCTGAGATCAAGAAGAGAGACTGTGAGACAGTGAAAAGGAAGTGTAGCGGTTGTGTTGCAGGTTGTATCCCTTCACTTTGCTAGACGGTATAATAATAAGGACTGAAAACTTCAGTGTGGACATATCCCATCTTCGGGTGAACCATGATATATCTGCATCTCTCTTGTAATGTATATGTGTGATTATATTTGCATTTCTGTTTATTGTTATTGCTCTGTGATCCTGTTTTTCTAACAATTGGTATCAGAGCCAAAGGTCTATTTTGTAGATAAACCCGCAGGAAGCTAAGGTTTCTGGTTTGAGTGGGAGCAATGGCGAAAGAAGGAAAGTTTAAGGTCGAGAAGTTTAACGACCAAAACTTCCAGTTATGGAAGATGCAAATGGAGGACTATCTGTACCAGAAGGATCTGTTCCTACCATTGGGAGGAAGAGCAAAGCAGCCGGCAGCTATGAAGGACGAAGAATGGGAGGTTCTTGACAAAAAGGCATTGGGAACAATACGATTGTCCCTGGCTTCGTCGGTTGCTTTCAATATCTCAAAAGAAACGACAACAGAGGGTTTGATGAGCGCATTGGGTAAGCTGCATGAAAAAACCTCGGCCTCCAACAAGGTGTTTCTAATGAAGCGTTTATTTAATATGAATATGTCTGAAGGTGGATCTGTTACTGATCATTTAAATGAGTTTAATACAGTTACAAATCAACTAAGTTCTGTAAGTGTGAACTTTGATGATGAGGTTAGGGCTCTTCTAATCTTGTGTTCATTGCAAGAAAGATGGAATAGCTTGGTCATGGCTATAAGTAACTCTGTCTTTGGTTCAAACACCTTGAAATTTGATGATGTTATTGGTGTTATTCTTAGCGAGGAAATGCGAAGAAAAAGCACAGGTGAGACATCAGGTAATGCGTTGACCATGGAGACCAAGGAAAGACAAAAGGAGAGAGGAAATATCCAAGGTAATCGTGGGAAGTCTAAAACGGGCAGATCCAAGTCTAGACTGTAAAAGATAGAGTGCTGGAACTATGGACAGAAAGGACATCTGAAGAAAGACTGGAGATCTCTAAAGAAGAAAGGAGATGAACAGAAGGAAACTACCAAGGAAGTAAATGTAGCAGGTGATGTGTTACAAGATGCTTTGATTCTTGCATTAGATAATACTAGTGATTATTGGGTAGTAGATTCAGGGGCTTCATGTCATGCTAAACCCCATAGGAAATATTTTCATGATTATTTGTACATGTTTTATTGGGTGATGATGAGCCATGTAAAATTGTTGGAATGGGTAAGGTATGGATAAAAGTTAAGAATGGAACTGATTGGCTGTTAAAAGATGTTAGGCATATTCATGCTATGAAAAGAAATCTGATCTCAATAGGGAAGTTGGGAGATGGCGGCTGTCTATCTACATTTGGAGAAAAGTGGTGGAAGATCACTAAAGGATCAATGGTGATAGCAAAAGGAGACAGGGTAGGTACGTTGTATTTATGTTCTCATAATACTGACCATTCTATCTCTTTAGCTTCCATAGGAACAGATACAGCATTATGGCATCATAGGCTTGGCCACATGAGTGAAAAGGGGATGCAGATTCTCCACTCAAGGAAGTTGCTGCCAGATTTGAAGCATGTAAGTTTGGAATTATGTGAGAACTGTGTTTATGGAAAACATAAGAGAGTCAGATTTCGCAGGGTTGGGAAACAGAAGAAGAATGAAAAGTTAGAGCTAGTGCATACAGATGTATGGGGATTGGCTCAGGTACAATCTCTTTGTGGCTCTCATTATTATGTTACATTTATTGATAATGCAACTAGGAAAACTTGGGTTTATTGCATTAGATAGAAATCTAATGTGTTTGCTACTTTTAAGAAGTGGAAAGCTTTGGTTGAGAATGAGACAGGAAAAAGGTTGAAGTGTCTCAGATCTGATAATGGAGGTGAGTACTGTGGCAAAGAGTTTGATAGTTACTGTTCATACCATGGGATTCGTAGAGAGAAGACAGTCCCATGAACACCACAAGAAAATGGTGTGTCAGAAAAGATGAATAGAACGATCATGGAGTGTGCAAGGTGTATGAGACTGCATGCAGGGTTTCCCTTACAGTTTTGGGCAGATGCTATAAATACTGTTGTTTATTTAATAAACAAAGGACCTTCAAGTACTTTGGATGGTGGTATTCCAGAGGAGGCATGGACATATAAAAAGGTAAACTACTCATTTCTGAGAACGTTTGGTTGTGAAGCATTTGTCCATATTGATAAAGAAAATAGAACAAAGCTTGAATCTAAATCCAAGAAATGTACCTTTATTGGATATGGGGTTGATGATTTTGGTTATCATTTATGGGATTATGAAAATCACAAAATCATTAGAAGTAGAGATATCATATTCAATGAAAAGGCCATGTATAAAGATCAGTTGCATGGAAAGAAACAAGAAAAGGAAAACACAGAGTACACAGTACTTGATGAAATGACAGAAAATGAAGTTCCAAAGGTGCCAGAAAATCAAGAACAGCAGCAAGTGCCTGAAACTCCTGCAACTGCAAGAAGATCTACCAGGTTAAGTAGACTCCCTGAACGATACTCTCCTTCAATGTATTATTTATTGATGACTGATGCTGGTGAACCAGAATGTTATGAAGAAGTAACGCAGGTGGAAACTAGAAAGAAGTGGGAGCAAGGAATGAATGAGGAGATGGACTCATTGGTAGGAAACCAGACTTGGGATTTGGTTCAGTTGCCTGCTGGTAAAAGAGCATTGCAGAACAAATGGATTTACAAGTTGAAGGAAGAAGAAGGAGGCAAGAAGTGGTACAAGGCCAGACTTGTTGTAAAGGGGTTTGCACAGAAGAAAGGTATAGATTTTGATGAAATATTTTCTCCTGTTTTTAAGATGACTTCAATTAGGACTATCTTAAGTCTAGTGGCGGTAGAAGATTTGCATCTTGAACAATTAGATGTAAAAACAACCTTTCTCCATGGGGATTTGGAGGAAGCTATATATATGCAGCAGCCACAAGGGTATGAGGTCAAAGGTAAGGAGAACTTGGTATGCAGGTTGAAAAAGAGTTTGTATGGCTTGAAGCAAACTCCAAGGCAGTGGTATTTAAAACTTGACAGGTTTATGACAGAACAAGTTTATAGTAGATGTCATTCTGACCACTGTGTTTATTTCAAGAAGCTAGACAATGAAAGATATATTATCTTGTTATAGTATGTGGATGACATGCTTGTTGCAGGGTCTAACATGCAGGATATAAATGTACTCAAAAGGAAGCTAGTAATTCATTTGTGATGAAGGATTTGGGTGCTGCAAAGCAAATCCTTAGTATGAGAATAACGAGAGACAGGATAAATCACAAATTGATATTGTCTCAGAGTGAGTACATACAAAAGGTGTTGGAGAGGTTTAGAATGCAGAATGAAAAACCAGTAAGTACACCTTTGGTCAGCCATTTAAATCTAAGTAAGGAAATTTGTCCCAAGACATAGGAAGAGACAGATTACATGTCCAAGATTCCCTATCAATCAACAGTTGGTAGCTTGATGTATGCCATGGTGTGCACAAGACCAGATATTGCACAAGCAGTGCAAGTTGTGAGCAAATATATGAACAATCCAGGTAAAGAACATTGGAAGGTAGTATAGTGGATTCTCAGGTATTTGAGAGGTACTACCACTTAGGCATTATGTTTTGGAGCTTTAGACATTATTCTACAGGGATATGTTGATGCAGATATGGCAGGTGATAAGGATAGCAAGAGGAGAACCATAGGGTATGTGTTTACTGTAGGTGGAACAACAGTAAGTTGGATTTCAAAACTGTAGAAGGTTGTTTCACTTTCAACAACAAAAGCAGAGTATGTTGCTGTTACAGAGGCTAGTAAAGAGATGATTTGGTTGCAGAGGTTTATGGAGGAATTGGGTAAGAAGCAGAAGGATAGCAGGTTGTACAGTGACATCCAGAGTGCCATTCATCTTGCAAAGAACTCAGCATTCCATTCCAGGACTAAACATATACAGCTCAAGTACCATTTCATACGCTCTGTTATGGAGGATGAGCTGTTAAAGCTGGAA